>CM053792.1:649274558-649834558 GCA_028749045.1 Cupressus sempervirens | reverse complement strand
AAGTTTTATAAGTTACTGATTCACCCCTTCCCTCTCAGTAACCTACCTTATCCTGAATATTTCCAACACTAGTTCCTTGGAGATTTTTCAAAATAGTTTTTCTTATGTAATGCTTTATTGATTTGCTATAATAGATTCTTAATTCCAACTCATCCATACTTAATAGGTTTACATTTATCCCAAGAAACAAGAGCATATTTTTTCTTCAAAATTTATGCCTTTTCCAAAAAAGGTTCCCATTTCTTCACTAAATTTGAACAAGTGCCACTGAGTGGCTAAGTACTTGTTTCTAGTTTAGAGGTAAATCAAATTTAGAAATATGTTTACACCTTAATTTAAAACTAATTAACATACAAATTCATAGCCCATGCTCTCGAGGAGACTTGTGCTAAAGAAAAATAAGATTTCTAGTGTCTAATGTTGTGTTGTAGAAAACCTATTTTAAAATAGATTTTTTTGGCTCTAAAAGACATCAAGAACTTAATAGCCAAACAATATTAGAATTCAAACTAAAAAATTCAATTATGTACATTTTGAGTTAGAAATGTATGAATATAGGTGAAAGTTATAAAGTTATAGTAAAAAAAATAACTAAACAAAATAAAGAAAAACATGATAGAAAATAACTTAGAAACTATATATTATTTTTAAACAATAAAATGTTCTTGTATGATCCATTTCTTTTTTATTTAGTTTAAATTTTTAAATTTTATAAAATGTTTAATGTTTAATCTTTTATTTGTTAAATAATTCAAAATAATGATAAAAAATAATTATTGTTTTTACAAAAATAACTTAAAAAATTAATATTTGAATAAACCATTTTTTTCATTTAAATTCTTTTTATTATTATTTATTATTATATTTTTAATGTTTAATATTTTTTCAAAATAAGAATAATTATATTCTTAGATTGCAAAAATTAAAAATATAATGAAATCATACTACCTATAGTATTAGCCAAAAAAATGTGCTTGAAATTAGGCATTAAAAACAAGTTCCATAAAATAATATAGTTATAAAAAATATATCTTATTCAAAAATCGACATATAAGAGACCAATTCTGACAACCAATGAAAACATAGAAAGCTAATATAGAAAAATATAAAATTTAAAAAATTGTCATCTAGTTTTCAAAAACTTAATATTTTTATGAAAGAAACAAAACAAATAAATTGCAATTGGTGAATTAGAGTTTAATTTAATAACGCATCAAAGGATGAAATTCAAAAGATGTCACAATAGTACTTAGCCTACCGAAAAGTACTAGTAAGCCTCACATGGAAATGATATGCATGACATTAAAAATAAATGAGGATCACTAACAAGGTTCCTTAGTTAATTCGGCTTGCTAGAACCAATAAATTTGAGAAAAGTGAGGCTACTGGGATTGAAAATAATTATACCATTTACACTATTGAATAGTCATTGAGACATTAATATTGATTAAGTTGAGGAGATCCTGATTATGTGTATGCTATAATACATGCCAACAATATGTTCATCACTAATGTCACAACTTATGTGGTATTATGATTCTATGAGGGGGAAAATTTATTGCTTAGTACAATGATGCAATATATACAAACTTGTGTGGTAGAGGTTATTAGACATTTTCACAATCACATATTCAAGACTATATTTCGGTTCCCTTTAGGTTAAGTGGATTTGGTGGGTATTTTGATGTAAATAGTTACAATATTTATATCTAGTTTAAAATAAACAACGTTGGACATATTTTTGTTTGATGTCAAAAGGTAAGAATATTTATCATCACTCATGTCAAAGAGATATGAAAAATATTGTACAATTGATGTCAAAAGGTAAGTCATGACAAACTTGATGGAGGAATGTTTGGCACTACGATAAAGACATCATCATACAAATATGCAAAATATTTGTAAGAATGACATGGTGTTTCCCTCAAGGTGTCATCTCACTTGTTGAAGACTTAAATGTCAAAATTAAAAGGGCCAACCCCCTTATTTTGATACCCTTCCTTTATGGAAAATTATTGAATGAAAATACATATTGGTTTGTTTAAAACAAATTCATTGGGACAAACATCCATACTAGGCAAACATGATTAAACAATTAAACATAATTATATCTTGTTTGGGCCAACCTAGTTGGAAGGTTTCATCTCTTGGTGGAAGAGACAGTTTGCAATGTATATAAAAAGAAGACTTTAGGGTTATTTGTCAAACACCTAAGGGATATCTTTCATAATCATAGGATAGTAAAGAGCATATTTATCAAGAGTAGATACAAAACATGCTTATGATTAGATCTAAAGGAAGTTTATGAGAATATTCTTGAAGCATGTTAGAACATATATCTTGGAGCATATTATAGTAGACCTTTAGGCATATTAGAGTATACTTACATGAAGATCTATAATAGATTTTCAAATTTGATTCAATACTTAATTTGTGAAGATTTTGATTAGATTTATAAGAAGGCTTATGAACATACTCGAGGCAAAATAATGAAGCATTGTTAGAGGTTTATGAAGCATTTTGTTTTACAGATATATGCACCATATTAGAGCACACCAAAATCAAAATTAATCAGAAAGTATGAAGAAAACTTACTTTTAGAAATTATAAAAAAATTCTATGTAGAATACAAAGAGCAAGAAGAGTTTGTGAATACAAACCAAACAAACATAATCCATTAAAGAAGCAACATCTTGAAACTTAGACATTTGGAAGTTAGTGCTTCCCAAAAGAAGAGATTGATATCTCTTGTTGAGATGGTGCTCAACAATGGGGATCAGTACCTAAAAATCATATAAGAGGGAATGCGAGTCTCCTATAGTTAGTTCCTACAAAGATTGTGTTCTTGTTCTCTAGAGATTTATATAAAAATAATATTTTGCTATGGTTTTCCCCTATAATGGTTTCCATTAGCATTGTGTTCGTTTGTTACTCTTGTGTTACATAAATTCAATTTCCCTCTCAGTATAATCATGTACTCTTCAAATAGTTGTATGTGACATGTATCCTTTTGTGAGGCACCCCATTTGTCAATAAGCTAGATGTACAAGTTAGTTACATGTAATATGCTATGTTGATAAGTATTTGTAATATATTTGTTAAAGTAGCTATACTTATGAATGACAAGAATAAAAAGGATTATTTAAGAACATTTGTGTAATACTAATACAATATGTAGCATAATATAATTAAAAAATAAATTTGTTGGAAAGGGATATGAGGAATTTAAATTATTCACATGGATTTCTTGAAAGAATACTTTACAAAATATATATTATATTTAAGTGAACTAAAGGGGAATATTTCTTGATAGATGGAGATTCCAAAATATTATCCAATTAGATTAGATTTATACCCTAAGAGAATATCATGTAATTATTACTTCTTCAAGCGAAACATTTTTTTCTTCATGGATAGATTATATTTTGTGCGATATTTTTGTCTACTACTTTTGACAATGAGATTAGGAGGTGCTTCCACGTAGTTTGGGGTATTAATATATGAATATCGTTCCACAAAATGAAGAGGAAGGGGGATCTATAAAAAAGAGATTCCCACATAGGTCAAGTCAAATACGTGACCAACCATGCAATAAATACTAGATGAAAGTGATTTCCTTTACCTTTGTGGGACTCTTCATGTCCAAGCTATCTAAGGGTGGGAAACTCATTGTTAAGAAAGTGAAACCTATGTGACACTCAAGGAATAAGTTTATTTTTTAGAGCTCATGAATGATCTTTATATATCACTAGTTGGGTTGGGCGAACACATAAAACCTCTTAAAAGTTGTCTACGTATGAAAAGGGTCCCAACCTTAACTAGTTCTATTACAAACAATTGTTGACTACTTATGAAAAGGGTAGAATCTTGCATATTACTAACAATTGCCTTCAATATTGGTCAATTCCTAAACAACCTTAGCTATTATAATAAGAAATAGATAAAAATATCTCTAAAAGATATAAGAATGATTAAAAAATATAGAACTAAACAATTTTATGAATATAAATTTAAAAATACCCCTCATAATTTTAGTCAAGATAAAAATTTAAAGTTGGTCCTTATACATTCAATCTCATTTCCTTTCCCATAATGTTGACCAATTGTTTAAAATATATATTTATCAATTATCCCTAAATAAATTGTTTAAAAAACTAAAACAAAATGATCTATTCGTATATTTTAAAATTGTAACCATTCAAACAACAACAACGACAACGACGAAGAAAACAGTTCAGGAAGAAGCAGTTCTGTAGAGTACGAGAAAAAAAAATTACGTTAGAGACGCATATAAACAAGTCATTGCTCATTTGAAATTTAAATTGTGTTACAGGCTCTTTCTTTTTGTTCTATACTTTCTTGTTGCTTTCTTTCCGTTCCAATTTTATTCAGTGTTTGTGTCGCTTGATTGTGTTTAGCGTCCACGGTGGTTTTTCTGCACATCACATATTTGTTCAATCTTCTTTTTCTTCATTTTTTTTGGGGTTTCATGTTACATAATTGTGGCAGAGCAAAGGAAGAGACAACCGAGGGAAACTTCTTTCAGATATGTGAAATTTAACATCATTTCTATTCTATCATAAATTTCAATACCAAATCTTAGAATTATCTATATCTGATTCATATTTTCTAAATCATCACTAAAATTTGTGGTCAGAAGCAGATACATGACTGGTGTGAATGCTTCAATGCGGAGGGCTTCATTTCCTGAGACATTAAATCCCTTTGCAGTGATTACGCTTGTAGGGTAAAAAATAGGGTAAAAACGCTCGCAGGGTAATGTCACATCCAAGATTACACTTGCCATTTCCCAAATCATCAACATGGCTTAGGTGGGTTTCAGTCCTCAGTTAGTCTTTGCATATTTGATGCTTTATAGTAATGGTTGATATGTCAATTGTTAAATAAATAAAAGTGGTAAAAAAATAGGGTGATTACCCTCATAGGGTAAAAGACAGGGTGATATCATCAACATGGCCCAAGTGGGTTTCAGTTCTTAGTTAGTAATAGTTGATAGGTCAATTGCTAAATAATTAAAAGTGGTCTTATACCTTATCTCATAATTTTTAGAACAAGGGTTCCTAACGATGATAATGATGTTTCTTAATGTGGAGGACTTCATTTTCTAAAACATGGAATTTGTTTCTTTCCTCAAGTAATGGTTCATAATGAAGATTTCACTTTATGTTCTTTCATTTTATTTTTCCTCTTTTAGTTCAATTTCTTTTTCCATTGTTTGTTTTGTTTTTTTGTGTTTAACCTCATATTGGTTTTCTTGTTAATCATATTTTTGTTCATTTTTTTGGGCTCAGATGTATATGGCAATCAAGGATGAGCTCCTCTTTCAGGTTTGTAAAATTTAATATAGTGTTAAATTGTGAGCAATTTATCATAAGGAATGTATATGATGGTGTCTTTGTTATTATTAGTTAATTGAGATGAGAAATAATGGAAGTTTTCATTGACTGCATATTTCTTTTTGATTTCAGTATGACATGTTATCAACTTTCAACAAGGAATGCTTTGTGTCAGATTATTTCCTTGTTCTTGGCATTTACTTGTGTTGGCCTAGCAACAACGACAACAAAAATCAGGTTCTTATTGCTTACCCTTGTATTTTTGTGCATTGATTTTATTTTATTTTATTTTAGTCCATGGATTTTATAAAAATCTCTTAAAATACACTTAGTAAGTGTAGGTTTTCCGAATAAATTTGAGAAACATTGCACAAGTGAGTTTGTCATGTAATTACATAATAAGTAGTCTTAGAATTGCTAGAATAAATGAATGAGGAAGCGATACATTTTGTTGGATTGCACCCATATTAACTAGATCTTGTTAGACCATTGGATTTGTCTTATTTGGTCTAGATTTTTCAATTCTTGTAAAAATTTCACCCATTTTTTCTTGATAGATTTCTGAAACATTTTACCTCCACACTGAATTGAATTTTTTGTACCTAGCGACTATTTACAAACCAAAAAAACATCTCAAGATGTAGGGGGTATTGATATAAAGAGTCCAATTTGAAATATGGGATGGGAGTAAATGAATACTGGTAACTAAATAATGATATTAGCTTCATTTATAGTGTGGAAGATAGATAAATATAATAACTAGACATTATTTATCGCCAAGCAATGGAGTGTTCATGAATATTAGGGTCAAAAGGCATGAAAGTATGTGAACGTTTATATAATCTTCCTACATCTCATTTTTGTTATAAAACAATAGTTTGGAACTTGTCATCTGTTTTTCAACAATTGACTTTCTTTTATCTTCATTTGTGTAGATGGTACAAAGTTCCATAGACTATTGGGGACCATTTAATAGAGGAATTGCTAGACTAGTAATGATGCTCTTGCACATACTACCAAGAAGCAAAAAGAGCTTCCATCATTTATTTTTATTGTGCTTTAGTTCTTCCTCACCTAGACCTAGTTTGACTATTTTACTTGCAGCCATCCATGTGGAATCTTTAGCTGATTAATTCCTCCATTTGATAAACAAATTAGAAGTACTCCTCTCTTATTTTCTTGATTACTTTCTAGTCCAAGATTGCCTTCGGTTGCTCTTTGGGCAATAGATGCTCCAAGTCAATTATCTATTTTCACCCATTTCAAGAATTTAGACTATTTTCCTTCACCTTTGTAAGGGTAAAGATAAATTACATTGAAGATAGGATGAATTAAAAATCCTTCTGGAAGTTCTATCTCAATGTATTACTAGGAAACCTCCTTAGAACCTTAGAGGGACCAATTTTTTGCCCTTTAAAGACCTTTCTTTAATGAGATTACCAACAAAAAGATCACCAATATTAAAAATGACCATTTTCCTCTTTTCATCAGTTCTCATCTTGTACTTGATTTTATTCTCTTCAAACTTTTTTTTCTCTTGTTCATTCATTGTATGCAAATTTTAACCATTAGTCTAAGGATGGGAAGATGAACTGAAACTTAAATTACTGCCCAACCTCTTCCTTAGGTCCTCCAATAGTGTGAAAAATTTAGCGCCTCAATTAGAGAAAATGCCCCAAGTTCATGTAGTCCAACTCTCTCCTTCAAGAACAAATTGGCATTTTTGATAGCATCTCTTGTGTGTTATATGGCATAAATGATCCATCTTAGAGTACCTATCAGCTACCACAAAGATTGAATGATGCCCTTTCTAAGCTCTTCAAAGGCCAAGTACAAAGTCCATACTTATTGAATCTCATAGCATGTTGGGGATCTACAATGACTAATACAAACTTGCATTTTGGTTGCTCCCTTTGCAATGTTAATCAGCATTCAATTGATCGATGATAACAATTAGCAAGAACATGAGGTACAATGTAAGCAATAAAAAGACAATCAGTTTTAGAAAACTTGTTGTTACCAAAGAGCTTTTTTCCAAGATGCTCCAAAAGACAGGTTTTTTACAGCCATGAAAGTGACTATATCAAAGAGCAATCAAAAATTTTGTGCAAGATTTTATATAAAAACATGCTATGGGAGCCTAGGATGAAGCAATAGAAGGATGCCAATGTAATCAAAGATGCAATCAACACCAATGTTTTTTCATAATCATAACATGGTGTTATTACAAAGCAAGATAATTGCATTTTAAGATTGTATTGATGAAGGGTGTTTAGGATAATATTGTTGAAGTATGACTTATGAGCCACTTTTATGCCTTTTTGAAGTCATTTGAAGGGCTCAAAAAGGGCTTACTTATGAAAGAGCATAAGTATGAGTTGAAGGCTCATTTGTAGGGAGTTCTTTTTCAATTTGGCTTCTTGTTTTGGTAACTCATTTTGAGTTCTTGGTAGAGGAAAAGTGTTCTTGTAATTCATTTAAGAGAGCTATAGATTTGTAACACCTTTTTAGCAGTGAAATATAGATTGTGCCTTCTCTATTCTTTGTATTTGTGTATCACATGTTGGTGCCTTGTGTAGAGATTTTATATAGTTCTTTGTAGGTTGGAAGTTGTGTTGAATCAGTCTTGAACTATGAGGAAGTTTTCCTCCTTTTAAGGACTATTATTTTAGCCTTCTTACAAATTGTTGATGCAAGGATTATCTGTTACATATTTTTTTAGGGAAGCTTTTTTGTTATTGATTCTATTATGTCCCATGAGTTCATCCACTCTATGGATCACAATAAACTCCCTGAAACACCACACAAGTTAGATATCTCTAAACTTATGATAAAGTCGATTGGGCTTTTCTCTATAAGATGCTGGAAACCATTGTGTTCAATCAAAAATTCATCTCCATTATCAAAGAGTGTGTGGAAACTGTCAGATTTGTGATCATTGTGTTCAATCAAAAATTCATCTTCCTTATCCCCTTACCTCTTCATTCTCGTTGCTAAAGTCTTTGGTTGCAACATGACCTACCTGGTCAATAATGGAGCTTTCAAGGGAATCAAACTTGCTTCCACTTTCCCCCAAGAAGTTATTCAACAATTTTTCGATGATACTTTCATCTTTGGAGCCTCTTTTGTTGAAGCTAGAGAATGGAAAACTCTTCTTTTTAACTACGGCACTACCTTAGGTCAATTCATTGACTATTAGTAAAGCATAACTTTATCGTTTAACATTGACCTTAAACTACAGAGAAAGATTGTTGATATCTTGGATTTCCAAGTGGCTAGCCTCCTCTCAACATATCTCGGTCTCCCCCTAATGGTTAAGGTGGTTCGGGGGGACTTCTAGAATTTTGTAGTTTAAAGGACCTAGAAGAAGCTGATAGGTTGGAAGGGTAACCTGCTCAACAATGTTGGCAAGCTTTAGTTAGTTTCTGCTATGCTTCAAGGCATCCCATTTATTTCCTATCTATCTTCAAAATCTTAGGAGCTATGGATGAGAAGTTGGAGAAAATTCAAAGAGATTTCCTTCGGTTGGGAGGAGAAGATCATAAGAGATTATTGCTAGTTAACTGGGACCAGGTTTGTCTACCTAAGGAGGGGAGTTTGAGTCTGTACAAGATCTGCAACTTAAACCATGCTTTTCTATCCAAGGATTGCTAGAACCTTCTAACTAAGAAAGCTAGTTGGTGTAAAATTACAAAGGCAAAGTATTTGGACCGAGACAACTATTGTAAAATTCTTGTAGAAAATGGGCACCCCTAGGGCTCTAAAATATGGAATAGCATTATTAAAAGTTAGAGTATTCTGGAGAAAGGTATCCATTGGAAAATGGGGAATGGATAGGACACCCGATTTTGGGAGGATGCTTGGCTCCAAAATTATCCTCTCATTAATAGTCAATTTTCCCCAATTTATATTATCGTCCTTCTCTTGATTGGTTTGCTAGTGGGTAGTTACATTTCTAGTGGTAAGTGGATTGGGCTAGAAGCCTTGGTGGGTGACAACCAAGGCATGACATTACTTGCTATTGAGCTAGATACCCTTCTTCTGGATTATAGGATTCCCTTTGCTGGTAGCTTGGATAGGGTGCTCTAGAGACTTAATCAAAATGAAAACTTCTCTTGCAAATCTGCTTACACTTGCTTATCAATGGTGTTACTGATATTTCCTGTTGGGGAAAGGTGTGGAGCCATCAACTTCTACGTAAAGTTAATTTTTCTAGTGGCTTATCTCCTACAAGGGAAAATTCTCACCCTTAACAATATGGTCAAATGGGGGTTTAGCTTGGCTAATAGATGTTTCTCATGTTTGTGGGCTAAAGAAAGTATCAATCAACTTTTTCTCCATTGTGACTCTCCAAAAGCTATTTGGGGCCATGTTCAAGATAGCTTGAACATGCTGAGGGTGTTCAGTTCTTCTATCCAACAATTTGGAAGTTCCCCTTTTTTAATCCTTGCCTCCACCTACTCTAGCAACAAATCTCCTTGCACATTTGTTGGCACATATGAAAGGAAAGAAAGCATGGGATGTTTTTAGACACTGCTCTTTCCTTTCAGAAAGGGTTTCTCTCTCATTAGGGAAAACTTTTTGGCTTCCCAAAGGAAGACTCCCTATTTCCCCCTATGGTTGAGGAGCTTCAGATTGCTATGAATTGGAGGATTGACAGTAATTTTTCTCTATTTTTTGATTCCAAAGCCAAGTCTAGAAAGGCTAGCAAGTGCCCCTCCCATAGTTCCTCAATGTTCAAAGCTAAATTTTGATGGTGCTGCGAAAGGGGGTTTTCAGGATGAAGGAGGTGTTTTGAGAAATTTGGATGGGAAACTTCAATTTGCCTTTGCGGTCTCCTTAGAGAGCATATTGTTAACCAAGTTGAAGGGATGTCTCTCTTATAGAGTTTAAGGGTGGCTAATGACATGGTCCATACTAGGCTAGAAATCTAAAGGAACTCAAAAGTCATTATAGATGCTAGCAAGGATGATATAAATGCAAGAAGGAAAGTGGATCCAATCCTTGATGAAATTCATAACTTTTTGAATAGATTCTAGGTTGTCTCAGCTCAACACATCTATAGGGAAGGTAAATCTATTGTAGACTCAATTACTACTATTGGCCTCCAGTTGGATAACTTCAATATTTGGCATAATACCATTCAGCTACCCTGACCAACCCAACTTCTCATTAACTTGGAGGTGGGAGTATCCTCAAGCAATAACCATGAATGCTAACTCCTATGGATTTGATATTTTGTGTAAGGAAATTAGCGGGTTTCCTTGCTTGGGCACCAATTTATTGAATTTTCAAAATTCTCTTTACATTACCCCCAAGGATGATTAAGTGTCCCCTATGCTTAGATGGCTCCTCTAACTCATTGTTTATTATCATTTGCACAATTTCTTTGCAATCTGTTTATGGAATAGGACAAAAGACTTGATGGGACCCATGACTTGCCTCTTTATCATGCCTAAAGGTGGAAGATTGACTTCTTGAGAAAATGTGGCATTTATTTGGGTTTCTTGAAGTCATTGTACATTTTTTGTGTAATGTCCCCATTTTAGTAGGTTCCTGTTGTTGGCTAGGTCAGTTCACCATCACGACCCTCATGAGCTGACAGTGGGATTTGAGAGTCTCAGTTGTGTGGTTATAGGCTTTCCCACAACCTATGGTGTATTTTGGCTCTGTTTGAGGGACTTACTATTTATAGTAAGTTAATCTATTGGTTCCGATGAGCTCAATTGAGTTAGAGGAGTTGGAGGATGCTCTCAGTTTTTATTTCAGGCTTCCAATTTGAGCTCCAAGGATCTTAGAGAGAGTGTCTATTTATAGTAAGTCACCTCACCTCATCAGTTTCATTCATCATCTTTCATTATCAAGATCACTTTGGTGTTGTCAGATTTTGATTTTGATGCCTTTTCAGTTGTTTTCCCAAGATGGGTGAATTATTATTATTATTCATATAAATACACTGAGGTTGCTATTTTTGATAGTGTTGTTGGTTGGTCACCTCAGTATCATAGCTCGTTGGAACTGGGACCAAAAGTTTTAAATCTTGGAAACAAGAAATAGTGGCTTTACGTGTCAGAATTTTAAGTTATGGTGGAAAAGGTCATTTTTAGAGCCAAAAGAAATTAATAAATCAGATTATAATGATACTTTATTATATTTTAATATTGTGTGTGGGAAGCTTCTTAAGTGAAGTTCATTTGGAAAACTTTGTGTCATTTGGAGATTATAAATATGAGCCCATTTGATAAGTAAAGCATCCAATTATTTGATTATCTTATTTTTCTCTTGTTGTCTTTGTGACATTTTCGAGTTTGAAGTTTGTGCCCTTGCTGAAGTATAAGGGTTTGGGATCTACAGCTGAACTATTGTAGATTTAATTTTGAGAAACCACAACTGAGGTATTGTGGGCTTTTGAGTTTTATTATCCTCTCCTCTTTCTATATTAATTGTGGCTGAGGAGCATTTATATAATTTCTCTATTGCTGGACGAGGGTTTAGTCTACAGATTGAACATTGGTAATTCTTGATATCCCAGTTTGTTCATTTTGCATCAGAATTAGTGCGTTGGATTTACAGCTTGAATGCCAAGGGTTCTTGTATTTGGCATGATTTCTATATCAGTTTTGGGAAGCATTTGTAAGGGTAGACTGTGAACGCCAGATTGAAATTGGACTAGGCAACTTTCAGTTTGACTTTGGAATTACACTCTATAGCAAAGACGAGGTTCTTAATTTGTAAAATCCAGTAAATGTTACATAGTTTGAAAGTTAACAGGCTGGCTTCAAATTCTGATTTATAATCAGCCAACAATTAAATTTCATTATATTGCTATATGGTTTGTTGATGAATGAATTCAAAGATTGGTGTGAATCATTTTAGAATTGTTTATTGGCATTTGGTATTTGTTTATGCAAAACTTATAAGGCCAAAATTAAATAATTTTTTTATAAGTTTCCTGTACATCCTGATATTGTGTTTGAAAATTTTAGACATCATATATTCAGTGGTAATTGGGCTTCTTGCCAAGTGTTTGACAAAATGTCAAACCATTAAAATGTGAAAGAAATTGATGCTCAATTTAGCTATAACTAGACAGGGTTTTTACATTTTGGAAACATGGAGATTTCTCGTACAAGATTACCCTCATTTTGAAGGGATTTTCTATCATGAAAAGACAAATTGGGCACAATCATTTGTGCAATCATAGGATTCACATAAAAAATATTGATTATCAAGGATTCTGGCGGATTGCCATTAATAACAATTAGCTTTGATGTGATGTGAGCCATCACTATTATTACTTCCTTCTCATCATTATTCTTTGTTTATCATTTGTGTCCATTTCAATATTTGGGTGTTTTTTGGGTTTATTGTCTTCTTAAAAATTTGTGTTTGGGCTCTTGATTACTCTGTGAGTCCATCCTGTTCTACCAATACGGGTGGGCATAGATACCATATTGAGCCTGATAGAATTGAAGATGAATTTGAGAATGATCCCATTGTCATGTAGATTTGCAAGGATGGTGGCATTCTGTCATTTATGGAAAGTATGATGGGTCATGAGGAGAATGTGTTGGTCCAATTTGTTAAGTCCTGGAAAGATAGAAAGGTTATAGTGAGAGGGTTTACTTTTAAGATCAATGAAGAGGTTACAGCCCAGGCTAAGGGCCTTGATATTACTGGGTGTAAGTGGAAGAATACCAACAAGTCTTCGGATGTGGTGGGTCTGGACCAAGTTTTTCTATATAGAATAATGTCCCTATTTTTTGGCTCAACATTCGAAGGAAATAATCAAATTAATTATGTTGTCTAAATTAATATTTATAGGCAACATATAACTAATTAATTATGCCTATGGTTCTACTACCTTGTTCAAATGCCATGACAACATAAATTATAAAGTCACCTTCATAAAGGAAACTTAATTAATATTTTAAAAAATTATTTTATAATTATTTTTAGAAAATTCTACAGAAGTTATAAAAGGAGGACTTTGAAGAAGAATTTATTTGTTCTCAGGTTGAAAGATCCCTGATGGATCTCTTCTGCTGATCTGCTATAATTTTATTATTTTTTAAAAAATTTGTTTTCCCTATTTATTAAAATTTTCTTGCAAAGCTAGACGAAAGTTGCAAAAGGATTTGATTGTTTTATGTTTTTGATGATTTTGCAATAAGTAATAACATAAGTACAATAACATGAACCAGTTCTTAAAATGTATTCCAAGTACAACCAAAGCAATTTCACTTGAAGCAGATTTTTGAATATAAAGCCTAATTTGTAACCAGATGAAGATTTACAATAATATCCAGATGATTACAACCAAGGATAAACCCAACCTGAAGGCATAAAAGAGAAATATGAGCCTAGAAGGAAGCTACGACTAGGTTCCAGCTCTCAAATGTTGCACGTGAGAAAGAATATAGCTACCAAGTGCTATCGTACAGCTACAAAGTGCCCACATGTGGATAGAATGCCCAAATCCCACCTAAAACTCTTATTGAATACTGCGTTTCCTAGAAAAAACAATGCACAATCTCCAAGATGCTTTTGATTGCAATGAATCCAAACCACTATTTTGGGGGCTACGTCCCAAATAAGCAAAGCAAGTGGGGGTTGGCATCCCAAGTGTTGAAAGCTCAACCAGAGCCCAAATCACAAATCCAAGATGTAATATGTCAATAATGCCTTAGAACTTTTTCTTTACCTCCTTATAACTCACCATACTTAGCTCAAACCCTAAAAGTGTCTCCATGTGGCGTTGGGTTATAAAATAATATATTTCTCATTTTTAAAGTGGTCAAGTATCTAGAAAATGACCTTTTTCCCAATAGAAAGAAATTCGTTCACCGAAAAGCTCTGAGTCAAAAGAGAAATATTTAAAAAAGTTCAATACCTTTCCAATGAGCTATTACACCAAGGGATATGCATCCAGATGAGGTTATTACTCCAAAATGGCTGCAACTTGGCCTTATTTAATTATTAAACGCTAACTTAGAAAATATTAAAAATATAACCCAAGTAGCTACAAAATGCCCCAATGACACCACAAACCATGAAATCATCCTGTCACTTGTTTGTGACTAAAGTCAAAAATCAAGGATCCACTGGCAATCTCATCCCTAAAATCTAGGGATGCTCTTAAAACTTAGGAAACAAGCCCTATTCCTCTGAAACTGAACTCAATGAATCATCTCATGGAGATCCAACCTTGGGCATGATCATCCCTCCTAAAAAGTAGGAATAACCCCATAATTTTAGGAATTTCTTACTAAAAACAAGGAACGTCTCCAAATTGAACAACTGCCAGAACACCAAATTCTCAACATTGTAATAACCATATTGGGTCTCTATCCAACCCTGTCAGCCTACAAGACCCCATAATATCCAACCCTGTCAGCCTACAAGACCCCATAATAAGTTGACTCACACGTCTTTGCTAGACAGAGTTAAAGAGGGAACATGACATAGGTACCCTCTTTGTCTATCCTAGACTCTCTCTCTCTCTCTCTCTCTCTCTCTCTCTCTCTCTCTCTCTCTCTCTCTCTCTCTCTCTCTCTCTCTCTCTCTCTCTCTCTCTCTCTCTCTCTTTGACACAACTACTATTGGCTTGTGTTTCTTGCAAGACTCATCCTCCTGGTAGCCTCAAAATACCCAAATGTAGCTAGTAAAAGATAGGTGGCTGGTCTGGGTGTACACAACCTTGTGGCACCAACTCATGTATGTGGCAAGACACCTATGTACAAACAACCTCGAGGAAGATCCTAATGGCATGGTGAGACATGTAGAATGTCTTGTGTTGTTATGTCATAAAATCCTTCATCTTGTTTGCTAACATAAATGCCCAGTTGTATATGACATCATTCCTTAGGCCATTCATCACAACTATTTGAGTTATGATAATATTAGATATGTGACTAGCTCTTATCAACCAAATCTTCAAAACATCTAGTAGGCACCTCCCTTCCCCCTATTGAAGAAATGACTTTTTCACCCTGTGACTTCTACTTGCCTACATGAGGATGTCCAATTTGATTAGTGTAAGGTTATCTCGATACATCATCCATAAAAGGGTATCCTTGTTCTTAGGTGTAATTTTCTGCACTTTATCAAACATCTTGTGCATACCCAAAATGCAAAAGATGGGTAAATTCATTGTTTGTTGCCATTGCAAATCAACCACGGATTGCCACATGTGCCTATTGTAGCAACTAACCATAGCTTGAAGGGGTACCTCAAAGTATCTATTGCAAAATATGAACATCTAGATAGCTCACTAGACTTGTACATGCCTAAGGTTTTCTTTTATAGGGTGGTTGTGTAGATTCTCCACCCACTATTTTCTACAATCTATGATATCCAGCCCCTCAAAAGTTATTATGTCCTTGTGACCTCATCCTTTTGCACTTGAGTTTGAACTCTTGACCATGTACTCTTGCCTTGACATTCTTCCCAGAATCCATTTTTCTTGTAACTCCTACTCTTGAAGGCAATGTCATGGTTCCTTTGTCCATTGGTGAAGGTGATACAATTGGTAACTGTCTTAATTGATCTCTCTAATTTCCTTGTCATTTTTTCAAATTCATCAACTTCTTTTTTTTTCATTTTTTAATCAATTAAATATAATATGAATTGGTTGGTTATGACAACCATGATATAACTAATATTGATGTTCTTCTTTGTATAGTTAATACTTTACGTGGTTGTTTGGGCTTTTGGTAGTAATATAGTCTATAGGTTATAGCACAACAACAACTTCCTTCTCTAGCTTATCTTTCTACCATATGGTTTTGTTGGCATGGACGCCTTAGGGAGATTCGTAAGAAGATTTTTGGAGATGATTGAGTGCCTATGAGTTGCATTCATGACTTGGTTTTTCATTGATGTCAACATATCATCTTTCTGGACTATTCTAGAAGAATTGCAAAGACATTTTGGTTCGATGCTTTTTGAGGTTACCGAATTTCTTTTAGTAGGGTTAGTAGTATGTTCTTGGATGACTATAGATGCTATGTCTATGTTTGCGGAAAGAGTTATGAAGTTTTTCACTGAGTTACAAAAGATTTGCAAAGGATTGGTTGTAGGACAATTTACAGGAAACTATATGTTGTTCATGTTGTATCTTTTTGGTGAGGTTAAAGCTAGTTTAACGGATTGCTATGTGGAGGCCAATTATGTTATGTAATTGATGTAATTTTTAATGTAGAGTATGGAACCTAATTGTAATATCTTATGATGGTCCTATACCATTCATTGTACATTGGGAAAGCCACAAGGCCAACTCAATTAGTTATTAGGACTTTGTATAAAGGGAAGATGTTTAAACCCTTCATTGTATGTGTTTGTGATCAGTGAGATCATATGTGGGCATATTTGATGTGATGTGATGTAATGTTATGCAAGATTTGGATGCGAATTTGAGAATGTTAGAGCACTGATTGATGTTGAGGATAAGTTGTGAACTTCAAAGGATCTGTATTGACAAGTTAAGTTGTTGTTTCAGTCAATTCATTTTCTTGGATATGTTATCTTGAACAATTCTGAAGAAATTTGGATAGTGGTTTTAGTTGTCTTCTTATCAGCTACTAACGGGGTTGGAACAACTCCTAATAGGGTTGGAAATTCTTGACAGAGATTCAAAGTCTCCAAACAGGGACTCATATGTATTAATTGTACTCATTCTACTCATGACAGGGTCACATCATTTCACAAGGAAATTTCTATATTATTACATTATCTTATGGGCATCATTCCTACTAGGGTTTTCACTCTCTTCAAGGGTTTCTCTATTTAACATATCTTGTGTCACTTTTTATGGTTATCATTTTGTGGTTATTGTATCTTTTAGTTATATATTTCAGAATTGTTAAAGTTGATAAAATTTGTTAAGACTTATAACTAATTCACCTCCTCTCCCCCCAGTTATATTCACGGTCTTTACTTTTTGATAGGTTTCCTTTCTTCGTGCCCCTATTATGGCTTGTGCAATTTGTGCAATGAGTGGTGTAATGCCCTGCCCGGTGATCCTTGGAAAACAAGGATTAAACAAGTCCAACATACATTTTTTTTCTAAAGTAAAGCACGACAACATAAGAAATGGTAGACTAATAACATATAATCATTCCAAGAATCCCAAGCATTATTCCTTACAAAAATGCTCAATTATCAAAACATAAACCATCTAAGTGTGTTTAACCTACATTGTTCATTTCATCTCTAACATAAGATTACGAGATTCATTTAAAAGCACAAGATTAATTCCTAAACATGCTAAAATGACAAATGACTAAACATCACTATGAGCATAAAGGAATATTGAAACATTAACCTCCACATCGAGAAGTATCGGAATGGTAATGATGAGGCTAAGACACTCGTAAGCATAAATGCATCCAAGATATAACAGTTAAAGTTTTTAGCTCCGATAGAAATATTTATCTCTCAAAATCTGAACTTTATTACCATTATTGTCATCTTCAACTGAAAAGGACATTAAGTTTAATTGGTAATATTAAATGTAAATGACATGTGTCATTCACATGCATTGAAGCACGAATATTCAAAGAATCATAATTAATTCTAGGAGTTATGAGAATCTCAAGAGACAATCGGTTATAATGTCAAGAGTCTCTACTATTGTGATATATTCGCATCAAGCAAAGGATATTATACACTTGAACTTTTATTATCAATAAAATGATTTTTTATTGTGTGGCTGGGTTTTTCCCATCATTCTAGTAGGGCTTTCTTAGGATATCTTCTGATATTGATTTTTTCTCTAATGATTTCTTTATTTTTGTATTTCATTGTTAGTTTCTAGGCTCTAGTTTCAACATGGTATTAGAGCTTGGTGGAAAATACCAGTCTTTTGTGCATCTATTGCTCAGAACATTTGTTGGCATCATGATTTATCTGTCGTGGCCATGGATCTTGATTCCTATTATATACATCTAATCACCGCGTGAGAGGAAAAACTTTTTGGGATTATTTTACCAACTAGGTAAACCAAAGCATTGGATTTGACTGTACAAAAATGGTGAAGGGTTCTGGAATGCGCATGAAGGTGGTGATATACTCTCTATCTCCCTTTGAGCAAAGGATCATGTCCAATCTTTGGCGCAATTCACCACAAAAGTGGAGAAGAAAATCACTGATAATTATCTCAATACCCTCTACCTTCTTGCCCTATTGTAGGCATTGTGCAAGCCAGGTTAAAGACCCAGATTGCCCAAGCACATGCCGAAGAATTAATTGGGTCAGAGAGATTGAGGTCTTGGGATTCAATCACAGGTTGTGTCTTAAAGAGATAGAAGTTTAAAAAGAATAATGTCGATACTTCTCCCAATCTTTTTTGATAGTGTTGGTGCTATGCTCAGATACATTTTTTTTTCTCATCCATTAAAGTTTGCAGGATATGTTTTCTTTGATTGATTTAATTGATACTCTTTTATTATATTTGATATGCTTATTATTTGTTATGCATTTCTTCACTAACATATTCATTGTGACATGATTTTGCATGAGTATCAGGGAACCAACACCTCCTTCACAATGCATGCATGGGTTTTCAAGTCAAGATGAAATAGTCTCGTAGATGCACCTTCTATTGATTATTCTTCTAATCATATGTTGATGTTGGTTAAAGTGATTCCATACTTGATCAGGGGTCTTAAGAGTATCGCTCTTTATCACCATCATGAACGAAAGGAAGATAGTGGCAACTGCCATGTATATGCAATTCAATCACATAAGTCTGAATGCTAGATGCTCTCTAGGTAAACATTTTCAAATACTCGCATTTGTTTTGAAACCATCGTTACATGTTTAGTTGAGTATGTTTGCAGAGCGATCAGTTATAAGTGGGATGAGTGTTTCATACTTCAACTCACCACATAATCATGCCCTCTTCGGAGGTAGTTCAAAAGAAACTCCTTGATCCACGTGATGAGAGAAGATAGTGGTTGGTTGTCATAGTTATTTTTTTCTGTAACAGTTGATAGACTTTGGTGATCGCATTTGTGTATACGCTCATCGTAAAGAATATGACAGGGATTAAGAAGTGTCCTTTTTTTTAATTCTTTATTTTTTATTTTTAAAGGAAGGAGCAGGGTTATTATAATACACGAGATTTTTATTATTTTGATGTTAGAAGTGGGGTCTTACCTTGTCCTCCTGAAAGGAAAATCGGTAGGCAAAGAAAGTTTCTTCATCTCCAGTATTGAAACGTAAATCATTTCGGTGGTATATCTAGCTCTTATTATGACATCAATTTTTTTTTATGATTCATGTTCCATGTCATATCATACTTGCATGCTATGTTAGTCTTATCTGTTGACTTCAATGCCTTGGAAATTGCCATCACCCTCTTCTTGGTGAATAAATTTGTGATATGTAGAAATATAAATTAGGATAAAATCAAGTGGGCTGTTTTCATGTTTTGGAGATCAAAGATAGTGGCATCAGTTATTTTGGAAAGTAGTTATGATGGTAGAAGATATGACTGCAAAGGTTGTTGAATGGATTATGATTTGGCACCATCATAAAGACAAGTATTCTATTTTTAAAGAAATTGGTATTTGCATCTTTATATATTGGGTATTGATCATTATTTTAAATTTAGAATGTATATATGCTATCATTCAATTTAGACTATGAAATATCATAAGAAAAAATTTCATGCCATATGAGATTCATTAGGTTATATATTCTGGAGATAATTGTAAAGAAAAGAATAGGCAACTGCAATTTTATGATGGTAAAAAGGATAGGATTGCATGAGTCCAATACATGTCTAAAAGGACATTAAAATTTATCTATAGTTTTGTTTTATAAGTTATTTCATTGTAGGAAGCAATGAGGTGATTGTGTAGAATGCAGATTTCATGAGGATGTTGCTTACTGAATTGAATTAATTTGCATATGAGATTCAGAGAGAGCTTGGGTTTTTAGAGGGAGATGTTCAGCCTCAGAGGGAGGTTACATTCTCTTCCTATTATTGTGATCAAAATAATTCTTAATTAAGAGGCAGTACTTATGGAATCCTCTTCATTATCGTATATGCTTGTGGTATTTGTAAAATTTGAGACTTAAATGGAACTAAGTCTTGTTATGCCTATTTCTATTCTTGTGTGAATAAATGAGATTGTAAGATCAACTATGATAACTATTTCACTATGCAATAGTGAACATCATGTTGAGAGAATCCATGATGTCATCACGTTGAGAGATTTTGTGATGGGAGTTAGATGTCATGTTGAGAGATTCCATGATAGTTCATGTTGAGAGAGTCCATGAACAAAGGCTTAGCTGTGAGTTTTGCAAATCTTTTCATGTTGAGTAATTCCATGAATATGAGTAATTGTTATAGGTTTTCATGTTGAGTGATTCCATGAATATGACTCATCATTACAAGTTTTCATGTTGAGTAACTCCATGAATTATGGTTTGAATTTGTATGATCAAAATTTATCATTGAAATTTTTTTTAGGTTGCAACTTTGTGTGACTATTTAGCTAAAGATCTCTCTCTTGCTAAGAGGGAGTGTTAAAGTTTGTAGCTGCGATAGAGATCTTTATCTCTCAAAATCCAAATGTTATTTTCATTATTATCATCTTTAGCTGAAAAGGACACTTAAGTCTAATTGGTAATATTAAATGTAAATGAAATGTGTCATTCACATGTATTGAGGAATGAATATTCAAAGAGTCATAATTAATTCTATGAGTTATGATAATCTCAAGAGACCTTCAATTATAATGTGAAAAGTCTCTCATATTGTTATATATTCACATCAAGAAAAGGATATTGTACACTTGAACTTTTATTATCAATAAAATGATCTTTCATTGTGTGGCTAACAGATAATCCACACAACCTATCTAAGTGTCTATTTCCTCCCAACAAAGTCACAGCTTCATAAGACATTGGGTCCTCAGCCAGCCCCCACATACAGGATATTCCATACCACCCAATTTGTGGTCCTAAGCTGGAATTCCCACTGTACTAATGCAGTAATCAAAAGAACCCTAAAGGTCTAATATACTACAATAATACAAAAGCATTTACGAAAGTGTGTGTACAAAATGATTATGGTGTAACATACAACATAATGAAACATATACCTACAACACACCTCTCAATTAGTGCATCACATAGAACAAGCAACATCTACCAAGCAAGAAACCACATGCAACCAAGTAGATAAGCAATAATAATGAGAGAAATCACAATGCCTAAGCACAAGGTGTCAAGTGAATAAACAACACCAAGGAAAACCTATACGTCGGTCCAATGTAGTGATGAAGATAATTGCGTACTGAAGGGGTAGAGATCTAACCAAGTAGAGAACAGTCACATATGACACCCACACACACCAAGTAGTAACAAGGAATGAAAACAATATGATACAATACAATAGATCGGGCTGTAGTAGAGTGTGGGCATGGTAATACGCCAAACGGTGATCCAAACATCCCTGAGCATAGGGACATGCCAAATGATGATCCAAACATCCCAAATATATTGTGTTGATTAAGTAACCATATTTTATTTAGTTTGATCTTATTAAGTAACAACTTCATGTATGTAGTTGTCCCAGCCACTTCATGCTGGTTCCTGCAGCAAAGGCCACTCCACATCTTTACCCATATATACCCAACTATCTCACCAAGTGATGAGTGTTCAAAGACATGCAAATCTCCACCCCAACCCTCATGATAAAACAACCCTCATAGGAGCACGTCATAGTGGTAAGAATCTCTCAAGATTTAGTAGGCACGTATAAAGGACCGTGTACGTGACAGGACACACCATGTGCACGAATATAGAACTAGGGTTGGATGAAAACACAAAGACTTAAGGGTGAAATAGAAAGATGAAAGAGAGCGGATTGGGTAACCAAACTATTAACAAACTCTAACTCAATCCAATGCTTAAAACATCCAAAATCTGGACAACACTAAATTTTTTAGCGAAGTAAATTTCCACACAACCAAAGTTTAATCAAAAAATTTAAGATTGAAAAACCATTGAGAAAACAAGCTCAAACAAGCAGAAATCCAATGAAATTTTACTTTCTAGAAAACCCAAAAAAGGGGCTAGCATATATGCTCAAAAACTTGCATTTAAAACCCTCAAAAATAGGAAAAATGCATGTGGAATCCCAACCAGGATAACTCACTGAATAAAAATAGGTATGGACATAGATCCACATACCCTAAGCCTAATCAAGAAAGAACTGAAATGAAAACCTTCAAAACATAATTTGAATCACAAACCCTACCTCACAAACAAACGAGAAACTCTAAGAAATTGAAGAAAAGAGGCAGATAAACAAGCACACTACCAAATCTGCCAAGAAGCTCGACAAACAATGGTCTACCCACTACCAACACTATACAACAGACCTTGCTGAATTTTGCCAAGCAGAATTCCCAAATCCAGCAAAATAGTAATCCATGGGAAGATGGTTTCAAAAACCAAAATTGCCCCAAGTATGCATGAATGAAATTTAGAGAGACAAAATTTTTCTTTATAGAGAAAAATTAGCCCAGGAGGATATAATTTATGGTAATTTAATATAATTTCCAAAAATTAGAAACTTTATCAAAACCCATCACTTCAATCCGTTAAAACAGTTGGATCCCGTTGTCAGAACTGGGTAGATGAATAAACCATCTACTCACTAAAATAAAATAATAAATAAATAAATTTAAAATAAAATAAATTAAAAATAATATTTATTTAATTAAGATCTGAAAAACCCAAAAATCTGAATGATCCAAAAGACTTGGAAAATCCATCCACAACCAATTGGCCGAAAACCAAAAAGGTTAAATCAAGCAGAAAGCCCACAAAGATATAAACATAGAGATCCTAAGAAAATCTAGAAACACGAACATAATTTGGATGGCTAGTCTAAACACAAGGAAAATTGGGTTAACTTTGAGAACTGGAAGGTAATAAGGATACATTGCCCATACCAGAGGCAACATTGGCTCAAGGGAATGGTCAAATCACTATCCCCAATGTTCTCGTCGAAGCTAGAAGTCTTGCACACTTTACACAACCCGTCAAGTGTAATGGTACAAATATCAAAGCCGAAGCAACATGTATAACCACCATAGATATCCATTTAGAACATATCTACTAAACCACCTATGCGTAAACTCCATAACACGACATCTCAAATGTCCACAACAGTCACATGAGGTAGGTAAAAAAGTAAATAGTATATCAAAATGAATCTAATGTACCACTACATATTTCCAAGATGAATGTAGATATCTAAACAACATAATCCATCATATACATAACATGAAATAAGGTACATAATGCATAAACCATCATATAACAATATCCAGATACTGAACTATAAAGTAAATGTCATCCACATATGAAAGAATAACATAATGGTCATCACTAGTGTATCTCAAGTATCTCCAAGAACAAAATGGAACACTGTAGTAGAATGACAACATGAGAGGCACTACAAGTGGCAAGTACTTTCAACTCTGGTGTATCTCTCTTATGCGAGTTCTACCATCCAATAGAATCTCTCTATGCCAAAACCACTCTATCCAACCTTGCTTTTGGCTTACTCAAGTTTGGGCCACAAGGATTGGTGAAGTCAAGGAAATGTGCATGAATATTAGAGGCCTCTTGAGCTGAAAACATCTTATCAATGGCTCTTGTGAAGCCATCCAATACCTCAGGATCATCACAGGGAGACCCCTTCCACACAAGTCTGCATATCATTTTGGATTTAGGGCAAAGGTTTCCATATGAAATAGGATATTCATTATGCTCCACCTTCATGTCATGATAGGCCTAATATGCTCCTCATAAAATCCCAATGTAGGATCCTTTGTTGCCACAATTTTATTCATCTTCTCCAACATGTCAAAAGTCTCATATATCTCTCCAAGACTAGAAGCGTCAGTATTAACATATCTAATGACATCTACAATGAGGGCTTTGATAGAAAATATATCTACAAGATGCAAACAAAAATTAAATGTAGAATTAAAAATTAAGTTAGTATGAAAATCAACATGCAAAAGACTAACATTTAATTTAAAAATTAGTGACTTACCTCAATATGGACCACCAATTGTTATCAAGGATCCTTTGCTTCACAACTATTCTTTTAGTGGACTTAGAATTGGACCATCGTCCCAAATTTGGATTCACCACCATCAATTGGAGGGCCTCATGCACCTTAATCATCCTTTCCTTTGTAATGTCCCCATTTTTTCCAACATCAGAGTTTGTGAGACTAGCCTATTATTGTGATCATCACAGGCTAATTATTGTGGATAGAAGGTCTTTTGAGGTAGTGGCTTGACTTGCTAGGGTCTTATCTTCTCCACAATTTAGTAAGCTACAAGTTGGTCTTTGTTTGGCTTAGATTGGACTTCGTTTGGGCTTACTTTTGTGTACTTACTATTTGTGGTAATTTGGTGTTGATCAAGATTGACCCTTTCTATTTTTGAAAAGTGCATTTGGTCACATGGAGAGATAATAAGTATGACTACTATTTCAGACAACATATTTAAATGATGAGTATTTTGGGAGTTATTATATTTTTAGTGGCCAAATTATTATTAAATAATTAAATGACTTATTATAAATTTATAATTTCACTTAAATAAGGTTGAGTTATCAATGGAAAGAGCCATTTATTAATTAGTTAAACCAAGTCAAGTGAGAGAATCTAATGGAAGCTTCTAATTAATGTTGTATGGTGAAGCTTCTTGAGTGAAGTTACATTTTGGCAACAAAATAGGCATTTGGAGGTTATAAATACAAGCCCATTTGTTGAGAAAAACATGCTTGAAAATTAATTTGCTTTTGTTGCCTTTGTGGCTTTTTTTGAGTTCTGATATTTTGTGGCCCTTGCTGAAGTATAAGCATTGAGTTTGAGATTCTGAGAAGTTCTTGGAAATTGTACTGAAGTATACAATTGGCCAACATCTCCTACTGTATTTTCTGTAGCTAAGGAGAATAATCTCAATTATTATATTGAATTAATTGAGCTCTGTTGGGGGTTTTTGAGAAGTTTTTGAGAATTTGAAAGTTTGGTGTTTGCAAATTATGTTGAGGTATATAATTTGTTTCTCTCTTCTACTATGATTTTCGTATCTAAGAAGAGATGCATATTGGAGTTAGCATTTTAGTTTTGTTGAAGAATTGATATAGAACTTCCATTCATTCCAATTTTGAATTTGTATTGGGATCTACAATTCGCAAACTTGAGAAATTCAATGATTTTATATGAGGTTGCGTGGAGGCTCGTGTTAGTGAAATCAGGCGTAATGTTCCCAATTTTAATTAATTTGGGCCCAAGTTATTAATGTTTCTATTTAGGGGTTCCGATTGATTTAGTATATCTCAGACCTATTTTTTATTTTGTTTCCATAGTTTGTGTCACTGTTGGCTATCTTTGTACACCCTCAAAAAGTTTCTCGATGGGTATTTAAGCATGACTTGTAGGTAGTCTGTAGGTATGCTTTAAATTTTATTTCTCTGTACTGCAGATTCCTGTTGCAGTTCAAGTTTGTTTGCCATTTCAGAAGTGAAAGATCTTCCCTATTTGGATTGCATAGTTTTGGTGGGATTCCCCTCACCCTACTTTGTCAGTGTTTAACTTGGTATGTATCTAGAAAATCTGGAGTGCTCTCATCATTTGCAAATACTTCATACTTATGGGCATTGTTGGTGTTCAAGATCGATATTGTTATTTGGCATTAATTAATAATATCAGTTGATAATTTATGGTGTATGACTTTTCCTCCCCTCCATCCACAAATCACACTACCTGCACAGAACTTGATTATTCTATTCCTCCATCCGTACGGCCTAGAATTGCTTGGTATGGCAAGTTGTCTTCACTGTACAACCATATTGCCCACCGTACGGTTGTTCTTATCCACCGTACGGGCTATACTGCCATCGCATGACTATCTTCCGTATGACCTTTGGTTATAACTATACTTCCCACTGGTAATCTGTACAGCTTCTCTAGGATAGACGTATGGCCTCCTATGGCTCCGTATTGACTTCCTGCATTCATACTTCCTATTTCTTGGTTTGTGCGTAACCATACACTCTTTCTTTGGGATACACATGCCATTACTTACCATTTTTTAATTAAAAGGAGAACAAGAATATTATAGGCGTAACATAGGCAGTGGTCGCGTAGCATGGGTAGTGGCTGCACAGCACAGGCAGTAGTCGCACAACATGGGTTGTGGCCATGCAGCATAGGTAGTAGCTATGCAACATGGGCAGTAGTCGTGTAGCACAGGTTGTGACCATGCTGCATGGGAGCATCTTTGAAACTATTTGGGAAAGTGGTCACGCAACATGGGTAGTGGCCGCATAGCACGGGCAGTAGTTGGGCAACACGGGCAGTGGCCACACAACATGGGTAGTAGTCGCGTAACACGAGCTATGACCTCACAGCATAGGAGCATCTCTGGAACTATTCTGGAATAGTACAAAGGTATCAGAGAAAAAATCATCATGAGCATCTCCAAAACTATTTGGGAAAGTGGTGGTGTAGCATGGGCAACTGATGCCACATAGCATGGGTAGTAGCCACGTAGCACAGGCAACTGAGGCTGTGTAGTACGGGCTGAGGTCACGCAACATGGGAGCATCTCTGAAATCGTTGGCGAAAGTGGCTGTGCAACATGGGAAATAGCTGCACAACATGGGTAGTAGCCGTGCAACATGGGAAACTGAGGTCGTGCAGCACAAGAGCATCTCCAAAACTGTTCGGGAAATTTTCCAAAACTATTCAAGAATATTACCGAAACTGTTTGGGAACATTACAGTGGTATCAAAGCTAGTGATCTTGCCAACCTGTTGGGATGATTGAGAGATTTTGGGATTAGGCTAGTCCTATGGTGCTAAGCAGCGACAAAGAGTGGTGGTTGAAGACACTACAAGGGATTGGCAAAGAGCTCAACAAAAGTGTTATCTTCCATTAGATTTGTTGGAACTATGTTTGTGTAAGGTTAACCAATTACCTTCAAGATTTATATAGAGAATCCTCTCACCGATTAAAGATGCCTTAAGTCAACCTAGGCTTTTAAGACACCATGATAAGGGGAAAAGGTTGGCAGTTGCAGCATGTCTTAGTGAGATCTTGAGAATATTGACTCCTAGAACACCATATGATGATAACACCATGATAGAGATCCTGCATTTGATTGTTGACAGCTTTCAGAGTCTAGATGACATTAGTGTCGACCCCTTTTGCAAAAAATCTACAATCTTGGAGAATTGTACAAATGTAAAAATGGGTAACCTCCTCTTAGATCTCAAATTGCAAAATCTGGTTGGCGACATGTTTCATCACTTAGCCACCATCAAGGAAGATCATGATACTAAGGTTTCAGTTGCTATGGAGAGCCTTATGATTTCATGCATTGAGGAGATGGACAAAATATCCCAACCCATCACATCTATGTTATGGGTTGTTTGTAATCTTGAATGTGTCTCCTCTATAGCCGCATGTAAATTGGTCAGTCATATTTTCAAAGCATTGTGAAGAAAAACTAATATCTCATTTGCACAAGTGGGAGAAAATAGTTGGTAGCAATAAGGATAATGCCTTACACCAGAAGAAAGACATTATTATAGGGCCGCTCCAAGAGGAATTGCTAAAACTTTCTTCTACACCAACTGAGGGAAAACACTAAAAAACTAAAGAAGTTGCTTGCATAGATCTTGTGAATACATGTACAAATCAAGTTATGTCAGTCACCAAGGTTGTTGCCAAAACTTTGTCCTTCACCAAAGCTATGTCCATCGTCATGTTAGTCACCAAGGTTGTATGTCCGTCATTGTGGGTATATCCATCACCATATTTGTGTTTGTTTTCGTCACCGTCATCGTGGCCATCGCCGTGTCTATCATCATCACCATGTCTATTGCAAAGTCCATTTCCATGTCCATCGTCATCATGTCTGTCAACATTTTTGTGTCCATCATCATCGTCAAGTTTATGTCAGTCATTGTTATGTCCACCATCGTCGTGTATGTCTTTGTTGTTGTGTTCGTCACTGTCTTCGAGTTTGTATTCATCATCATCATTGTATCCATCACCATCATTATCATTTTTGTATTTGTCCTCATCATTGCATTTGTCACCATCATCGTGTTAGTCATTTTTGTTGTGTCTGTTAATGATGCCGAGTTTGTGTCCGTCATCGAGCTTGTGCCCGTCATTGTCATTGCGGTCATCCATGTCATCATTGTGTTTCTGCCAATGCAGCTACAATTGTTGAGACATTTCTCATTGCCGAGGGTCTATCCATCATCAAGGTTTGAACCAGGGTTTTGTGTGCTACCAAAGTTTTATCTATAGCTAGAATTTTTGGGTTTGTACCAACACCAGCATCTGTGTGTATGACCATACTTGAAGAAATTGATGAACATGATGAAATTGATATATGTTATGATTGGCATCCTTGGGATCCTGGTGACTCAAGATACAACAACATTTATATCAGAGTGGTGCATCAAAATCCTGATGGTGGTCTTCTAACCTCAGTTGAATTCAATCATGCTCATGTGATTCTAAAGAAGCATGGATTTTCCAGCAGATATGGCTATCCATGGTAGTGCATGATTTGGGATCTAGGAGTTGTGAATTGCTTTAGGACAAGCAATTTTTGGGTGGTGAGGATTTGTAATGGTCCCAATTTTAATTAATTTGGGCCAAAGTTATTCATGTTTATATTTAGGGGTTCTGATTGATTTAGTATATCTCAGACCTATTTTTTAATTTGTTTCCATAGTTTGTGTCACCATTGGCTATCTTTGTACACCCTCAAAAAAATTTCCAACAGGTATTTAAGCACGGCTTGTAGGTAGTCTGTAGGTATGCTTTGAATTTTATTTCTTTGTACTACGGATTCCTGTTGGAGTTTGAATTTGTTTGCCATTTTGGAAGTGAAAGATCTTCTCTATTTGGCTTGCACGGTTTCGGTGGGATTCAACCCTCACCCTACTCCGTTGATGTTTAACTTGGTCTATATTTGGAAAATCTGGAGTGCTCTCATCATTTGAAAATACTTATCAATTTGTGAATGCTCTTCATACTTATGGGCATTTTTGGTGTTTAAGATCTATATTGTTATTCAACATTAATTAATAATATCAGTTGATAATTTATGGTGTACGGCTTTTCCTCCCCTCCATTTGCAAATCACACTACCTATATAGAACTCGATTATTTTGTTCCTCCATCCGTACGGCCAAGAATTTCTTGGTACGACAAGTTGTCTTCACCGTACAGCCATATTGCCCACCGTACGATTGTTCCTATCCACCGTACGAGCTATATTTCCATTGTATGACTATCTTTCATACAACCTTTGGTTATAATTGTATTTCCCACTGGCAATCCGTACGGCTTCTCTAGGACAAACGTACAACCTCTTGTGGCTCTATATGGATTTCTTGCATTCATACTTCCTATTTCTTGGTTTGTGCGTAACCGTACACTCTGTCTCCGGGATACACATGCCATTACTTGCCATTGTTTAATTAAAAGGAGAACAAGAATATTATAGGTGTAGCATGGGTAGTAGTCACACAACACGAGTAGTGGCCGTGTAGCATAGGCAGTAGTCGTACAACATAGGTAGTGGTTGCGCAGCACAGGCAATAGTTGCATAGTACAGGCAGTAGTCATGTAGCATGGGAGCATCTCCGAAACCGTTTGGGAAAGTGGCCAAACAACATAGGTAGTGGTTGCGTAGCATAGGCAGTAGTCGCGCAGTATGGGTAGTAGTCATGTAGCACAGGTAGTAGTTGTGCAGCACAAGTAGTAGTCACGCAAAACGGGTTGTGACCTCACAACACGGGAGCATCTCTGAAACTATTTGGGAAGATTACATTAGGTGGGAAATCTGAATGCTATTCATACTTGCACCTATGGGTTGAATGATTGCAATTCATATATAATTGGTGACCTACGATTTCATAACTGCCCAAGCATTTCTCCTTGTTTGGCCACAACTGATCCATATGCTCTAGGATTTATATAGCTGGGGCTGCAAATTGATTGTGTGGGGTATGATGGTTTGAACTAGGGCTGTAGAGATTGGACGTCACATTACTAGCAACTAGGTGATTGCAGATTGAAGATTTTGAGCCAATCCCTTGACCTGCAATAATTTTTATGGGCTTGCAATTCACTTTATAAGTTCAAATTTTTGTGTTGGATCCATTGCTTCATGGTTTAGGAGGTGACATTCAATCTATTAGGAAATTAATGCAAATATGAGGTGGTTTGTGTTTGGAATGATGCTGGTTTAATCAAGCTGCCAAACTTGGTTGATTGCAAATTTGTGGGATTGGCGGGTTGAGCATTGCAACCATTATTAGGTTCCTAAACATTTTTTGTAGTTTCCTTCCTCTATGAAAATAAGCAATCACTTTTATTTGGCAATATAATTTAGTTGTGTGAATCTATGTTTTCATTTCCATTCCTCTCATTAGAGCAATTTAGTCATACAAAAACATGTATCATGAAGAATTACAAAAAATTCAAAGAAACATCAAAATACAAAAAAAATCAACTAGTGCATCAACATTTCTGTTAGGGACCAGATAGGGGTTATTACATCCTTCAAGATGAAGTATGTGCAATACGTATAGAGACAATTATGAATTAAAACAAAGTTAAACATTGAACACATCACATGCAAGTTTGTAACAATTATAAATTTAAATAAATTTAAAGCAAAGTAAACTATAATTAATATTGGCATACCTTAGCTCGAGTGGCTTGAGGAACACCTCAGAGAAGTTTTCAACATCAACAAATCTAATGACATCTACAATGGGGGCTATGACAGAGCAAATATATCTAAAAGATGCAAACAAAAATTAAATGCAGAATTAGAAATTTAAGTTAGCATGAAAATCAGCAAGCAAAAGACTAACTTTTAATTTAAAAATTAGCAACTTACCTCATTGTGGACCACTAGCTGCTATCAAGGATCCTTTGTTGCACCACTTTTCCTTTAGTGGACTTAGAATTAGACCATCGTCCCAACTTTGGATTCACCACCATCAATTGGAGGGCCTCATGCACCTCAATCATCCTTTCCTTCAAGATAAAGTATTTGCAATACCTATAGAGATAATTACAAATTAAAACAAAGCTAAACATTGAACACATCACATGTAAGTTTGTAACAATTATAAATTAAAATAATTTTAAAGCAAACTATAATTAATATTTGTTAAGTTTTGTGGATCTCTGATAGATAAAAAACAATTACAAATAAATATTTATAGAGAGTATCTTACTTAACAATGCAGAATATCTTTTCTTTTCTATGGCCGTGATCTCAGTAATATGTATTTGTTTATCTTCCTCCTTTAATAGCAACTAAAATATTGAAATGCTATATAACAAATAAAATATTGATGATAACAGATAGTAGTGTTTATAATCTTGTCAGTGACTATTGGTACTTGAATGCTGTGAGATTAATTCTTTCCCTGCGGTAGCATACTCCCATACTCCCAAAGGCCACGTAGAGACATGCCTCTTCAGAGGCATGTTTAATTAATCAATAAACAATCAAACTTTATATGAGTGCCGATAACAATAACAAGGCACGATAAAGGATTTGTTACCCGATAACAAGGCACAATAAACATAAGTGCTCGATCATAATGAAGTCTTCCGATAAACATGATCTCAGTGATGCTTGATAATACATATGGTGTTTCATGGACGTATGCATATATATGTGTGTTTGTGTGTGTGTGTGTGTGTGTGTGTGTGTACGTATATTAATATATATACACATATATCCCTGTGACATATGGTATCAACGGTATTTTTAGTATATCAAGTAATTCATGTTTTTCTTCTTCTAACGCTAAACATTAACACTCCCTCTTTAGCCAGGGAGAATAAAAACATCAATAAGTTAGAATCATGATATAATCAACACAATATGAATAGTACATGGTATATCCAATGATCTCTACTTGTACTCAAGCAATGTCTAGAGATGTCCATGATACACATATAATCTCAAGAGTATTAATCTCCATAATATCAACATATGATATTCATTAATTACTCAAACTAGGGTAAGATATCACATTTGATATCAAGAGTCTTGATCTCCCAAAATATCGACATCCGATATTCATCAAGTACTCAAAAACAAGGTTTGATATCACATTTGATACCAAGAGTATTGGCCTCCTAGAATATTGACATCCGATATTCACCAAGTACTCCAAAATCATTTAGATATCACATTTGATATCAAGAGTATTGGCCTCCCAGAATATTAATGATATTCACCACTTACTCAAAACATTTTAGACATTCCATTTGACATCAAGAGTATTGGCCTCCTAGAATATCATTGATATTCACCACTTACTCAAAACGTTTTAGATATCAGATTTGACATCAAGAGTATTGGCCTCCCAAAATATCAATGATATTCACCAAGTACTCTAAGAGTAATGGCCTCCCAGAATGCTAAGATACAAGACATTCACCATTTACTCAATTTATTAGATCTCATAATACAAGTTGATTTTAAGATCGTCACCTTACAACAACTTCTCCCAAATACAAGTGATAATCATTTTGAAGTTGTCACCTCCTCATGATACACACAGGGAATAGGCCCAAACATAGTTGCATGGTCATAGTCCTCTTGACTGTGAAAACTTATTAATCATTAGAGAAGCCATCTCAGCATGGTCTACTCCTTAATCAATAAGATTAGGTTTACTGAGGTTAACAAAAATATCATCCTCATTCTCCCTTTGAATGATAAATAGGACTCCTCATTTAATTCCCTCTTCCTATAGTACATTTCAAAATAGAAAGGTCAAAGCACATAGCTTATATGAGAAGAAAATATTACATAAAAAAATTATGGTAATTTATTTCATATTCTAAGACTCTATCTTAGAATTAAAACAACTAAATTTACTTTTGAGAAGTATTTAACATTTATTTGTATTACATGAAAATAATAAAGAACTCCCTCTTAATATTTTACAAATGTTAAGGATACTTAGAAATTCCTTTTAGAATGGTTGTTTCTCTAACTCTATATCATAATCACTGACTTTGGTGAAAGTTGCTTGGTGTTTCAATCTATCAGGACATTTAAAAGTAGAGTGGCCATATTTTTCACATCTAAAATATTGCATCTTAGAGTAATCCACATGCCTTCTTTTCCCTATGAAATTTGGTTTCTTCTTTTTATCAACATGAGTTGAAAGAGCATGAAGATTGCTTCCAATCGAAGTATCATTTTGTAATAAAATACTTTCCTCTTGCATACAATCATCCATTAGTTAACTGAGTTTGGGAAGTTTGGATCAAGCACATACTCTTTAACGGAAGGTTTTCCATGATGGCGGCAATCCTCTTAGAGCTATCATGGTTAATTCTTTTTCATCATAAATGTGACTATTACTTAATTTTAACACATGTTAAAATTCAGACATGAAAATTTTATTTTGCTAAAAGCATATTTCATTTGATATTTGAAAGAATATAAATGTCCTTGTATCATTCATTTCTTGAATATACAATTGATATTTTACAAAATAATGAAATGCTTAAGGCAAAGTATTTTACACAAGTCATCAATATAATTGTTATCTTTTATATGTACTAAGAATAGAAAAAATAAAACATATGGGAGAAAGTCAGAGATAATCGGTCATTGCCTTTCAAACTTTGACTGGTTAGGTGTTTTATTGTTGCATTGTCACCCGTAGTGTAGCTCTCGATCTGGTAAGCTCCTGGTTCCTCGTTCCCCTGCAAGAGAAAGAGGTGGGGTTAGATCTTTATGATCTAAGCAATGAATAGTTACCTATAGCTACATTCTTGCACATGTTACATTTTTCCTATTCTGAATACATACAAAAATGCAAAGGATAATGTCAAAGGGACATATTATTTTACGAAATCTTTCATTATAATCAAACATAGGCATGTTCAGTTCATAAGAAATAGCTGCAAATTACAAGAAATGGTTTATGACTATCACGAGCCCATGCTCGAACATCATAAAATATTCTTATTTGTTATGATTGCATCTATTTCATCAAAACAAAGTTTGGGCATATGCTGAATAAGTGAATAGAAGCAACTCTCTAAGTAATACGATGCAAGGGAATGCAGAGACCTGTAGTAGCAAAGAAAGTTCTGACGTGTCTATGTAACAGATTCAGGAAACTATATTGCAAACAATGATATCTTCCAAAAAATCCAACAGAACAATTACCAATAGTTACAGAGAAACAACAGAAGAATCTGAATATACACAAGCATTCTAAACTGAAAAAGGAGTAACAAGCACAAAGATATGCACACATACATTCTCACTGTTACTAACTGAATATTCTAAAGTCTACATCAGACAAAAAGGAATCAAATGATTGCAGCATGTTGGATCAATGTGGAAATAAAATGATTTCTATTTGGAAAGAGAAATCTCAGTTAATGTACAGGCATGTAATGTATAGGTCAACAATGTTTTTTATGGCATTTCTCTCAAATCTACAAGATCAGTATGATGATAATCACAAAGCATGATAAAAGATGAGCATTCAATCAAATACATACAAAAATTAGACCAACAAATACCTATTCTCTTTCATGAAATGGTGACTTTAAGGTGAAAAATGCCCAGATTTTTGTTACAACAGTATTGGTGAACATATGATTTCCAAATTAATGGAAAAACTCTTGTCAGATAGCAGTAAGAGTTGTTTCCATTGCATGAAAAAGTAATAATCTGGAAACAAAAATGATGGAATTAAAGCACCAAATCATGCTATTAGTTAACACAAAATTTTTTTATCAAGCTATATAAATATTTTCTCCTCGAATCTTCCATATTATGCATGAATGAATAAAGATAACTACAGCTAGAAGTCGCATACATTAGTTTGAAGCTAAGGTTTCAAAGAAGTGGTCAGACTGGAACACAACACATAACACTTTAAATACATAAGGGCAAAATGTAAGCACAACAAAACCCTACTTGTCAAATGGGTTTTGAACACAATGCTACAGGTGGAAATGAGATTAGAACAAAAAATCTTTGTATGCAAGAATCATGCTTCCAGCACCAATGATGTTCACCTAAACATACTGATGTATACTCAAAACCCAACAAGATACCTACAACATATGATCAAATATGGAGCTATTTCACCAAGGAAAGGCAAAAAATGTGCCCCAAATGAGATCAAGATAAAACCCTGCAAATGGTTTCATCAAATGGCGACAAATATACCAGTATAGAAAACACATTTGACATACCATTTTTTCAAATGCTCAGCAATAGAAAAGAAATCAGAGTATCAAACCCTTGGAAAACACTCAGATTTTATTTGAAAACAATACTCATGCAATGAAAAGACGTGTTTTCAGTTTAGTGGAAAGAGAGAGAGCAGAATAAACGTTTCTCTTATACAGTAATATATGCTCAACATAAGATGCAAAGTGTTATTGTTACCTCCAAAAAACATTTTTTCAACCAAAAAACGTCTTTCCAACCATGACAAATAACAAAGGGAAATGCAAAGATACAACTTTCAGCTCCCACTTCGGCTTCAACCAGTAAGAACATGTTCAACAAGAGGAGAAAAAATGCAGACTTCAAAACCCCAGCCGACCTCTTTTCATATAATGCAAAAAACAAAATTGAAAATGGTGTTTTAGGGCATGCAAACCGACATATGCCTTTTTCCTCTATTATATAAAATTTGAAATCCGGCAGGAGATATATCGACATCATCTTTTGATGTTTCATAATTAAATAAACTCATTTGCTTTATTTTAAATTAGATAGTATAGTAATGTATTACTTTAGCTAAGTAATATATTATTATATTATTTAACTTTTATCAATGAGTGGATATTTAATTAAAAATTTGCAAAATGAAAATGTAATTAATAGAAATCAATTGATAATATTATAAATCAATTGGTTGTTATTAAATTGAGCAAATTTAGTTTAAATAAATCCATTTTCGGATTTAGGAGAGAAAGGGGGAATCTGAGTTAATCTTATGATTAACAAGTCATTGTGACGTGTTTTTAGACTAAGTCTTAGAGGTTATATTTTCAAAGACTTAGTAACATCATTTAAGGTCACTTTTAAGGCTTTTTGAATCATTCCAGGACTGTGGGTCAAATATTGACCTTGTCCTAGCTTTTTGAGGCCATGTGTTAACATTTTGAGTTTTTTGAGGGCAGTTAAAGGTGAGTCATAGGTTCTGTTATGAATTAGTACATTTTGAAGTAGTGAGTCATCTTTTTGATAAAGTTTTGACTCCCTTATTGTAGCCTTTTTTCCTGATTTCAACCAGGAGTTTGGTATTTAGTTTTCTGAAACTGTGATATACCAAGGATGGATGGATGTAGTTAAGAAAGGGGAATAGACTATTGTGACATTGGACTATCCTTTGTATACTCATTTTTCTGAGTTGTATCTTTGAAGTTGATGTTTTTTGACCTCTGAAGGCATAATACAGTTGGCTAAATCTACTTTGGGACTCATTGTTGTGTGCAATATTGGTGATTTGATGTTAATTTTCTATGTTCTATCAAGAACCTCTAAGTTTGTCTCATTTTCGCACCTATATGTGTCAGTTAAACCTCTATGCATAGGTCATAAGTTGTGCATTTTAATGAAATTATATTGATTATGGTCCATATCTTTTTGATATTCATTATAGCTCTCTTTTGAAACACTTTTATGCAGATATTTTCATCAAAGTTGTATTTTCAATTGTATCTCATATCATTGTGTTGTTGAACATCAAATCCTTCGTTATTGTCTTTGGTGTATCACCTTTTTGATTTAAATAGTTTTCATTTTCATACTTTCTCCTCCACTTTTCCTCACAAGTTCATAGTATAGGTGAAATATCATAACATCATACAGGAACCGGCCTAGAATCTGGAGGTTCAGTCACCTGCATATTTTACCCACAAACTCATGATTGTTCCAATGTTTCACCAGAATTTCTAAGTATTTAGGTGCTTATCTTGAGGGTGTAAATTTTGGTGACAACAGTGACCATTTTTAGAGATTTGGTTCCTTAGTTCATTTATCCTCATGAAATAGGATGTAACGATTTCCCCTTTGTTCATCTTAATGTTGGAGAGACTATCTTTCAAATTTAGGATTCTCGTTGTATTTTTTATCTCAAACATTTCTTCAAGTGTTTGGAGCATTTCATGTGCAATGTCTAGTTCAAAAATAATAGGGAGTAGATGATCCTTAACTCCATCAACAATCAATTTCATGGCTCTAGCATTGTCTTTTTCCCACTTATTCAATTCACCATTTTCTATTGGTGGTTGGTTAGATTTTTCAATGAATTGTTTGATATCGTTATCTTTTAAGGTTACCTTCATTCATAATTTCCATGTTGTATAATTGGAATTGCCTTCTAGTCTATCTTCAACTTTGATACCATTGACCATTTTGATTGGTAAAGATTTTAGTCCACAAAAGAAATGAATAGAAATCTAATCAAGATCTACCTTCAAGCTGTTTATGCTTTATAGAAGGAACCTGTCTCTGATACCATGTTAAGTTTTGTGGATCTCTGATAGATAAAAAAACAATTACAAATAAATATTTGTAGAGAGTATTTTACTTGACAATGCAGAATATCTTTTCTTTTCTATGGCAGTGATCTCAGTAATATGTATTTGTTTATCTTCCTCCTTTAACAGAAACTACAATACTGAAATGCTTTATAACAAATAAAATATTGATGATAACAGATAGTAGTGTTTATAATCGTGTTGTTGACTGCTGGTACTTGAATGCCATGAGATTAATTTTTCCCTGCAGCAACATACTCCCATACTCCCAAAGGCCATGTAGAGACATGCCTCTTCAGAGGCATGTTTAATTAATCAATAAACAATCAAACTTTATATGAGTGTTGATAACAATAACAAGGCATGATAAAGGATTTGTTACCTGATAAGAAGGCACAGTAAACATAAGTGCCCGATCATAATGAAGTCTGTCGATAAACATGATCTCAATGATGCTTGATAATACATATGGTGTTTCATGGATGAATGCATATATGTGTGTGTGTGTGTGTGTGTGTGTGTACGTATATTAACGCACACACACACACACACACACATATATATGCATATATCCTTGTGATATATGGTATCAACAGTATTTTCAGTATATCAAGTAATTCATGTTTTGCTTCTTCTGATGCTAAACATTAACAATATTGACATACCTTGGCTCGAGTGGCTTGAGGAACTCTTTAGAGAAGTTTTCAAATATTAAATGGCAATTAGTAGTGTAGAATACAGGGACTTCCAATCTAGTGATCATTTATGTTTCTATCACAAAGTACAAAGGCTTTGGTTGATAATCTATAGGATTGACTAAATAGTTCCAACTTTTTCTTCGTATTCTTTTTACAGAAGATGAATTGCATGTGATGCAATTGAATGTAATCTTATTGTATTTGCTCATGACATGTAGTGCAATAATTATTCTCACCTAGTTTAACCGGGTCAAAGTAGTTGATTTTCTCCCACTTTTTCCTCCTTTCTTTCACTTCTTTTCCTATATAACAAAGCCTCCCCTCATTGTAAAAATCATCTTTTATTGTATGCAAGAAAGCTTTGCCAAACTTGTGTAAGCATGACTTTTTTTTTGTGTAGTTTAAATTTGGAAGAAAATTGAATAAAAATAAGCAATTTGATTTGAAGCAATTGTGATAGCACAAATCAAAAACTTTGATTGTAATTTGTTTCTATTGTCTTTGATTCATGTTTCATTTTATGTTTAAATAATAGAGCATAGTGAGCTAAGAAAAATTTAGAGCCGAATTGGGGGTGATTTTGGTGATACATAGAATAGAAAATTTGACTATATCTTGTATTGCCATCTCAAATTCATAAAAAATAGTTAAGAATTTCCCTACTTGTGAAGTTTTTTGCACCCAATGGTAGAGATTTTTCTTATAGAATAAATTAAAACTAAAAATAAGTTATAGAATAGAAATTATCTACTTCTGTAATTCTTTGCACCCTAATTGTAGTGATTTTTCTTATAAACTAAACAAACAAGACTTAGAGCTAAATTGGTATGCTTTTAACCAGCTTTTGAGTTCGTGCTAGTTTAAAGGTATCGCCATTTCCAGTTATTAGATATAGTAGTGTATTTTAGAAATTTAATATTTCCCTTTTTACTGTAGGTATGTGGATTCTTTCCTAAAAGCTAAGAGGAAAGAATATTGGCAATAGATAGGTTACAAAAATCTCACAACTTCTTTCTTACCTTGAGTTGATGCAAGGAACAATGAGAAGGGGGAACCTTCTCGTAAAGGTAAGAGAAAGATTGTCTCGTACGTTATGGCTAGTCTACCTAATTTGTGACTGGATTTGAACAAACTAATGGTTGCAAAATATCCACCCAACAGATAGTGGTGGAATGATTGTCATTGATGTCAAAGGATTTCATGACCTTGAACAAAATTATAGGTGTCAACATCATCAATGTCAAAGGCATTCATAAGATAACAATGTACTGTGGAGATGTTGAAGGGAGTAGTATAGTGGAGTCTATATAGGAGATGCAAAGGCCATACAAAAACACAAGGAGATGTTGTATGGTGGTAGGTGGAATGTAGGAGGCATACAATGGAGATGAAATAAAGGGCCATACAGAGCTTAGACAATCGTAGGGAGTGGTAGGAGGTTGTATGGTTGATCTAGGGGTCCGTATGGTGGTCTTGGGAAGGCCGTACAATGTAGGAGTGGTGGTCATACAAAATGATATGAAGTTTGCTAATGAATGGAAGCCGTACGGTGGGTGCGAGGGGTGTTTAGATTGAATGTATGGATGGTGTGTTAACAAATTTAATGCCAAAGAAAACACAATTCGTTGCCAAAGATTGAATTTTCCCAACACTAGATTAAATTAATCACGGTGATTTATTCAATTCGCAATATGATGGTGCTTCGACTTTCCAAATCCAAGCAAAGTATTACAGGTGATAGAATAGGGTGAGGGTTGAATCTCACCATATGATGGTGCTTCAACTTTCCAAATCCAAGAAAAGTATTATAGGCAACAGAATAGGGTGAGGGTTGAATCTCACCAAAACTAGACAAACCAAATAGGGAAGGTCTTTCACTTCTGAAATGGAAAACATAGAGAACTTCAACAAGAATTTGTAGTACATAAAAAATAATCCAATTTGCATACCTAATGACTACTTATAACCTGTGCTTAAATACCCATCGATAAAACTTTTTGAGGGTGTACAAAGATAGTCGACGACAACACAAACAATGGAAACAAAACAAAAATGGGTCCGAGATATAGTAAATCAATTGGGCCATTTACAATAGTTTGATTAATAATCTATTTTGTGACAGGGATATTATAGTCCTCCTGTCCCAAAATTTTCTTGTCCTCAAGAAAATGTAATGCTAGATGCTATAAAATGTGCTCACCTTCCCAGGTTGCATTGTCCAATGGCAAGTGTTTCCAGTGTACCAAATATTCCTTCAACATTTAGTTTCGTAGGGTCTTCTCATGTACTTCAATAATCTCTACAAGTTCCAATGTGAGCTTTCCTTCTTCATTGAGCGGCAGAAGGTCTGTAGCTACCATGACATTCTATCCTACAACTTTCTTTAGGTAGAAAACATGAAAAATGTCATGAATAAGCTCCCCTCCAAAAGTTCTATCTTGTAGGTCACTTCACTGATGTGGCAGACTACACGATAAGAGCCATAAAATCGTGGCTTCAATTTTTCTTTTCCCTTTTCTTTTAATGAGGATTGTCGGTATGGATGGAGCTTGAGGTAGACCAAGTCTCCTACTTCGAAACTCCAGACTATTTAGTGTTTGTCAACATACATATTTTGTTGATTCTGCACCCGTTGTTTTCCTTCAGGTATCTTAGGATGTCTTGTCCTTCCTAAAGCCTATCCCTTGCCCTTGGTGTGTGGCTGTCTCCCAAAACTACGTCGATGGAGGAAAGGTGTTTGTACCCATATAGAGATTTGAATGGTGTCATTCTGATGGACATGTGGTACGTGGTATTGTAACAATATTCCCTAGGTGTATCTATTTGACCCATGCCTGCTGTTGTACCAAAATGTAGTTCCAAAGGTAACCTTCAAGCCACTTGTTCACAATCTCCATTTGTCTATTTGTCTAAGGGTGGTAACTAGTACTTGGTGAAAATTCTATTTTGCCAACCGAAACAGTTCTGTCTAGAAGATACTGATGAATTGTCCATCCCGATCATTGACAATTATTTGGGGTAACCCGTGCAGACAAAAGACTTCTCTAAAAAATAGATCGGCAACTTGTGTAGCCTAAAAATTTGAGGGGATGGAAAAGAAATGTGTGTACTTTGTTAGTTTGTCAACCACCATGAAGATACAATCCTTTCCATTCACCTTAGGGATTTCGGTTATGAAATCCATACAGATACTTTCCCACTTATGTTTTGGAATTGGCAGAGGTTGTAGTAACGCATCATGTAGAGTATGTTTAGATTTGTTCTGTTGGCAGACCACACACTCTCACATACTGCAATATGTCTCCTTTAAGTCCTTTCCATGAAAACCTCTCTCTAAGACATCTGTAACTTTTGAGGAAGCCTAGATGTCCTACCAAGGGTGAGTCATGTACCTCCTTCAAGATTTTTTGCTTCAATTTAGGGATTTCAACACTAAAAATATCCTATTCTTATAGTAAATGATGTCATCCACTACTTGGTATCGATCATCTTGGGTATTGCCATCCATTAGCTCATAGGAAAATTTGTTTTTGGAATATTCTTTCTACCAACAAATGTTCTTTCTGGTCAGCTGAAATTTGGTTTAGTATGTAGATGGTGGGTTTCCTAGACAAAGCATCTACAACCACATTGTTCTTTACTTTCACATATTCAATGTCAAAATCAAAAGCCTAAACCTTGCTTGCTCATTTTTGTTGCCTCTCGTTCAAGTCCCATTGCTCCAAAAAATATCTCAAACTATTGTGATTCGTACAAATGACAAACTTGGCACCCACCAGATACTGTCGAAACTTGGTTAGTGCATGTACAATGGCCACCATCTCTTTGTCATAAATAGAATATAAGCATTCTATTTATGTAAGCTTCTTGCTCTCATAAGCTATGGGGTGTCTATCTTGCATTAGTATCTCACCAATTGATGACTTCTCTGGATGTGTCGCACTCTAGAATGAACAGTTGAGTGAAATCAGGTAATGCAAGTACAAGACAAGTCCTCATTGCCTCTTTCAGCTTATCAAAAGTGAGTTGTGCCTTTTCATTCCATTGGAAAGAAGCCTTCCTTGTCAAATTCATTAAGGGTGTGCTAAGCTGAGAGAATCCTTTAATAAGCCTCCAGTAATAATTGCATAGTCCAAAAAATTCTCATAGTTCCATGAGTGATTTGGGGGAGGCCAATCAAGGATAGCCTGAATCTTCTCTTGATGAACTTGAACTCCATATTTATTGACAACATGCCCCAAGTACAATATTTCTATCATACCAAATTTAGACTTGGATTGCTTGACGAATAAAGACTAATCCTTCATGATCCTTAGGACTTCATCTAGATGCTTCAAGTGCTCTTCCCATGTCCTACTATAAATAAGAATATCATCAAAAAATACCAGTAAGTACTTACGCAATTGTTTGTTGAAGATGCTATTTATGCATGATTGGAATGTAGCAAGTGTATTTGTTAATCCGAATGGCATGACCAAGAACTCACAATGCTTGCAGTGACAATGAAAGGCCATCTTTTCCACATCTTCCTCCCTCATGCAGATTTGATGGTAATCAGAATGGAGATCTACTTTGGAAAAATAGACTGTGCCATGTAATTCATCCAACAACTCATCTATCCTTATAATAGGATATCTATTCTTTATTATTTTTTTGTTCAATGCATGGTAGTCCACACACGTGCATCATCTTATCCTTTTTGACCAATAACACTGATGATGTGAAGGGGCTAGAACTGGGATGGATCCATCATTTATCTAGCAGTTCCTGAATCATCTTTTCATTCTCATCTTTGAATTTCTTGGGATGGTGGTAGGGTGTGATTATGACTGGCTTGGCTCCTGCTTCCAACTCGATAGTGTGTTCAAACCCTCGATGAGGTAGTATACCAGGAGGAATGTCTATAAAAACTTTATCATGTTCACTCAAAATATTTTGGAGATCATCATCTTGGGGAGGTGTTTGTTTCCCTTTTATAGGTTTTGCAAAGGCAAAACAATGTGCAATGCAATCAACATCATTATGCCAAAAAATTGCCTCCATCTGATGTGCGAAAACTTCCTTCGGACTCTAATTTTCCATTCCATGAAGAACAACCTTCTTTTCATCGACAACAAAAGTGAAGTCCATCCGTTTGAAATTCTGAGTGTATTCATCAAGTGTCTCCATCCACTGTATGCCCAAAATAACCTCCATGTCATCAAGGTTCACTATGAAGAAATCCTCGATCACTGTGTGATTCTCCATTGTGATACTTACTTGAGGAACAAGGTGTGTGTAGGACAAAAGAATCCCTTTGAAAACCTTGACTTGAAATCTTGCATGTATCTCCATAGGTAGAACTCTTTGTTTCACTAGAGATGAGTTTATGAAGTTTAGAGTAGCCCCGCTATCGAGCATCACCATAACCCTTTGTCCTTGAAAGGTTTCCCATACATGAAACTCCATGCACCTCAGGCCACTAGCAAGGGTGATAGTTCCTATGCACTATACTAATGTTGCAATTCTTTTTGTATAGTTCAAAGTAACCATTTTGGTGTCCTCATGGGGTTGGTTGTCTTCAGAGGGTATATCTTTTTGTTCATCCTCATCATCAGACACGACCTCAATGTAGTGGATTTTTCCTTTCCCGAGGCATCTATGCCTAGGTTCCCATGGTCCTTTGTAGTTGAAACATAGTTTCTTCCTTCAGAGCTCCTGTTTGGTAGCTTCATCCACATATGACTTTCTTGGTGGGGGTTTGTTATCTTTGTCCCTTGGAAACAACTGTAGTTTGGAATGTAAATAACTTCGTGAGGATGATGTCATTGATGATGCCATACTCCTTGCCTTTTTAATGGCCTCTGACAGAGTGGAAGGATTGAACCCTTTGAACCTTTTTACCCTTCTTAATGGCCTTTGATAGGGTGGCAAGATCTGCACAGTGCAGGGGTTATGGTAAAATAGGCTGTACAGTGGAGATGTTGAAGGGAGTAGTATGGTGGATTCTGTACAAGAGATGCAAAGGTCATACAATAGCACAAGAAGATGTCGTATGATGGTAGGTGGAATGTAGAATGCATATGGTGGAGATGAAATGGAGGGTCTTATGAAAGGTAGAAAATTGTGGGGAGTGGCAAGAGGTCATACGGTCAATCTAGGGGGTCGTATGGTGGTCTTGGGAAGGCCTTACGGTGTAGGAGTGGTGGTCGAACACAATGATATGAATTTTTCTATGTATCGAGTGGAAGCCATATAGTGGGTGTGGGAAGTGTTCAAATTGAATGTACGGATGGTGTGTTAACAAATTTAATGCCAAAGCAAACACAATTTGTTGCCAGAGTTTGAATTTTCCCAACACAAGAGAGTAGATTAAATTAATCACAGTGATATCTTTAATTTGCAATATGATGGTGCTCCGTCTTGCAAAATCTGAGCAAAGTATTACAGGCAACAAAATAGGGTGAGGGTTGAATCCCACTAAAACTGGACAAACCAAATAGGGAAGGTCTTTCACTTTCGAAATGGAAAACATAGAGAACTCCCACAGGAATTCACAGTACACAGATCAAATTGCATATCTAATGACTACCTACAAGCGATGCTTAAATACTCGTCGGGAAAACTTTCTGAGGGTGTGCAAAGATAGCTAATGGTAACACAAACAACAAAAAAAAAACAAAAATGGGTCTGAGATATATTAAATCAATTGGCCCATTAACAATAGTTTGATTAATAATCTAATTTATGACAGGGATATTACAAACATTTGAGTCGCTTATGATATATATGATTAGATGGAAGTCAACAAGAGGATATCATGACAACTACACATGCCATAAACTCCTATACCATGTATTAGTATAAGCAATGTCTTGAATATCTAAAGTAAGTGATAGGTAGCAATGGGACATCATAATCATTGCGAGGATTGATGAATATATGCTAAGATGGAGCCCGCTATTTTCAAGTCCAATGAAAGAAAAAAGTTGTGACAAAGACAATTCGATTCTCTATAAGATATAGAGAAAGAGAAGGGGGTGTGTTCAATAAATTTCAATACATAGCAGATTTAAAGAAAATAATAAAAAGAAATTTGAAGAAGTGTGGTTATACCATTCAATGTAAAATCTGATGGAACTAATGGATGTATTGTCATTGATGTGAAAAGGTTTCACAAATATGAGATTAATAATAAACATTATCAATGTCAAAGGTATGAACATGAGGTTGATTAATATCAGGAACAAGTAATAAAAAAATTACAATGATTGGAGTGTTGATTGTTGAAGACTCTTGGAAATAGAAAAATAACTAATTGAAGAAATATAGTAGTTTAAGTTGTTAAAGATCAAATAATAGTCTCCACATGTTGAATATACCTAAAAGGACAATGATCTACAAAGCATTAATAATAAAAGTAAAAGAACAGTGACTAATGAAATTATAAAAGTATGTATTTCATCAACAAGATCATACCATAAGAAGCATTGGATAAAAAGAAATAGGAAGAAGTTATTTGTAAAGAGGATTCATCATTTGCAATGAAGAGAAGAATACTAGTCAACGGAGTTTTGTTCATATGTGAATCTCTCATACCAAGTGCAGAATTAAAGATTAAGATGACAGTTAAATATGTGCAATATCACATGGTTCGTCAAGAATGGTGAAGGGCAACGAAAGAGAAAACATTGATGGTTAAAAGAAGACAACATGCCATGAAGGTTACCATGTCATCTGATAGAGTGGAAGTTTGAAGCGAGATAGGTTCTATGAAGCATTTAGGAAGACATCTTTTTGAGTTGAATATGTGCATAAGAAAAGATGGCAAGACGATGTTTAGCATGAAGATTCACAGAAGTAGTATTCGATAAAAAACAATTGTTAGTGTAAAGGAAACGATGGTCAATGAACATATGTCATTTGTTAAGAGACGAATATGGGTAAGAGATATATTGTGAATTAAAAGAAAAATAAACTATTCAAAGGCATCTATGGAGTTACGGTAATCAAGTTTATAAGCTAATCATTATTTGGAGATATATATACAGTCAAAGAATGAATAAAAATGGGATGATGTGATGAAGTCCTTAGCTATAGCAATAGACAATAGTGTTAATTAAAATAAAAGAACCATGGTAATAATAATGTGGAAGCTTTACAAGGTTTATTGTGATTGTTATCATGAGCCATGTCAAGGTACCATCAGGTGATTAGAAGACATGGCAGCAAATAAATGTATAGAAGCATATGATAACATGATAGTCATGCCCAAATTGGAGCGGCTAGTAGAAATGTAATTCAATGACATGAAGGTTGAACAAATAGGAGAGAATGATCACTTGAAGGATCATGACGAGTTGTAGCTTTGGAGATTGATAGTAGCCATATCAATACCTAGTCAATGTTGATTATAGATATACTATTGGGGTGTTCAAACATGTTTGAATAATATATTTTTGGTGTTGAAGGAAGTCATGATAAAGGAGCAGAGACATACAGGTCCACAACATATATAGGTCTATGTTAGAAATCAAGGAAATGTTGGGTGATTACAACATTGAAGATTGGTTCGTTAAGTTTAAAATCATCAACTTTGTAATTCTAATAGCATACAATAATTTAAGTACAAATTATATTTAGGAGTGGCGGGCCACATTGTTTTTATATAACTAAAGGTGTGCCTTTTGAAAATGAAAAGTCATGACTTGTACGGGATGAAGGCATAAATAGAAGATGATGAAGAAAAGAAAAGATGTGAGATCAAAATAGATGTAATAAAGAAGAATATTTATAAAGAGTTTAAGGAATGTGGAAGAATATATAAAAGAAAGAGTGAGATTAGTATTTCTGGAATAATAGTGAAGCACTTAGAAGAAAAATATATCAATTATATCAGTCTGATATATATGCGACAGAAGGAATATGCATGAAGGAAAATATATCATAGATAAGTCAGAAGTGGAGTAAAATTAAGAGGAAAGAAAATAATATACATTCAAATCTTTTAATCTAATAAGTGTGTATGTATAGTATAGAAATATAAAAGGAAAATATTATATGATCAGAATTTTTATCTGATATATTAATATAAATCTTTAAGTATAAGTAAGGAATATTGAAGAAGTGGGAGTAGGTGCTTCTAGTAGGTCAGTGCCTATGAAGTGTGGGAGTTGGAGCTTCCAGTGAGCTGGTGCTTAAACATTGGGGTCGGAGCCTCGAGTAGGTTGGAGCCTACAAATCTATTGTAAAAGAACAATTTTATATAAAATCATTTATTTGTCATGGTTTTCTCCCGCATTGGGTTTCCAAGTAAATAATTGTGTCATTGTGCTCATGTGTATAATTGTTCATTTCAGCATTTGAAGTTATTGTGGTGATTAAAGTTTTTAAATTGCAAATTTTTTTATTATACTGATTCACCACCACCACACGCCCCCCCCCCCTCTTAGTGTAATTGTGTGCTCTTTAGGAACAATGAAAGATAGATTTACATACGTATAAAGCAGCACAAAAGGAAATGGTTATGCATAGAGCATATGATATATGATCCATCTATGTACAACATTTAAAGAGTATATTTGGTATAAATGAATGTATAAAGAAGACATATATTTCAAGGTTTAAACAGATATATACCAGCAGAGACATTCATTAAAGATAGAAAGAATATGAAGAAATGTTGTTCAATCTAGAATAAGGTTAATATGTTTGATGAGAAGATAAAGACTACAAGTAAGCATCAAACAAATGGAGCATAGAGATATAAAAGGAGGCTTGATAAAATATACAAAACAATATGAATAAAGTACACAATATCAAGGAAGTAAAGAAAACATCAACCATACCACATATATATCTACTTGGAGTCAACATTCAGTAGACAATATCAAGGAATATTGTAGTAAAATGTTTCCAGCAACCATTGAGACTATTGTAGACAAGACATGTGATGGAAAAAAGAAACAACAAAAAAAGACATGAACAAATATATTGTAATGAAGCATTATGGATGGAGAAAATTTTATTAATATTTTGGATGAAAGTCTCAGCAATTACAGTTTAAGTAGAGCCTTTGAAATAGGAAGCACAAAGCTCTTGCAAATTTTTCATCACAACCATCAAATATCATTCTAAAAGCTGAGCTCTTATGAAAACCATAAAAGTTTGACATTATAGAGTGCTTAAGAAAAGCTAAAGATATCTATGCAAGTTTCCATTTGACAGATACATTCAAGGCAGTATTTGAATGTTTTATATTTGTGGGATATTCAAAATACTTACAAAGATTATGTAGTGATGGATAGATAAAAAAGAAATTTTATATAAAAAATGGTATTGAATATATTGTATGGCTATGTAGCGATAGATATAGGCATGATGTGCCAGAAGTTGAACAAAGGAATCAATGATATCAATTAAACAGTCACTTGAAAACAATATGAAAATGAGTCTAGTGGTAAGAGGAGCCATCATGGATTCTGTCTGAACCAAGTGTATTCTATGTCAATGTAGAAAAACATATGAACATACAGAGACAACAAGTTATAGAATTCAAACACAAATTTGTATATATAGAATATATGATACATGCATAGTGTTGGAGCTTGAGGAGTTATATATCGCCAATTGTGAAGAAACAAGTTGTCTATGCAATCAGAAGCTAATGCGCATGAAGATGGAAGCATAAAGATATAGATGTTTGACTAGAAGGACAATATATAGAGATGTCTATTTTAAAATTCCATCCAAATTGCCAGGGCAGCATACGTTGGAAGACTATGTGGTCAAATTTATAAACCAGTTATGTGGGTTAAAGGCAACCATGAAAACATAGATGAGATGAAGGAAGTAGTAATGGAGTTTTACGAAAAACATAAAACATTGAATCTACAAGTTATATGAGTTTTCATGTCATGGAATATAAGGCATAAAATTGATGAGTCAGAACTCAACCATGTCATAGAGCAATGAAGTCATCAGAATCAACATCAATCAAACTACTAAGAACAAAAACCATATTTCTTCTATATAGTGTTGGAAGGTGCCCAATAAGAATAATTATGTTTCTTTGGCAGTCAAATCTGTCATTACACTCAGACTCATCGAATGAATTGTTGCCTCTACAAAGAATAAATAAACCGTTAGCCTCCTATGAAGAGTTACTGCTAATATAAATTCTATCAAACAATGTTTATAAATGATTATATCTTTGTTAATAGTAGAAGACAAAGAGATGATTGGAAAGTGTTAAAACTTGATTAAATTAATATGTATAAAAAGGTGCCATTTAGTTGTGAAATGGAATAACTTTTTCATTTGGATGGTCACATCTTTATGATGAAGAATATATATATATTTGAAGAATTATGAACAAAGAGGTAATTCAATGACTAGAAAGTAGAAGAGTATAAGGAGTGTAGAGGGGGGAATAAGAAAGGAATATGTGAAGTTAGATAAGAACATAAGAAGATTTATAACTAGAATTATATATTTATTAGAAAGAGAGAAAGTGTGAATTATATAGAGTAAATGTATGCACAAGAGAAATTATATAATCAGATTTTTATCAGATATATAAATATATGCATTAGTAAATTTAAGGGTTATTAGTTGACTTTCAAGAAGAGAGAAGAATGTATAAATTTATGTGAAGATATGTTTCAAATTAAAGAAAAGAAATTGTGCAATTACAATTTCCATCACCAGTTGGGTAAGCAACATCGATAAGGTGGAGAAGAAATTTATGTGTAGTGGATTGGTGCTCATGAATATAACAGAGGGAGTTGGAGCTTCTTGTAGTCGGAGTGTACAAAGTGTGTTAGTCAGAGCTCTCAATGAGTAAGTGCTCATAAAAATAGAGGTCGTAGCTTCTAGTAGGTTGAAGCCTGCTAAATATTGTAAAAAGTCAAAGTTATACAAAAGCAATTAGTTTGTCATGGTTTTTTCTTGCATTGGGTTTCCACGTAAATTTGTGTTCAAGTGCATAATTGTTGATTCCAACAAGCTATTAAAGCAATTGCTTGGATAAAAAGTTTTAATTGGAAAAATTCTTATTATACTGATTCAACCCCCCTCTCTGTATAATTGTGTGCTCTTTAATTGGTATCAAAGTTGCACTAGTGCATTTTACCCTAATTTTTTGACCAAAAATTTTGACTAAGTATTTTAAATGGGTTGGTTGGTCAATTTATAAAGCAAATTTTTGTTTTTTTTTTTTTTATAACATGCCTGTGTTGGTCACAATTGCGACCAATTATTTTTTTTGCAATTGCAACACACACCACAACATAAAACAAAAAAAAAAAGGGAAAAATATATCACATTTCATTTGGTGTCGAGGGTTCCAGGGTATTCGTGATAAGTGTGAGTTAATGGTTTCTCCAAAGATTTCATATGGTTCCACCTACATCAATCCAAGGGCACTTCAACTCCTTCACTTCTAGAATTTCGCTCGCATGAGGGCATAGATTTTCAAGGGGGGTTCCAGAAGAGAGGACTCGACATTGTGTGCAATCATTGTAACAGGTAAAAGTTTGTCCTATTTAAAGATTTTCTTTTGGATTGAACATTAGGATATGTCAGTAATCTTATTCAAGTCCTATTTAAAGATTATGAGGATATGTTCAAGGAAACTTGCATTTTAGAAATTGTTGGGCGTTTGGTTGCTTTCATTAGCTTTGAAAACTCTCGGCCCTCTACCCATGAGGATAAAATGAAGGTTTTTTGTTGCTTGTACCATTTGAGTAGAATATGATTTATCTCCTCAAGAGGAAACTGTGGCTAGTGAGAAGTGAAATGCCTCTAATATACACTTGAGTTATCCCATCCAAATAACCTTTACACACTTCAATTTGTTTCTGATCATCAGCTACACTTTTGGACATTGTAGAGGCGCTATTGTTTATTAAAAGATTTAGAAAGCCACAATTTAAATGCTTAGATTGTGAATATGGACACTTGGCTAGGGATTCTTTCACTGAAATGCTTAAAACTACCTATCTATCTTGAGTTTGACTAAGATGCAAACCCTTTCCCAGCCTAGAATTAGGTAGAAACTAACTTCAAAGCATTGTAGGACGTAGCTGCTACTACCTCTTCCTATAGCAAATTCGTGCTACAGATCAAATTTCATTCATTCCTACTGCAATTTCTTCTTCATTTGCCAAATTCTTGTTCTATGCCTAGCTGCGTGCTTATAGGGATGATAGATTAAAATTAATTTAATATATTAAAGATAGTATTTAAATAAAATTTAAATACAAAAGGAAATATATATTTTATTAAATAAATAGAAGAATATAACAATATTCTTGTGGATGATATCAAGCTTTTTCTATAGCTTGAGGATCGCACACATCGAAAAGCGATCTTCAAAAACCATCGACCAAAAGTAGACTAAAAACTCTAACATTCGTCACTCCATGAAAAAAACATTTTTAATCTCCAAAAACCCTTACACTTCACAAAATTGCAAACAAGAAAATCCATCCCGAATCAAGAATTTTAATAGTTTTGAAGTTTTGGCATCACTCCATGATGAAAAATGTAAATTCTTATAATAGAAGTATAACAAAGATTTGAAGAAGCTCTTCCTTGGATCAAACAAAAAATAGTCGAAGGATAAACCTATTCATCATTCATAGAATTACTGATGGGTAAGAGTTGGAGGAAGAGGAAAAGAGAGATTAAAAAATGATACAACCGATCCAATACTGCAGTTAGTAAAATCACCTAATCCCAAAGGCAGATTTTCAAAACCAAACAACACCACGAAGGATTCTCCATAGGAGCGAAATGGAGGAATTCCTATGTCAGAACAAAATCCTAGTAATGAAGATGATACATTTACTCGGGTCATCATCAGCGACTGCTTTACCAAAGTTAACTCACACCGATGTCTCATTTTGGGATGGTATGCCTTTTGGTGTGGTCCTTTAATAGCTTACTCCAAATTTGCATAGTGGCTCCACAAAGATCTTATTCAACATGTAAGTATCACTATCCTTTCCATAGATTTATGTTATTTAGAACGTGAAGGAAACCAAGGAGGATATTCTAAATACCCCATGGTTCTTTCTTGATGGGTTCTATGTCAAATTCTTTAAGTGGTCCCCTAAATTTAGTTCTAATATATTCGAATAGGATTTGATACCCACATGGATTTCCAATAAAAAAATGCCTAGTAGAATTAATGCATAGTAGCATCCTTAAGAGAATAGGAGATTCAATAGGCCAAACAAAAGGTTTTGAAGGCAAATTTATTATGGCCAATGAAGTTAAAATCCCTGTTAATATTAAGACAAATTCAAGGAATCCTAACCCCATTAAATTATCACAAATCACTCTATATATAATTTAACTCTAGAAATTTTGTATGGTTGCATTCATGAAATTGCAATATTCAACCCAGATCCCAGATGGGAGTATGACTCTACACCCTACTTCTCAATTTACATGTCATATAGTCTAAATATTATTGCACCCCAAATCATAGAAATTACTAATTTCAAAAACATGAATAACGTAGAACATCTCCTAAAGATTACTTTGGAGACAAAAGGAAAAATTCTTGTAAAGAAATTAAAGAAAAAAAAAATTGTAGAGTTGAGTTATGACATGGTCGCACTCTTTTTCAAAATAGGTTCGTGGGTTTGAGTGTTTATATATGTTTTTGCTATTGTATAGGTCTCAATTTTGTATCTTTGAGTGTTTCTCTAAGTGTTGCACAATAAGATGAAAAATGGACGTCAAACATAATAAATAAACAATGCTTTTCTACGTGGAGGAATCAATGGAATTGCGTGTGATTTGGGTAGGGCTAGCATGTTGTATCTGCTTACTTATCCACATTTTGGATGTTATAAATATGCATATATGCGCCTTAGAAGTTGCATTTTTTTTTTTCCTTCGATTGGTCTTTTACAGTACTATGGTCATTTGCCTATCCCACTAGCGCATGCACATGGCAGTAAAACAAGAAGACTTGGTAATTAGGGTTCGCAGGTGGCAATCAATAGAAGAGTTTTGTGCAAAAATTGAAGTAAAATTAGGAAGTTGAAATATAGAAGCCTTTTAAATTAGATTTCACAGACTTGTGGATGTCTAGAGAGGATTTCAGATTGCTGTGGTGCTCCATTAGTTACCAATGCTAGTTTCTTTAATTTTGTTACAATTTCTTTTTACATAGAAAAAAATGATTCTAAACTAGTCTTTTTTTTATTTAAAAAGTTGACATTAGAAACATAAAATGGGTTTAAATTAATCTGAACTGAAGTTATTTTGAGATTGGAACAATTTGACATCAGAAGTATGAAATGTGTTTAAATTGATGTGAACTGAGCTTTTTTCTTCAGAATGGTACATGTCAATATCAAAAGTAAACGTGGAAAAGAAAAAGTCATAGGCACCATAATCTGTGTGCGAGGCAATGATCATGACTTTCTACAAAGGCCCTACTCTTGCAAAGATACATTGTGCATTCGAATTGTTTGGCAGTGCTGTTGCATGCTCGTGATGTCTGCATCAAATGGAAATTGATCAATGTTCCTAAATCATGTCCCAGTTTTGAAGAAGTATCCAGCTGAAAAATCATTGGCAGTAATGATGCTGCTCTTAGAGGCTATCTAGAGTACTTGTAATTGTCTTGATTTTTGAGACTGATGCCTCTGCACGAAAGCTAAAGTGGGATATGGAGCTTCCCAACTTTGTATATTCAGTCGATATCTTCTGGAATGTTCCATGGAGGCATGTTCTTGGTAGGGATGTTTCCAAGACTTAGAGGTCCTTATGGGGTTGCTAAGCTTAATTTGGTTAGCAGCCATTACTCCACATTTTAAGGAATATTCCATGGAGTAGGTGTCCCCATGAAATTATTAATTCTGGTTATTTTACTACTCATAATTTTCAGACATGTTTTCTTTTTATATAATTTAGTATATGAACATAAGTTTAGAGGGAAAAATTGGAGAGAAATATATCTTAATAGCGAGAAGAAAAACTTGGCCTTTTATTCAGTTTGCAGCAGGTGCTTCACTTCAGGCCCCCATTTTTTCAACAGTCTATTTTCAATTGTTAAGCAGCTACTGCACCACAACAAGAGGAGAAGATTCTTAAATTTCCTTTTGAGCTAATTAAAAAATTGCATAGGGACAATTTTATACTTATTTTTAAGCACAAAATAAAGTTAAGTAGTGGCATGAAGACATACGGTTAGGGATATGAAAATGGATCCAAAGGCATTAGTGATAATTTTTCAGTTGATATTAATCAGCCTCTCTTGGAATAAAAGAATAGTGACTCTAAATGAAAGCTATCAAATATCAAAGATCAACTAACCAAAAGAATTCCAGCTCACCTTTATCATCCTTTAGCTCTCTTATTCTCTATCTTATGATCAAGAATGCAATGGAAGGGGTGCAAGAAAAGGCTAAAATTGTTTTAGATCAAAGAGGCCATTAATGGTTGTGCCAGTGTTTTTCATTTTCTAATGTCTAATACTATTGAGGTCCCGTAGGATCCAAAAGCTGTACAAAGTTGAGTACAATCAGTAGATTCTAATTGTGTATATTTAGACTGGTTTTAAGAATAGATTACAGATTATCAACTAGTTTATTACAATTCAAGTGTCTTTTTTTGTACTAATTTGATCTCCTTTGATCTTCTTAGAAATTGATTAGTAACAACTATCCTATTTCCTAAAATTGTCCTACCATCTTTTGGCAAGAACTATGCTGCCTTGCCGCCCTTATTTATGTATCCTATATCATTAGTAACAACTATCCTATTTCCTAAAACTAATAACTAATGATCATGAAGATTTTCTTATAAATATTATATAAACATCATAGGCCAAGGAAGAAATTAAGCTTAGAAAAATAGCTTTAAATTTGACCATTTAACACTTTTAGTCTAGGAAAAGTAGTCCTGACTATAAAGACAATAGTAAAAAAATATTAAAAATAACTACATGACATCAACACTACCAAATCACAAGATGAGTGAGACACCCTAATTGGACATATAGATATTATTTTCATCTACATTTGATGTCTTATTGTGCATAGCAGCATCCAAACTATTTGTGAAGATTAAACCATTATTTCCATTATTATTTTTCATCTTTTGAACAAATCATAAATTTTCAGCCACTACATAGATTTGAGCTTGTTGCTTATTACTTCTGATTGAGTTTTACATTGAGAGATGAAGATGGATGGATTAGAAACCTCATTTTAACATTTCTCTTGTGTTCAAGTCAATCATTTCAACACTAGTGCTATAATTTGAAATTTTGTACGGTGCCATAACCCACATTTTTTTATCTGAATATATAAATTATTCTCTTGCCATGTGTATTATAGTGCTTGTAAATAAAAATATTCTTTTAATGAAAATGGACAAACACTAACAATAAAAATTGTTGGGATGAAAAAAAAAGGGATCCGTTATACATTTGGGGAGCGTTGATAGGGACGATAATTGTGGGGAGAGGATTTGAGAATGAGGATGGCCTCTGTCCTCCTTTTAACGCATCTTTCTTTTCCCCTCTAGTTAGCATATTCTTGGATCTTAGCATATTCTCTGCTCTTCGCATATTCTCACTCTCAGATCTCTCCTTTGTTTTCTTTCACTCTGTCCTTTCTTCAATCATTTTTTTGGCAATGTTGAACATCATGGTGGAATTTGTTAAGGAGGATGAGGGCAGTGCTAATTGCATTCTTCCTGAGCATCTTTCTTGTGTTTTATTACCAATTATTTTGGTAGATTGCAAGAGTTTGTTAATTTGGGTGTTGTGTAGTTAAAATTCATCTTCGACAAGCTGCTTCATCTTCACCATCATCATGATCATGGCTAGCAACATTTCTGCATCAGCTTCAATGGTATGTGGGTTTCATTTTACTTTGATTTTGATCTATATTTGGATGAGAAAATGCTTGTTTAGGTGTGGAGAATGTTATTGATGTGTTTTTGGAACTATTTTGGGTAGTTTCTCCATGAAATACAACTTCTCTTTCAGAAAATGCTTGATCTTACTTTTGGGAATTCAGATCTTGTAGTACCAGACATTAAAGTGGTGATGCTAGGTGGTTTACTATTGAAGTTTTGAGTAGCTTTTGTGTAGTTTTTTAAATGTCTGTCAAAGAAGATAAGATATAGAAGTCACAGAGCTATGAACTTGTTTAGAGCATTAGAGAGACATTCATTATGGTGAAGAAATGAATAATAAATGAGATTATGATCAACTAAAGATAGTGATGATAAATTAAAGTGGAAATATTGTAACTTCAAGCCTCGCTAAGCATACCTATAATGATTGTTTTGTTATCAATGACAAGTCTTGCTAACTTGAATGTGTTCAGCAAAGTGAGTTTCATGAGTTTTCCTTGTTCATGTTGCTATTTGTCTCAGCTAGTCTTTGGTTGTAGTATATGCTGTCATGATTTCTGTTATTATGAACCACCTTTTCTTAGGTGTCCATTATATATAAGATGCATTCTTCAATACAAAGTTAGAAAACTGGAGGTAATAGATTGATGATAGTATATTTAAAAATAACTAATCACAAAATATTTAGAAAAAATTCACGACCAAAGTAAACAATTAAAAGGTGAAAAACTATTATTTCCTAAAAGAACATTTAACATTATGATTAGGTCATTCAGGGTTAGTAACAATTTAAGTAAATAAATATGAGCATCTAAGGAATAAAATTGCATCGAATTGGGAATGAGATGGGTACATAGAATGCTGCCTGTTTTTCTTACTATTTATCTACGCGGCTTCAAATCGAAGCTCAAACACTCTTTTCCCCTTTAGGGTCCTTCAAAAATTTGAAGAGAGATTAAGATTTGTCTAGATACCTAGCATGACTAATTAAATTTATGGAATTTATGTGTCCACAAATTTGACGTAGACAACGTATACTCTGTTGGCAAGCATCCATCTATCCAACTTAACTACACAGGCAATGTTTTCAAAGCAATGTTTGCAACTGCCAATTCTGAAAAAGGTGAGAAATGTTAACGCCCAATATTGGGAGGATCTAAAGAATTCCCATTTATTTTCCTCATTTCCCCCCTTCATCACAAATTACATTTCTTCATATCACTGCTCATCCATCTTAATAAGAAGAGGGAGTTTCAGAAAATAGTGAAAGTTTCATAAGAGACCAAGAAAAAAGAGAACAAAATGGAAAATTAGAGGAAAGAGGTGGGTTATTTAAGCCCTGCGGAATATAAATGCCTAATGGTGTTGTTTTTCCACAACTTTTTTGATTTGTAGGCCTTTGATGGTACACTGAATGTATCAAATTCACAGAAGGATGAAGACTGGAAGGTGAATGTACGTCTTTAGGTCTGTGATCTTGAACATGGATATCTATGCGGCAACATGGAAGCTTTGAATGTGCCCTCAGCAGAGACACCTATAAGACAATGGATTGCCATTCGGTATTGTTTTGAAGATTGGCTTTTCAAATATTAAATCTATTCCCTTAGAACTTATCTTCATATAATATAATAATTCCAAAGATAAAGCACATGTAGCAATTAGGTAAAAAAATTTAGCCTTTATTGTACTATTATGCTATTAATCTCAACATGTTAAGATAGATATAGTCTTTCTTGTAAGTTTCCAGCCTTTCTTGAGTAATGGGAACATTTTTGGAGCTGAAATGTGTAACTTTTGGAATTGATTCCGTGCATTGCAGCATTATGAACTACGAAAACCATATGTCTATAATTTTTGGAGCTTGAAGATGGGGACAAAACATTCCCGCTCCACCCATCAAAAAGGAAAAAAATGGGACATGCCCATAATTCAGGAATGTTTCTGTGGAGACCTCTCCATTATGGAATGCCAAAGGGTGCCTTGGCATTCTTACCCTCCATCAACCACACTGGGGTTGCCCTGGTATCCTAATGGTATTTCCACTGCTCTGGGAATGGGATAGCCAGATGTCTAGAAAAAGAAAAAACCGCTGTCACCTAGATTGATGACCTTTAGTAGGGTTCCCCTTCTTATGGACATGGATAAATTTTGCTTGTTTTTGGCTCAAAAAAGTTGCAGTGAATGGAGTGGCAATATTACAAAGTTAATAAACATGTGCATTGGTGAGTGTCTTGAGCTTGAAGAGCTGCCAATTCTCACTAGACTGGGCTACTTGAAAATTATTAATATTAAGCTACTTGGATTTGCAAGACCATAATTGTCTTAATTGAAATCTTAACTTCTACACATAACTTGTCCTTGATTCTTGTTGCCACAGAGATATCTTAGATCTCTAGATATGAACAACCTTTAAATATCATCTCCTCTACTTACAAGAAATTGATCACAAGACAGTATGAAATTTCACACATCAGAATCCTTTAATACTCATCCAGATAGTGTCATTTAAATCTACAACCTTTTATAAGACAAATCTGTCCTAAAATTCACACCAATCTCTTCCTTCCTCCCAAGCTCCTTGATTCAAATTATCTCTTTGATGATTGTATGTCAAATAAACTAGGCTTGTTGCTCACTCATCCTTTGAGATCTTAAAATTGATTTTACATTTGTATTTGCCAAATCTACCATCATGACATGAGCAAGCTGGGTTGATACAAATATTTATGCTCATTCCACCCAAGCAAGTAGGCAGAGTACTTTCTTTGCATGTTCAAGAGATAGATATTTAGAAATCTCCTTAGATAATCATTGTCCCGATATTATCAATGAACAAATTGAACTTAGAAGATGATTAAGAACTATAATAATCCTTGCTCTATTAAAAACTTAAGCCAACATCAAGTCCACTCTAATTAGATAAAATATTGTACTTCTCAGTATATTACAAAGGCTAGATACAACTCTCGCCAATACTTCACCCTTCACAATATAAGAATAATGATTAAAACTTAAGAGCAATAATAAGATTCTATTGAAGAGTAGTGATCATTTAATAAAAAAATCTCTTCAAAATGTATTTGTACTTGGATAGTTGTTTGTATGGAAAATTACTATAGTTTCGGGATGTGTTTCAACTTTCTTCCCCAAGCTAAGAGAGTTGATCAATAGGGGAAGGGAGCTTATGATGATATGGGGATAGAAAAAAATCATAAAATCAAGGAGTTATAGGTCCATCATTTGCATTTTGTATTTGCTTCTTCTGGTTTATGTGAATTTTGTTTGTGCTGGTAATTCAATTAGAGGCTTCATGGGCACATGTTGAGAGATATTTTTAGAAGATCAAACTGAGCTCAAGTTGGAGACCAATTTTTGTTGTGTTGCAATCTATTTTCTTCTATTTTTTGATAGATTTTTGAGTTGTAACGCTTAGATGCACTTTGTAAATGGATAAAAATATGTGCATAGTAGTTATAAACTAGTATAGGAGTAGTTATGCATATAATTTCATACATTTGCACTGTAATTTTATTTTTATGCATGGTTAGAACACTAGCTATAGTTTCTTAGTTTAGGAATTGAAGCATTATATAAACAAGTATGTACAATGTAAATAATATTGACAATTTTTTTGCAATTAAGCTTTATGCAATTGGTGACTCATGGTGTGAGAATGCTTATATCTATGTCATTTCATTTTTTTCCACATCTTGTTCAAACCATATAATGCAATCTCATCTATGAAGCATATTAAAAGCTAAGGATTTGGAGTGACTCGTAGACAATTCATTTTTTGTCATTCATTATATGGTTTGAACAAGTGTGGAAAAAAATCAAATTTTTATTATGAATTTTCTGTTCACCAATCTATGTTAAACTAATCAGCAAAGATTTGGTCCTCTGAGTTGCAACAATATTGAGAAAAAAACCTAACTTTTAATCACCATATCTTAAATGAAATTTCACGTGAAGATATGGTCCTCTGAGTTACAAGTTGGTTTTGAGTTGATGGTGTAAGTGAAGGACGGTTTTACCAAGTTCTACTTTATGAACTATAGTACTTTGTGTTCAATTGAGATAGACATGGCTCATTAGTTTGTTTGTATTCTCTTTGGATTTTGTTAAAGAAGACAATTGAATGCTATATGAACTAAAAGTTCTGTGGTGTCAACAAGCTTGTGCATCTCTTGAGCCAGTGACATTTGTTGTTGTTCAAAAGTAGCACCATATGAGACTATTTGCAAACAACCGTGCAGATAGGCATTCTATAGATAGACGTGGGAACATCTTGTGAAGTCTTTAGTACATAATAAAGCAACTGAATTTCATAAATTGTTTTTTTGATAGTTGATTTGTTTAAATATTGCCCATCAAAAATTACTAAGTACATCTCATCTTTTTTTTGCACAGGAGCTTGCAGTTTTGAACAATCTGATAGCAAAAAATTTGAAGAAGATATTGTAGCAAAGGTATATTTGGTGTTCTTTTTTAAGTGAAAATGTGATTGGAAATTTTGTATATTGTCATATTTCACATGCAAAAAGGTCAAATTGTAAATAGAGCTGAAGCTATATTGATTTAATTTTCTTCTTCATTATATATAATGCTCTTGATTCCTCCTTTGTAGCTGTAAAAATACTTGTTTATTTTCACCTTTCTAGATACCCTTTACCAGGTTCTTCAAGATTCTAAAATATTTTGGGCTGACCCCACTCCAGCATGTCCTAACTCCTACTTGGTTCACAAACCTAACTCCTTTCTATATGTGTCTTCCTCTTACTACTCCATCTGTAGGTTGCAAACAAATCATCCTTCTTCCACCAATGAGTCATTCCATTCAAGAAAGACCATGTCTAATGATATTAATGCACAAAAAAATAGGGAGAAAATTGCTAGACTGTGGTCTAACTTAAAAAGAAAAGGTGATGGAAAATGTTATTGTCCTTGCAAAATGTGTAAGGGCTTAAAGACTCGAAGATATCTAATCACAACAGTTGAGCAACATGGTCACATTGAAGGGCGAAACAAATATTGCCCATTGGTATGTATTTTAATAGTTTATAAATTACATAAGACATGATTTGATGATGACATCATGGTCATGGTTAATATAAGGTCATCATTTTCATATAGGTCAATGTCTTTGAGTTTCATCTTATGGACCATGACAATTCAGAGAATGCAGATTTCCAAACGAGGGAACATGGAGGTGTGAATATTGAAGTAGAAGGTAATGATACCATGGAAGAAGACCAGGATGATGAAGATCATGATGATCAAGATCATGATGATCAAGATGATAACGATGATGTTGACGTAGAGCTTGATGTACCTTTACTTGAGAAGGCACACCAGTCCCTATATAAAGCCTCCAAAACAACTCTTCTTGTTGCTATATTGCTGTTGGTGAACTTGAAGGTTATGAATGGTTTATCCAATGTAGCAATGACACGTATGTTAAGGTATGCCATCTTCTTTCATTATTTTACTCGTAGTTCCCTTACAATTAACATTGGGTTCGTGTAGCAATAAATATTCTTTAAATTAACAAATTATATTTTTGGTCGTAGGTTGATAGGTGAGTGTTTGTTACCACTATCAAACATTCTACCTCGCTCGTACCGAGAATTATCTGCCATCATGAAAGATATTCGAATGGAGTATCAAACAATACATGCATGTTCGAACGATCATATTATATATCATAAACAACATGAATTTGTAACACAATGCCCTACTTGTCATATCAGTAGATATCAATTAGATTGATTAACAAAAAAGGTGCCTTGCAAGGTTCTTCCGTATATTCCTATTATTCCACGTCTGCAACGATTATTAAGGTGTAATAGCTTGGCACAATTTATGGATTATCATGCACACAATAGAAGTCAAGATGACATTATGCGAATGCATGCAGATGGTTCAACATTTAAGGAATTAGAAAAAAATGGCCACACTTTAAAAAAGAACCTCATAATCTCAAGCTTTCATTAGCAGCAGATGGTGTCAATCCTTTTGGAGAGATGAGATCTACTTACTCAGTGTGGCCTATTTTTGTTATCAACAATAACATACCTCCTTGGTTGTCCATAAAGAGAGAGAACATAATTTTGACACTGATTGTTCCAAGTATTTTTTGATTTAGTGGTCATCTAAATTAATTTATCATTACTAATCCATCAAATGGTCATAATAATTATGTAATGTTTTTGTTCATTCAACTAGGTAAGTACCAAATTTAAGATATCAACGTATATATTGAACCCCTAATCGACGAGTTGGTGGTGTTATGGAATGAGGTTACTATGTATGACATCTATAGACCAATAGGACAAAGACAATTTCAATTTCCTGCAATGCTTGTATGGAGAATACACAATGCCCTTGGGCTAACACATTTTTGTGATATGTTCTCTTCTTGAAACCTCTTTTTTGGTATGTCAAAGTTAACACATTTAATCCAATTATACACGATCTTGTAGGTCTTCAGACAAAGGAAAAATTTGCATGTCCAATTTGTGGTCCAAAGATGAAATCTCGTTATTCAAAATTTTTAAGAAAGAAGGTGTTCAATGAGAATAGACACTTTCTGCACAGAAATCATAAGTACCAAATTATCGAAAAACATCTTTTCAATGGTCTAGAAGAAACTACGTCAAAGACATAGAGAATGACACCTTGCTTATGGAAGTTGACATACAATAAAATAAATCGAGGTAATGTCATTCCATTTGATGGTTTTTGTTCCAAATTTATCTTTCGATATTGTGTTTTTTTTACTGATGATGTGATTGATGCTTTTGAAGGTCGTCAAGGCATCAATGACCAACTTCCAATAGGACTAAAAATTTATCTTACGCAATTTACTAGGTTGCCATACTATGTGCAACTCCCAATTTTGCATTTGTTTGATCCTATGCATATTGGAAAGAATGTAACAGAGACATTATGGAAGATCTTAGATGGAAGACGTGACAAAGATCAAATTGTCAAAACTTGTAGTGACATTGAAGAATCCAACCATGCAATGAAAAATTGCATTCGATCAAATAACATGGAGACTAGATTGATACAAGTGCCCTTAGTTGGTTATTGTCAGAGCAGGAAAGCAATGCTATAAAAAAAGTCATAAAAAAAATATGATTTTCCACAGTATTTTCTGCAAACATAAACAATCTCATATCAAATAAAAGTGAATTTGGGCCAGGGTTGAAAACACAAAATTGGCATACATTTATTAAGGTAATTCATGTTATTTTGTATTCACTATATATTTATATACTGCATGTAGTTTCAATTGCATTCTTTTATTAAATATTGACAAGATCATTTTACAAATATTGTAGTACATTCTACCTCTATCTCTCCCACACCACTTCGCTAATAATGTCAAATAGGTTATATATGATCTTGGAAAATACATGAGGTGGTTGTCATTTAAAGAAAGCAATAAAGAAGATATAAAATATTGGAAGAGAAAAATTCCTCTTCTGATGTGTGAAATGCAAAAGTGTCTACCTCCAAGTTTTCTCAATGCACAAGAACACTACCTCATACATCAAGTTGAGGAAATTGAATTGTGTGGACCTGTACCAACCAGGTCAATGTGGATGGTTGAGAGGCAGTTAAAATTTTTGAAAGGCTTGGTTTGATAGAGAGCACATCTTGAGGGTTCTATGGTGGAGGGATATATGGTATACTAGACCATGGTGTACATTAGTGAATATCTTCTTAAGTTTGCAGCAAAGATCCATGTAAATCGTATTTGGGATCCCAACTCAATTAATAAATTTGAAGGGGAGTACTTGATGGGAAAAGGTAGATCGAGGAAAATGAGAGGTAAATATAAGATGTTATTATAGTTAATTAATTCTTATAAATCTTCAATATAAGTTATTTTTAATTGGTGTATTTTTTTGAAACAGATGGTCGAGAGTGGGATGCAATACATTTGTATATTGTGAACAATCTTGATTGGATGATGGAATGGATTGAACGATGTCAACAAAATGGTTTCTCATTAACATGGGAAGGTGTTGCTTCATTGGTTACAGAAGCTCATCATAATGGAGATTCCAATGTTATGTCGATGGTAGTTGATCTAGTAAAGGGTTTAAGAGGTGGAGAGGTATGTAGAAATTTATTAATGATCATAACTCAATATATGTTTTGTATCAACTCACAATGCAAATAATTTACACACACTTAAAAAATTGCAGGTCAAACAACACAAAGCTATGTACTCTCATGGCCACAAATTTCACATAAAAAGGTTGGATGACACAAAGAAAACTTGTGATTCTGGGATAAGTGCAGTTTTCGAGGTCACCAATATATCATCTAGAAATGACATACATCCTCAACAATCTCAAAATCAATACTATGGCATCTTGGATGATATAATTGAGTGTGAACTTAACACCTTCAAAGTAGTTCTATTCATCGTCAAATGGTACAAGTTACAACTAAATCAAAATGATCTAGATAGAATGGTTATTCAACATGATAATGGATTTACAATGATCAATACAAGGTTGTTTGAGCCAGTTGGAGATTAGCCCTATGTTCTTCCAAGACAATGTGAGAGGTTCTACATAAACAGGGTTGGTCATTTGTTGTTAGACATGATCCAAGAGGAAGGCCGATAAAGTATAATGTTATGGAAGAAGAAGATATTGAAGATGATGAAGATCAAGATGATGGTGATGACGATGATGGTGATGACGATGATGATGATGGTGATGGTGATGATAATGGTGATGGTGATGATGGAGATGATGATGGCGATGATGATGATGATGATGATGATGAAGAAGAAGAAGAAGATAATCAATGACTACAAGTGTCGTCACCCCTTCTGTTGACAATCTTGCATTCCATATATAAGGTAAATTTGTTCATGTTTATAATGTTGCATATTGTTCATGTTGTCTTCTAAGTTATTTGTAGCATACAAGTATCATGTAATTTTTAGCTAACTTAAGATAAATGATTAACATATGCAAGAAATTTGATTACATATTTATTGTGTTCATTTCTAATGATTACAACATATGTTTTTTATAGTTACCAATGTTTATGTTGTATCTAATTATGACTCTTTTTGCAAATAGTCAATTGACTACAGGTACATCATCACCCCTTCTGTTGATGATCTTGCATTCCATATATAAGGGAAATTTGTTCATGTTTACGATGTTGCCTATTGTTCATGTTGTCTTCTAAGTTATTTGTAGCAAATGTGTATCATGTAAATTTGTTCATGTTTATGCGTATCATGTAATTTTTAGCTAACTTGAGATAAATGGTTAACATATGCAGAAAATTTGACCTGTTTGGCGTGGATTGTGCACATTGACATGGATCAGCAAGTATAAGTAAATAAATAGACACAATTTTCTTATATTCTTCTTGTTTATCATTGAGCACGTATGTTATAAATAGACATATTATATAATCTATAATGTATATATAGACAAAGAAGGTCTGTATAGAAATATAATTGTATAATCACTTTCAACTTACTACATTTTATATTTATCACTTTCACTTTCCATTTGATGGATTGTAGGACCCACCAAATAGGTACTTGTCAGATCTATTTACATCGAATGAGGGAAATGAGGAAATGGTAGATGAAAGCTCTACATGTAGTACGGCTAAAATAGGAAGATCAACTAGAGGTCAAAAGAATAGAAAAAAATTTGATAAACACATGCAATTTTTCCTTGCTAATGGGGGGTTATGTTCTTATGATGATGAGACCAAAGGCGACATCAAGGTGCCCTTTCGGTACACACACATTGAGAAAGAATGAGTACCTAGTGAGCTACCTCAAATTAACACATATTATTGTGTTAATGAGAGGATATATCGCATTGCTCCATCCTCATTACATGGTTTGGGCCTATTTTCCATGGATGGGATAAAGGTATGTTACAACAAAGTTGTCGAATTGTTCAAGTATGTCGGTCCATGTTACAATTACAATGATTGGATGCGGATTGTTTGATATAAAAAAAGTATGCGTAGGTATGGGGTATCAGCTAATTATATACAACGTAAAAAAAAATGATCAAAGTAAAAGATTTGCTATGTACATTGATGGGAGACCAAAAGCAATAGGTTATATTGCAAGTTTTATAAATAGTATGCGACCTTCAACTAGTAAGCAACCCAATTGCATCTTTGAGGCACGTGAGGGGAATGAAGTTTTTGTTTGTGCAATAAAATCAATAAGTGCAGGGGAAGAATTGCTAATCGATTACCATTTAAATCGCATAGATACAAAAAAATTTACTATCATGAGGGCTATAAGTACTATTTACCATTTTGTTAATAAGTTTTTTTTTGCTATCTATTGCTTTTAGTTAGCCGAATTTTTTATGTTTAATCTTTGTGATAGGATGATATGGATTTGACAGATGATAGAGGTCACCAGGATGCTACTCCCACCCCTTCTTCAGTGAGGGTAAACCTTTTTGAAATTGTACAAATTAGATAGTTGAAAAATGTTATATTATTATGTTATTTTATTTACGGTTTTTGAATTTTTATGATAGTTTTAGTAATATTCCTCTCACAATTTGATGTTTAGGATAAGGGTAAAGCACCAGTAGTAAGTACCAAGTGTCATGTCCCCTTTTCAAATAATTAAAAAAGAAAATCTTTGCTAAGGCAGGCAGGCCCAAGAAAGTGAAGTTTCGGAAAAAGGGGGTTAATCTTTGGAAACCGTTGGACTAATAAATGAAAATTATTATTAAAATAAGTTTCATTAACCTCTCTTGGACGTGAGTTACAGTTATGCCCTCTTTTAAGGGGTTTGGAGGCATTTTGGGCTCATTCCAGACTGGATTTTCGCTCATTCTTTGTTATTCTTCAGAGGCTGCCAAACCTGTGGAGAAGGAGACCCAAGAATGAGAGTTTGCAGGTTTCCAGGGAGACCCAAGAATGGGAGTTTGTAGGTTTCCAGGAAGGCTAAGGATGGGAGTTTGAAGCCATTCCATGTGCATGCTCATACAGAGTTTGCCTTTGTGCTGAACAGTGTAGATTTGTGGGTTTTTGGGTGTGTTTTTTGCATGAGTTTGGTGTTTTCAGTTGAGCATTTCATATCAGTTTTGGTTGCTGCTGTATTTCAGACTTTAAGCTGTTAAAATAGAGCTGAATATATGTATTGGGACGTGATTAATCTTCTGAGATAGTTTATGGGTGTTTTTGTGGTCTTTCCGGGCATTTTGTGTTAATTTCGGGAGCCCGATGAGCATTGTTTTGTCCTCCATTTGGGAGCTATTGTGTGCATGTTATACAGATCTGGAAATGAAATTTTATAGGCTATTATGCTGCTTAAATTTTTGTAAAAATGTCTGCTTTCAGATTTATTAATAACAGGTGAAGCTGTGAAGCTTTTTGGCACTATTTTCGACATACCCGATTTGGGGTTTCTTAAGAAATTTGGTGGATCTTTGGAATATTAGCTGTTTGATTTTAAAGATCTGATTAGAGGTTGGAAATATCATGAAAAATCAGAAAAGGGACATTTCACCAAACCACTAGCTATGCCTTCTGATGAGTATATTGCTGAAACTCTCAATGTAACAACAATGTTGAAGAAAAAAAATTAAAAAAATTAATTTAGAAATAATGAAAATTTTGGATGAGGCAAATATGGAATCTGAGGAGATGATGAAGAGACTATCAGATTTGAGAGCGCAAGCTCATTGTTATGAAGTAAGCATTAATGAATCTTTAGTTATAACAAAAGTTCAATAAAGATTTATATTTTATAATCTTCTATGTTGTGAAGTAAAATATGTAATATGTGCAAAATACTTTATTGATGCAATTTTTTAAAAGAGTTATAAGAAACTTTAACTACTAAATTCTTGTTATACAGGATTTTGTGGCAATTGATCCACAACTTGGTCAAGGACAACGCGGTGAGGCCAGTAGTAGTAGAGCTCCGATTGTCACTGGTAAAATAATCTCTTAGTTGACAAGTTAGAAAGAATTTTTTATTTCGAACATTCAAAACTTCATAACTCTTACTTTTATTATTTCAGAATGTCTTTGCTAACAATGTATTGTTCAAGTCATCCAGTACAAGAGAATCCTACGAGGTTGACGAATGCCCGTACGAGATCGTCGATTGCAATGTCGACAACAAGGGGACGTCTAGCTGGTAAATCCTTGTTTTTCTATATTTGGTTTTGTGTTAATTATGAGTTGATAATATGTACTTTAATCTTTGGTGCATCACATAGTGTATTATTTTTTTTGTGGTAGGAGATGCACCTTCTGGTACATCACCAAATGCATATAATAGTGCATGTATTGGTGATAATTCACCGTCATTTCTTGGAGCTACTCGTGTTTCTAGCACGGGAGCTATGCAGACATCGTTGTTGATTGACGATGATGAATCAATGCCTTTGAAATGTCCTAAGATTCTAGGTACTTTAAATAATTATTTTTTATATTGTAATAAGAATTTTCTTGCAAGACGTAAACATGATAGGAAGTGGTGAATGCAAGGGCTTTTGATGTGGAGTGATGCCTCATGACCTTCTTTAGTATGTCGTATTGTGCAAGTTGTTTAATTATTCTAGAATTCCTTTTTATTAGGTGTTTCGTAGGATCATCTAAATTATCAATGACCTTTTGTCTATACCAGTAATTCTCTAGTTTAGTAATTTGATACATTGCAATTTCATGCTTTCAGTAGAAGATACTAACCAATTTTTCTAGAGAGAACCAAAAGTGGGAGTCTTCTTTCATATTCAATGTTCAGTTTTCAATGATTTCCCACATCATTGCTATTACTTGTTAGAGTTTTAGAGTGCTCACTTTCAGCTTCACTATTGATTTTAGCAATATTTGTTTTCCATAATATCTCAGGTATGATCAGTGACAACATCAATTAAGAATGACAAAAAATGAAGGTCATGGAAAGTTATATGTATTATGAACTATATTTTTTTTCAAGGTATACTGATTAATATAGTGATAGTACATTTTTTAGTTTTAGAACATCAGCAATAGAACCCTAGTAGAGTTTGACTAGTTTTAGACATTTTAAAATTTTTTCCAAACTTCTTTTTTGGTCAATTTTGGTTAAGTTAATCCTCCAACCCTAAAATAGATCACTAAAAAGATTAAATGTATCTCATTTTATGTATTTGTTATTCACCATGAAAAGTATTCTTCGCATGATTCATTTTAGTGGTTCTTACTATTAATTATCGCATGACATTTTTTGCAGGAAACGATACATTTTATAGGAGGCTTTATGACCTCACGCTATGAAGATTTGGGTCCACCATACGTAAAAGGTGGAACATCATAACTGAACTAATTTAATCCCACTTTTTTTCATATCATTAATTGGTGCAACATTTTTCCTTTCATTCGAGTCTTTTCTTATTGTTTATCGTACTAGTAAAGAAATCAACACATACAGACAATAGAATAGAACAACAGAATTATATTCACATATGCCAAACATACATTATGCTTCATCAGATCAATGATAGTAGAAGATGATTTACAATGTTCCCAGATGGGATATAAATACTACCGTTGAACCTTCCTGAAGGAGTCCATCGGCCACAAAATTACATCCACTACAAACTATTTACCCATCGGCTACAAAATACAAAACATCAATGACAGCCAATCCGTTGGCTACAGAAACACCACCGGAACCATCCAGTCAGCTGACACCATCCCTCCCAAAAAAAAGTCATCTCCTGACGACTAACAAAATTAGGAGACAACTTACAGACAACAGAAGAAATACTAGAGAGAAGGGGGCATCCCAGAAGTGTGTTGTTGGCGACGTAACTCATACACCTGCTCTGTCTTGATGCAAAGATCTATCTAAATTTGAGAATTAACCTCAACGACCTCCTTTAGAAGGAGCGCCGCATCCATAGCCTACCTCCTAGCTAACTGTATCTCGTGCTCAACCACATCCTTATCTTGGACCGCCGCCTCTGTACCTTGCCTAGCCATGTCCCTCTCCTTCACCGCTATTGCAAAATCTGCCAGTAGTGCCGCCCGCTCTGTGGACCATGCTGCCTACTGGTCGGCCAAGTCAGCGGCTATCTTCTGTCTAGCCTCACTCTCAATTGCCAAAGATCTCTGTGATGCAACCCTGTCTGCCTTCACATGTTGATGACCATAGTAAACATTCTTGTACAATCCCACAATCTCATGTGCCAACTTCATCATAGGGGTGTCACTGGGTCCTAACTTCGGCTCAATAGCCCAATCTACCAACATCTCAGCTGTCTCCACTGTCGGCCAGCCCCTGTCTACAAAACAAGTCTAAAATCGTCGAGGGCAGATCCCACAGATATATGCTCTGATCAAATGCCACTCCCTCCTCCAAGTCAGGGCTTGAATTGCCACATCATGTCCCTTCTTCAACGTAGACTTCATAGTCTTGAGGTAATCCTGGCACCTGTCCTCATCCGACCCATAATCCTCCTTGGCGAAGTCCTCCAATGACCATTCTGCATCACTGTTCTCCTCCTCATCAGTGGGAGCCATGCCACATCTGGTGCCGCCTTCTCTGCTGTTGGCGCAACCACGGTATGTGGCATTCCTCCTCCTGAAGCTAAGGCTCTAGTACTGTTGGTGATAGTCCTAAACGCCTAGGAGACTGAATGGATGGACCCCGCTTCGCAGGAGTAAGTCAGAATTGCTGCCTCAAAAACTCACTAGCTCTATCCATCACCTCCGATTGGTCTAACTGCGCGAGCTGCATGTGCTCCTCTGGTACTAGCTGAGCTGACTTGGCCTCTGCTAAAAAAGATGACAAAATAGTGACAACTGCATCACAATCAATGACCTCCAACCGAACCTACGGCTCAGGCTTCGACGGTGGCAACTGTGTTCTTTGTGAGACTACGATAGCGACATCTGTTGGTACAATTAGAATTACCTCGATATTTTCTAGTACAATTGGAATCACCTCCGCTACAACCATCGGCAATATCTCGGTGACTGTCTGTGGGACAACATCTGTCACTATTTGTGGGACCATCTCCGTCACTATTTGTGGGACATCTGCCTCGACTGGAGGAGTCATAAGGACCATGTCATGGCAGTAACCAAATGCCAGAATGATTGTCAGAAAGGTAGTCAAGTGCGCTGAAGTTGATAGTTGAGGAGGGGTAAAGAATGTGGGCCCACTACCCACTACCTCACCGTCAACTTTCGTCGATGTGCTCACGTCTTCTTCCACGGACTCATCCCCATCACTCATTGAAGTGCCCTCCCGTCCGCTATCTGTTTCTCCGAAAGTAGTCGGTCCACGGAGTACTTTCTTGTGACCTGCTACTGATCCTCCTGTATTCAAGTGTCACCAGTAGAGTATAAGAGGCTCCCCGTCTGCCAGCTTGCCCCTTGGAGGAGCCTCAAAACCATCCAGTGGAATCTGGCTAGCTGCAGCCTCTAGAAACAGCCCGATGGCATGGTGCGGCATAAAAAATGTTCGATGCTGAAGCGTCATGAATTCCTCCATCCTATCAGCAAGCACTAAGGCCTAATCATATACCACTCCTTGCATGATACCATTCATAAACACAATCTGTGGCAATGCGATATCTAAAGCTCGAGTGGCACCTGTTAACCTGCTCTTGATGAAATCCATGATACACTGCCAATGACCCTCCCGAATAAAGTCCATGCGAAGCCCTCTGCACTTTGTCCCCTGAACCACTACCTCCCTCTCCATGGGTGTAAGATCTTGGCACACTAGATCTATCCAATGCTTCTTCCGTTCCTATGAGAGTTTATGGTTCTTGATTTCCACTTTCCTCCCATCTGGGCCAAGGATGCCGAAAACCCTAGTGAAATCCCTATGTTTAAAGGACACCATCATCTGCTGCTACTTGTATAGGAATGTACTTGTTCTGCTTTGGGTGTTATACATCTTTATCATGGTGCGTAATACTGATTCGAGCAACCGGATGAAAAAGATGGGAAGCTAGATGGCCCAATGCACCTATACCCACATCAAAATCTATTTAATCTGGTCTGCCTCTGGGGTCTCCTGCTACCACTTTCGGCATTCACTCCCACTAAGACTCTCAAATTGGATGGTGAGATATGTGGTATCTTCCTTCGTCTTCTTTTTCTTGCTACTGGAATCGGAGGGGCCTGCAACTCGAATCCTCCAGGCCAAAACCCTTGAATTATTGTCCATATTCGCTGCCAATTGACTCTTCCACGGCTTTCGCTTGCCTGTTGATTCCATATCAAGGTGGCCTCTTATTTCTTATTTCTTATATAGTTCCGCTTACTCCCGTGGTAACCCAATGAAGTTTTGCAAAAAGCTGCCTGTCTAATCCCCTGCAGGCCGAGAGGAAGAGAAATATGTGCAAAGTGTATTTAGAGTATCTGGCAAAGAATCCCGTCTGGAGGAGAATGTGAACTCAACAATTTTATTGCTGTTGTGAGGTCCAAATTGAATGCACAAAATATCCTTGCACTATCACAAAACCTTCCTTAATATGCACTCCATTCTCCTCTTTACTCCTCTCACTTCTACTAGCTCGGACCACAAAAACTGTCATGACAACGCCATGCACTTTTGTAGGACGAGGCAGTGAGCACGCATCGAGAATGCAGTAGCAACCAAGCCTTTTGCCTGCCCCTCCCAATCCCAAGACTTTATCGATCGGCAGAACACTCATGATGAAATTAGGGACGTTGAGCAATGCACCCATGCAACCTGCCAAAGTGTTCAGGTGGTGACAAAGGAATGAAGAATTTTTTTGCTGAAGTCTACGGACGGTGAAGTTCTTCTTGTTTTATGCCCACGGACCTTTCCTTTTTTACCCGCGGAGACTGCCCGTGGGGCCTTTATTCTCACCCGCGGATAGACTGCCCATGGGCCTTTTCTTCACCCGCAAACAGGCTGCCCGCAGGGCCTTCCTACACCCGCGGACAGACTGCCTACGAGGTCCCACGGACAGGCTGCCTGCAGACAGACTGCCTGCGGGGTCCCCTTTTTTTATAATTTTTAAATTTTTTTCTTTTTTTTATAATTTTTTTAAAAATTTTTTTAAAAAAAAAATTAAATACCAGAGGTACCTTCAGTTGCTGGCGTCGCCTCACAGTCCTTTACTGATGACAACAGAGGATTCATGTGAGTACCGGGTGACGAAGATATCCTTCTTACATGGTATGTTTTTAATTTAGATCCGTTAACTAACTGAGCCATCTCTTGTCCGTCCAAGGTCGCCAGTTCAATTGCTCCATTATCGCCAACCTCCCGGATCTGATATGGTCTAACCCACCGCACTTTGAATTTTCTCGGCATGATTTCATTACGGCCATCATACTTCAATACTAACTGTTCTGGCTGGAATCTACTACGTTTCAGATGCTTATCATGCTAGACCTTGCGTTTGTTCTATGCCACTTTTTTCGCTCACTGTGCCAACAACCGTTTCTCCTCCAACTTATTCAAATTATTTAACCACTCTTGTAAGCTTCTGTAATCATCCAACTTGTTTTCCAATGCTATTCAAAGACTCGAGATCATGAATTCCGCTGGGACTACTGCTTCTTGTCCAAACATTAACTGGAATGGTGTGTGCCCTGTCGTCACCTTGTACGTCGTGCGATAAGCCCACAGAGTAGCAGGTATGTTGTCCTCCCAATCAGCACATTCAACCATGCAAGATTTGTAGATGATGGATACTAGAATTTTATTGGTGGCCTCCACTTGTCCGTTTGCTCTTGGATAGTACGGACTCGACAGTGAATGATAAATCTTAAAATTAGTGGTGAGCAGTCGAATAACATGATTAACAAAATGACCTCCCCTATCACTTGTTAATTGTAATGGGATTCCATACCTAGTAATGATTTGTTCATAGATAAATTTTGTAGTGCCGACAACCGAGTTATCTGGTAACGCACATGCCTCCACCCACTTGGTCAGGTACTCCATTTTAATAATGATGTATCGGCACCGTCAAGTCTTGCTCACCCTCAGTGGTCCAATGAAATATAATCCCCATCTCTCAAAAAGTTCCTACACATGTGAGGGGTGAAGTGGCATGAAATCTCTCTTCAACAATTTCTCGGCCCGTTGGCAAGTGTCACATCTAACAACCCATTCCCACACATCATTGTACACCGTCGGCCACTAGAGACCTGCGAACAATATCTTCTGTGTAGTAGTGTCGAGCCCCATGTGTCCTCCCGTGGGATCTTCATGCACTTCTTTTAACACCTGCGGTATCTTCTCTTCCAACACACATTGTCGAAGAATATGATCCGGCCCCATTTTGTAGAGCAATCCATTGATCAATTGAAATGTACGACTCCTAATTATCAACTTGCACCTGTCATTCGATGACATGCCCGTGGGAAATTGTCCTATTGACAGGTACTCACTAATACCCCTGTACCATTCCAACAATACCCCAATCTGAAATAGCTGTGCGTCAGGGAAGTCATCATTCACACCCTCCGCTGGTTCCCCTATTTTGATCCGCGACAGGTGGTCGGCACTGACATATTTCTTTCCTGGCCAGATAATGATTTTGAAAGTGAATTCCTGCAATAGGAGTAGCCATCTGCTGATCCTCCCTTGGATGACAGGTTTATTAATCATGTACAATAGGGCCTGGTGATCAACATAGAACATAAATAGTGTAGCAAGCAAATAATGACAGAATTTTTGCATAGCATAAACCATTCCCAACGCTTCTCTTTCAGTCATGTTGTAGTTTTTCTCAGTCTTTGATAGCAACCGACTGACAAAGTATATTGGATGATCCAATCTGTGATTACCTATCTATGCTAGGGTCGCACCGATTGCATAGTTGGAGGCATCCACATGAACATGAAACTCTTTATTTCGATCCAAATATGCCAAGATGGGTGCGGTAGCTAGTCGTACCTTTAGCCCTTCAAATGCCTCATCCTGCTCTTTATCCCATCTAAATGATTCTTCCTTACAGATTAGCTTATGTAACGGTTGGGACACCTTGGAATTTTTTTTAATAAATCTCTTGTAATAACCTATATGCCCGAGAAAAGACTTTACCTCCGTCACATTAGTAGATGGCTGCATTTCAAGAATGACTCTCACCTTGTCGAGATTCATCTTTAGCCCTTCCTTATAGACAATGTGTCTGAGCAGTCTTTTGTGCGGAACCATGAATCTGCACTTCTTGGGATTCAATGCTAGCCAGGCTCTGCGACATCTCTCCATACATTCACTAAGTGCTGCCAGGTGTTTGTCCTTCGTGCTAAATATTGACCAATCGTCCAAGAAGACTTTGAAGTTTCCCATGGACATCCTGTCAAAGATATGCAGTATAATCTGCTAAAATGTGGCCGGTGCATTACACAACCCAAATGGCATCCATTTGTATGCATAGACCCCATCTTTGACAAAAAAATTTGTCTTCAACTTATCCTCCTCCGCTATAGAAATCTGATTGTATCTGAAAAACCTATCCATAAAAGAGTAGATTTCATGTCCCGCAACCTCCTCTAGAATGCTATCTGTGAATAGAATCGAAAAAGGATCCTTGATCGTTACTGCATTCGGGCATCTAAAATCGACGCATATCTGGATCTGAGTAGTATCCTTCTTCAATGAGATGACTATCGGTGAAACTCATTCGCTGGTCTATACCTTGAAGATAATGCCAGCTTCCAACATCCGGTTGATTTCCTCCGTAACCCATGCTACATAGTTCTTGTTCATCCTGTAGGGTCGCTTTCGTACAGGTATAGATCCCTCCACCAGTGGGATGCGGTGCACACACAATTTCGGTGGTACTCCCTTGAGGTCTTTGTATGTTCATGCAAACACATCCTTGTAGTCCATAAATATCTTGAATGCCGTGGCCTTGAGTACTGGATCCCAATTATCTCCGACTAGTATGTTCTTCGGCTCTGCCTTGTCCCCCAAATTCATCATTTTTAGTGTAGCTTCATTATACTTGATTGTCTCTCCTTCATAGAATGCATGGGCAGGTGTAACATTCAATAATGCCTCCCCCTCCTTTACTTCACTAAACTCCTTCGGATATTCATTCTCAATCGACAAAACATTGCAGCTGTGAAATAATTCATAGTCCTCCATTTGCTAGTGGTAGAGACCATTGACAAAATCCAAGTAGTCATCCATTGTTTCCTCGTCCAATCGGAGAACACCCTCCTGATCCAGTTCCATCCATTGTCTGCCTTCATCCTCCTCTCCCTTAGAATCTGACGATAGGGCCTCTTCCCCTACCATTTGGGTATGCAGATCAATGATGAATCAACAACCTTTACTTTTTAGTGATAAGGTGTTCTTCTTCCAGTCATATCGAGCTCTTTCTTTGATAAGCCACCCGCGACCTAGGATGGCGTCATAGCCTTTCCTCTTTAACAGAATCACCATGAAATCCATCAGGAATGGTTGAGTGCCAATGGTTACCGGTTGTGCCATGAGAATACCTAGTGGTTTAATGCCATGTTGATCGATGATCAGTAGCTGAAATCTCAGAGGTCATAATGTTGGCTATCCCAGTTTCCTCCAAGTTTCCTCTAGTAATACATTTACGCTGGATCCTCCGTCAACTATGGTGTCTGTGAGAACATGTCCATGTATCCCCATCTCGACAACTGCAAGGTGTCATCTGGATTTCAGCACCAGCAACATCCGATCTTCTCCTCCAAAGGCAATTTCTATTTCCTTCCATCGACTTGGTTCTCCCAATGACTTTTCCTTCCTGATACTTGATTCTCTTGTAATATTTGAAAGAGCAGATCAAAGTTGAGGCATGGTGAGAAGAAAATCATTTACCTTTACTTGTACCTCCATTTGCAAAATTTGTCGTACTATGTTTTGTTCCACAGAATTCCTCACTGAAGTGCCGATGATGTTCAAAGGTGTTTCTGTTTGGGATACTTTTCCAACCTCCACTTGTGCTTCTATAAATTTTCTCTTTTCTTCGGTAGGGTCCGAGTATTCTTTTGCTTGTTGCCGTGTAATTGCCAGAACTTCTTTGTCATTCACCTCGACAGTGATCAAGTTCACTTCGAATTTTGGACATTTTGAGTTGTCATGATCACCGAGTCCACACCATCGGCACAATAGTTGAGGTGTATTTTCTATTGGACACTCCCACGCAAAATGCCCCCACAAGTTACATGTGCAGCACTGAATAATCGGCCGTCTGTTTGCATCATACTAGATGCAGCTTCTGCTTCTATTGGTATTGTTATTGTTGTTATTATTCTATCCACACTGATTATTCCTATATCCTCCGAATGTAGCTCCGGTTGTATTTGTGCTTCTGCTACTACTCGACGGGGAAGCCTCCTGTGTGAGAAGCACCTACAGAGATCCTCTTGTCTTCATGTTAAAGGGGCGGTCTTTTGTCGAATGGCCCATGATCTGACAGATGTCACAAAATTGGTTCTTTGGACAGGATCCTTTAGTATGACCATCGATCTTACACTTCGTGCACCACAGTTCACTGCCTTTTGACTCCTTCTACATGTTTTTAAACTCCTTCATCATACAAACCATGTCCTTTTGTAGGGCACAAACCTTCTTGCTGCTACCTTTGTGGTCACTGCTATCATCTCCGGCAGGCTCGTCGTCATCAGAATCAGAGGAGCTAGTTTTCTTCTTCTTTTTTTTTTGCTCACTTTCAAGGTTCAGTGCTCTGTTATACGCATCCACATATGATGATGGTGGCACAATTTTCATTTTCCTCCACAATTCTGATCGTAGGCCATCCACGAACCATCTTTTTTGCAATCCGTCTGCCGACTTGCTTTCTATTTTGTTTATTAAGTCTTTTAATCTCCTGGCGTAGATGCAGATAGTTTCATGCTTCCCCTGTTTGGTATTGAAAATCTTTGCTACAATTTCATTATCATCCCGCAAGAGTTTAAATTTTGCCAGGAACTCCTTTTTAATGTTATCCAAGGTATTAAGCTTTTGTCGATCTGTATCTGAAAACCAATTAATCTCCACACCTCATAGGGTTGCCGAAAATTGCCTAACCCATTCGTTGGCATCAGTGATTCTGTTTTCCTACAAAATTGTCTCACATGTCTTACAATGTCGGATGGGGTTGGCGGTACCATCACCATCAAACTTTGGTAGCTTTTTTTTGGGTCCCGCCGTCACAACACTGGAGGTCTACACTGTCACATCGGAGGTTTGCACTCCCGCACCGATGATCTGTACTCCCACACCAAAGGTCTGTACTCCCACACCAGAGGTCTGAACTCCCACACTGGAGGTCTACACTTCCACACTACCGGTCTGCACTCCCACACTGGCAGACTGCTCTCCCACATCAGAGGTGTTGACAGCTGCAAACCCTGGTGAAGAAGACAGATCTTCTGAAGTTGTTTCCCACGGAAGTCTATCCCAGATGAAGAGGTCACTCCACACTCATGCTCCCTCAGCACTGCGATCTGTGCAAGTTGATGCTCTTCTATCTGAATTTTCCTCCCTCGGCGAACAAAAATTCAAGAACTCCTCCCATGCTTCTTCCACCAATTCCACCCGCTGTCGAGTCTCCTCCAACAATTCTTCGGTGCTCCAGTTTCCGTCAGAAATTTTTTGAAATCTTCGTCGATGTTCAGCTTGCTATGCCAGAATTAAATTCTCTTGTGCAGTACAGGTTCCATCTTTTTCCTTGACCTTATTCCGATCTTTGTTAAGCTGATTTGGCATTAATCTTCATTCCTCCCACCTTCCAGATTCATAAGGCAACGCCGCTAAATGTTTACTGTACTGGTAAAGAAATCAACGCATACAGACAATAGAACAAAACAACAAAATTATATTCGTATATGCCAGACATACATTATGCTTCATCAGATCAATGATAGTAAAAGATGATTTACAATGTTCTCAGACGGGATATAAATACTACCGCTGAACCTTCCCGAAGGAGTTTGTCGGCCACAATATTATATCCGCTACAAACTATTTACCTGTTAGCTACAAAATACAAAACATTGATGACAACTAATCTGTCGGCTAAGAAACTCCACTGAAACCATCCAGTTGGCTGACACTTACACTAGCTATATCTAACGATTTTGTGTTTTTTCTTAAAAGGTGGAACTACCAAGATAAAAAATTAAAAGATGAGCTCATTGAAGATATAGAGCATGAGTTTGGTAGTAATATTTTTTATCATAAGAAATTGTTACAAAAAGCTTCCAGGCATCTTAAGGTTGTGAGGGACACATATAGAAAGAGTCTCATCCTAAACCCGAAGTAGGAGCATCCTCCCTTTGTTTCAATGAGGGACTAGAATGAGTTCATTTTGGATGCAAAGGAGAAAGGGGAATGTCCAAAAGAAAGTACACCAACAAATTCAAAAAGGTATGCAATAGTATTAACTACTAGTACATTAATAAGCAAATGTAGGGTTCAACTTCAGTATCAACAATTTCAACTAGCTCAATTTAATCTATCTATTGATGAAAGGCATGTAATTCAGATGCTGACACAATTGCTTTGACCCTATTATGAATGCTCGCTAAAATTTGGGCATCTAATAAACTGTGGTGGTTGATTGTACATAGAATGCCCGTATACAACTGTATATATCTCAATTTGGGCATAAATCCTACATAAGATATAAATAGTGCGCTTATAACTTCACATATAGCTATATTATGTCTTGAAAATATAGTAATGCTCAACTACATGTACCATAGTGTAATGTGTTAGCAGTATAGGTGATAAATGATATTTAGTTAGTGTAATGACAAGTACATGAGCCATCTTGAACATACCCACAATGAGAGTAGTGAAGATTTATCATCACTTGCCATCCCTTCTGAGTAGGATAGTACCAATCAAAAAAGAAAAATTCTTCTTGAGACTTGCATAGAGGAAAAAGAGCTCTTCCTTGTTCATCATAATCAGCACACCCAACAATGGAGCTGCTCATGTTTCCATCTCTAGAATAGCATGATCTACTCATCTCATGGATTCCTACTCAATACACAATACAAAAATAAGTCAATCAATATCCTCATGTATTTATGTAATCCTATAATTATGGCTCTTAAATAGATACACTATTTAGAAGGAAAACCTAAAAAAGATAATCTTAAAATTCTTAACTACACTATAATCAATGTCTTTACCATATGCAAATGGGTTGAAGATAATATGAGAGAAGGCTGCAAAGAAATCAAGGATGAGGAAGTTGGCATCTTCAAGCTCCCTCAGCTCTGAAATGGCTTGTGATAGATATTTGTTGTGGGTGGAAACTAAGTCCATTGTTGTGTTCAAACATACTGCTCCAGACTGTAAGTAACCTGGTTGGCAGTCAAATGGCATGTTATTTGATACTAGAAAATTCCTTAGCCCAAGATTATATAGCTCTGTGAGTTGCAGTTTCATCTCTGCTACAACACTCTTCACAAACTTCTTTGTTCCCTATAAACATAACCCTCAGTCACATATTTTTTTTAAATCACATTTGAATCATTCTAGTACAACATGACAATTAATAATATCATATTTTCACAATCTATTTCAAAAAAATCTTTTTTGTTTCTAGATTTGATTGTGTAAGTTTTTTTAGTATCAATGGATCGCACTGTGTGATCCATCATCAGAATGAGAGAAGGATGTAAGATATGATCCATCGTCAGAATGAGATAAGGATGTAAGATAATTCTTTCATCCTAATGATAGATCACAGAGTGGATCTGAAACGTTGATACTAAAAAAACTTCCACAATTAAATCTAGAAACAAAAAAAATCATTAGAAGATAGCAAGTTTGGTGATATTTATTCTTACCAATGTGGTAACATTTGTAGCAGCATAATCATTTCCATTCAGAGTGAGAAGTGCTATTGAGTGCTTCAGATGATGAGAACCATATTTTTGAGATATAATGGAATTCTTGAAATTCCCAACTTGGACACTCAGCTTTGGAACTCCAAAAGTATCAAATACCCCACTGTATGCTACTACAAAGTTTATGCCTTTCCTTGCTTGTATATGATGGCTTGAACTTTTTAGAACTCTGTAGGTCACTGGAGATGGAAGACCTAAGATTTGGGCTGCATAAATTTAAGAAAAAACAAAAACTCTAGTAAATGCATTCACCTATATATTTAAAACCATGGCAATATAATCATAAAGAAAAGAAGTATTTTAATCAATGAGAACAGATTTTTACAATCTATGACAATTATTTGCAAGAGCTTCTGGATTTGATTTCGTATAGTTTTTTTAGCATCGACATTTTGAACCATCATCATGATGAAATCAAGCATAAGAGAGATGAAACCAAGCATAAGAGGCCACAAGAAAAAAGATACACAATCATAGAGCACGAAGTTTGATTTGAAACATCCATGCTTAAAAAACTATACACAATCAAATCTAGAAGCTCTTGTAGATAAGAATTTTAATGTTAATAGATTAAGGAAATAGGATTGTTCTGGTCCATGACTCAGAGTATACAAGAGAAGCACTACTGGAGAGAACTTGTCATAGTTATCAATACTTTAAAATTGAAAATTGCTTGTTCAATTTTAATATAATTGTATCCTGAAGAGGGCATCAATTATGAGGAGTTATATGGATGGATTGAAAAAGGATTTTCAAAGGATCCTATAGTGCAATCCTAAAGGGTCACGGTTTTTCTGTTTCATATGATTACTTTGAAAAGTTTTGGCTTGCCTTCCAAATGCAATTTCAATAAGATTTTTTTGATAGGATTTTTATATCTTATAAAATTTGGGGGAATTTCTAGGTTCACAGTGCAAAAAATAAATATACAAAATTGCAGACGAGACCCTTAAGCATTATTATACTTAGAAAATCAAAAGTCAATACCATGATCTATAATCATTATATAATTAGAGAGAAGTCAAACATATACCTATATTAGCTGATGGTGTAAAGCACTTGGAAACCCCAGTACATAGCAATGGAAAAGTTTGAGGAAAATTGACTTCTATTTATGTTGCCTATCCAAATATTTTGGGCTAAAATATGCAACAATAGTTCCTAATATGAACAACAGTTTCTGATATGGACCTTTGAGATCATTAGAAATTGATTTTGAGAAAGATTACCTAAATAATTAGTAAGAATTCTGCCAGATGATACCCTATCTGATGGGTGCCCAGGCCAAGTGATACCATATGGATATTTCCATGCTGAAACTATGCTATTTTTCATACTAGGATAGTGATTTCCAGTGTCTGCATATGAATCTCCAAAAACAAAATGAGCTTTTGTTTCATCTCCATTGCATATACTTACAAAAACAACGCTTCAATCAATGACCACACTAAAATTATATACAAATTTTGCAATAAGAAAAGCAATTATCAATCATTACCCATTAAAACTGGTAGAAATACCAATAGGACTGATGACATTTTGGCAGTCATTTTTCATGACCTTCTACATCTACGGTCAGCAAAGTTGATTGTTTGGTTTATATGGAAAAATCATATGACTTGTTTGGTCAAGACTAATGTCTGCAAAGTTTTCAAAGACCTTCTGGAGGAGTTCAAAATTAGAAGCTTGAAGACTGAGTTTACATTAAAAGCTCAAGAAAAGTAGAGAGATGTTGTGCTGAGTAAAACAAAACTTCTTCCAATTAGTAACCACACTAAAATTACATCCAAAAATCTTAATATGATAAGCAATTCTTAGTCATTACCAATTACCAATTACCAATTACAAAGAGTAAAGAATATTGATGACATGTGGGCAACCATATTTGATGACCTTCTAGATCTATCATGGATAAATAGCATGATTACACATGTCAATTAAAGGTATGATGCTATAATTTCTTCCCTTTTTTCATATTTTTGGTGGAACATGCTACTTTATGCTAAAACCTTCATACCAATATATAATAATCGACTAATTAGTACTGATCTTTATATCTATATCATCTAACATATTTCAAACTTTTCATAGGTTGCATGACACATCAAAGGCAGCAAAGGCAAGGCTAGAAAAGGTTGAGCAGCACAAACTTGGCTCTGGGGGATATTTGAAAATCAAAGCATGCGTTGTAAGTAGCAATAAATGAATTAAAAAGAAAAATTATTTATAAAATGCAAATGATTTTGTTAATTAATAAAAAAATGTAGGGTGCTGATTTTAATCTGGAGGCCAAGAAAGAACACAAAAAAAATTGCCTTTAAGCAAGGCTATGTAGTGGTGGTTGAATGCCTACAACAAGCTTCCATTGCCCCAACCAAACAGTCTCCTGCATCATGTACATAGGTAAATATGCCAAAAAATATATTATAAATTGAATACTTGAGCAAAAATTTATTTGATAATAATGTGCATGACATTGCAATGTAGCCTGTTAATCATGACACAAATCATACGCAGCATCATGAAGCCCCTGATGTGCATCGTACTATCGATGGAGGTGCTCATTTGTTATTTAAAACTAATTATGTAATTATTAATACAATTTAACATCTTTAATTGAACTTGGTGTAACCTTTTTGTGTTGAGGATATAGAATCATGTCGTGCTGAATGAGTGCCGGAGGATGTTCAAACTGATTAGCAAGTAGATCATGTCGGACATTCAAGTAAAGAAAATCTATGTTTTGTTCTTTTAAATTAATTTTTTGATTTATAGTTCTTTTACTTAAATAAAAACTTGTAATTCACTAATATAAAACGGTGCAAATTTAACTCATGAAGTACTTGTTATTGCAGTGGACCCCCCTTTGGTGCAGCGACCTCATGATGTTCCTGAACGGATGAGGAGGAGACATGTGTTAGAACCAGTAGAGGAGGGGGATGATGAGGACATTGATATTCCTCTTAGAAATTTTATGAAAAAAAGAAACGGCAAGAAAGCAAAAAAGATATGATTATTCATGAATGACTTACTCTTGAATGTTGCGTGTTAATGAATTTTTCATGAATGTTGTGTGTTTATGAATTTTATGTGTTAATGAATGTTATCATGTGATTATAATGATTGAATATTATATTTAAAAAATGGATGAATTGAATGTTATTAAATGTTAATGGGGAATTTAGAGTGATGTTAGGGGAGGGGGGGGAGGGGCCAAATGAGCTTCCACCTTCACGTGGTTGACCCTGTTAAGTAGAGAATATTTAACTATTCTCGAAACCAAGTGAAGCTCAAACTTTAAAGATAAGCTTATAGTTAATAGTGACAACCAATTAGCAAGTCGAAATGAAGTTCTTCATTATAAGTACCTTTTTAGTTTTTAAAGCACGATGTCATGTTTTAATATTGTATATTTTTTTTCTTAAGTTAAAGTATTCTTTTACTATAACAACATAATTTATGACCATTTTAGTAACTATTCTAACATCGCTTTATGAAAAATCCTATTTTGGCAAAGATGGCGGTAAGTGGTGGTGTCTATTCCTTGGGAGATTGGATTGCATAGGTCTATATCTCAACATCATTTGCATGTGGTAGAAATGCATACTTACAACCATTTCATTCTACATTTAAAAACATTGATGATAATATTGCTTGTTTTAATTTATATTTTTGTCTATAGTCATTATAAACGTTGCAACCTTACTCAGCTTTTATAGGCTATGAAGAACATAGTTGAATACTACAATAATTTTGTTTTTAGGCAACGATAGCGATTCTTCTAAGCCAAAAGATGAGACAACTATGTTTCATCTTAAGATGGCAATGGAGTTATTCATGTATGATTCCTTTCTTTAATGGTAATTTGGATTTTTGACTAGTTCTAAATATGTTGCTATAGTGCCTATTCAACCTTGTTTATGTATACTAATTTTTTGTAGTGTAAAGTATATAATCAACATCTTTTTGGAGCTCAAATGTTCAGAAAAGTTGGAAAATATTCTATCCACATGCATATTCGATAGCAGACTACCTTTGCTTGTCTTCAGTAACCTTGGTTTCTTGGGCTTTTTGCTCTAGTCACGATCCTTCAAACTGTTTGGTTATAAAAATATCTTGTGCCAAGATAAGTATTGCAAATCTGAAGGTAGTTTGACAATAACTCATAGCCATTGTTTTTGAATAGGATCAGTTGATTTTGATTTTAACTAAATAAATAACCATCTCTAGCAGTTTTGGTCAGAAGCATGCTAACGGTTGTTTCTTTTTTGTCCTATATTATCAGTTTAGAAATGCTTGTTGGTCTTGATGGTGAGCTTCCTGATAAGCTGCGTAACTTGGAACCACGTCTAATAGAGCATGTTAGCAATGAGATAATGGACCAGGATCCTAATGTTCAGTGGGATGATATTGGTAAATTTAATATGGCTGAATGAATTGATGATAATATTATCCATGTTTATTTCTATGTACCCATTAACATTAATATTTATTTTTCCAAAATTATATTGAAGCTGGGCTAGAGCATGCCAAAAAGTGTGTGACGAAAATGGTCATATGGCCTCTATTGCGACCTGACATCTTTCAAGGTTGTCGCTCTCCAGGAAAAGGGCTCCTCTTATTTGGCCCTCCTGTAAGTCAGTCTGATTTATTCTCTATTCTTTATATGTTGGAAATTCATTTCTGTTTACAATAAAGTACATTTAATTTTCTCTTAGGGTACTGGGAAAATGATGATTGGATAAGCTATGGTAGGAGAAGCCAAAGCTACTTGCTTTTATATTTCTGCCAGTTCATTGACGAGTAAGTGGCCAAGTTCCTAATAAAATCATGCTTTCAAGTTCTTTTATTGTTTTGATTCTTGAATGCAGAAAGCCTTGTATAATTGTTTTTCTAGGGAAGCACTTGTGCTTAACAGAAGTCTTACATAATAAAGATAACATCAAAAAATATAACAAATGGTTTCTGTTTGTGAGAAATTAGACACATATAAGGATTGCATGTGCAGGTGCAATTTCTAAAGCATATACCATGGTAGGAATTAATGACCAACAAATTTCAATAACAAAAAAAAACATTTTCCTATGATTGATTGCTAGAATTAAATATTGATTTAAGGGAAGAGCGCAAATTGAAAGAGGGTATTGGGCATTGGTTATCATTTTCTTTTTTGTTTTGGGTGACAATACAATACTATTAGATTAGGGTATTGGGCATCTGTTATCATCATATTAGAACATGGAAAATGGTGTGAAATTGCACTTTCCTTAGTCGTGGTTGCATACCTACTGCACTATTTCATTTGAAAAGTGAATAGAAATACCATATCTAGTAGCTTCTCTATGTTGCATTTATTTATTGGTAATGATTCAATGTCATGCCATTTGATGGTAGCTTCTAGAGTTTCATTTAGTTGTAAGGTGTGTCTTATCTTTTCAAGTTTGTATACTCCATTTGGTAGTTTGATATTAATTGATGATGTCTGGGATCTTCTACCTTCACTGTAGTCTTCATCATCATCCAACTTGTTGTTTGGTATTTTCCATGTTATCCTCTATTTCCATGGTCTTCAGCATGGTTGTGTATTTTATCTATCTAGTTCAAAGACTCTATGCGCCTAAGGTGGAAACCATTTAGAACTAATAGTTGGAGAGATCGTGTTTCCCCCCATAAAACTAGAAAATGTCACGAGTTTAAGGTCAAGAAGGAAGAAGTCGTAACATTTTGAGTAGCAAAATATGCTTAAAGATACATATTTAGTTGATTCTTTGGTGAAGTTTCTTATTTCAATTCAATTGATTTTGGTTGTCCACCAAATTCCTAACTCCAATGTATATTTTATTTCAGTGCTACATTTTCATAGGGATCTAAGTAAAATGGCAGTTGACTACTTTAGTTTTATTGATGCAGCTGAACTATGAGTGCCTTTTGTGTTCTTGACAAATCGTAAGCTTTCAACTTTTGTGAAGCCATTACAGATGCAAATGAACAACTGGTGAGGTGTCAATTTTAAGGCAATTTTTTGTTTCTATAACGTATAGTTCAATTGCTAGAAATATTTCATCTAGATTGTTAATTGATAGATTGTTAACTTTTCATGTCATTTACTACTTTGGTTGGGTAGTTCTCCTTGCATTTGTAAATCGTAAGTCTTGCTGCAGTCTTTAGCCTAATGACAGTTTGGTATTACATCCAGGGTGATAACATAGTTGACTTAAAATTTTGCATTAAAGAAAACATCAAGGGATAATATTTGAATTGTGGATATTTGTAAATTATGTTGGTTTTAGACATAGTTATAGTTATAGTTATATATGCGCTCTTATGATGATGTGATTGGGACTGTAAGTTGTTTTTGTCATGTTTATCTATTTGAAAAATAGATGAAATTATTGGCTTTCATTCTTGATAAATAATTCTTTCCTAATTTTATTCTTCCCTACAGGAACCAAAATTTAGACGCACTGTGCCAATTATTGCAAAGGCTTTTCTCTCATAGGAGCCTTTTAAACTGCACAAAATTTGAGTTGTAAAGCATAATTGCTCGGTGGAGACTCAGGATATCGTGCACATTTCTTCCTCCTTCCCATTGTTTTGTATGAAATAAATCATGTGATGAACAAAAAAATGGTGTAGAGGTAGAAATGTACACGATACCCTAACTCTCATGCACCGAGCAATTATGATTTAGAATCAAGTTTAGTACAATTTAGAAGGCTCCTATGAGAGCAAAGCTTTACAATAATTGGGATAGCTCGTCGAAATTTCTACATATCTTGGTATCAATTTTGACACAAATGCAAATAACAATTGGTGTTTTGGTCACAATTTTGACACCAAACTGGTCGCCTTTGACATTTCTTGTATGGCACCGGCGTAGAAAAGTAAGGGGTTTTGGTTGCAATTTAGACGCCAAATTGGTGTAGGTTTACGTCAAAATTTTGACTAGCAGTGCCCGCAAATGAGGAAATAATAGTTCAGGTTGGACTAGGGAAATCGACAAAATTCATGTCGGTAAGTCCACCTTTATGAAGTCAAAATTTTGACGTAGAATGTATGTGGCAAAAAACTGACCAAAAAAGATCGATAGCAAGCTTGGTCACCTTATTGACCTACTCTTGTCGAAATTTAGGCCTAAATTTACTAGTGTTGGTTCCTTCTTTAAAGCCTAACCGCTTGAAGGTAGATCTATTGAGCACACATGACAACAAGGAAAGGAATTAAGAGGAAAGGAAATATAAAGAATATTAGGAACATTGCACTGAGTAATAAGTTGAAGTGATCGATGATGAGTTCCATAAAAAAGGAGCTGATTCTATATACAGTGATGATTGTATTGACATCATCGAATCAAATGAAAATAATAATATGTAAGTTAATGATGTGGAGAAATGGTAGTTGGGATATACATGACAATAGAAGATGATGATGTGGCAAATTAAGATGACATCATGAATGATGAAAAAGATAGAATAGAAGAAAGTAATAAACCAAATACAATTGAACTTCTCGATGATGAAAAACTCATAGAATGATCAACAACATATATAGAAGATGAAGGAGAGGCCTACAACAAGGAAGAAGATGTTGATATCATGGAAGAAATTTATTATTCTTACAAACAAAATGGAAGGCTTAAGAAGAAAAATGAAAAATAGAAAATGAAAATTCAAGAATTGTATAAAGCCCAAAAAGAGTCATGCAAAGAAATTGAAAATTTGAAAGGACAATTAGAAGTACCAAAATGAGTTCAGGATGAGATGATGAGGATGTTAAATGAAAAGGAAGAAAATTGTGCCAAAATTGAAGAAGAAGTCACCATGTTGAAAAGTGATTTAGAGAAAACCACTGCCAAATCAAATACTAGTCTTAAATTTGAAAAGAGCTCTGAAATTTTGATAGATGTAATTGATAGTCAAAAACCATTCGCAAGAAAGAGAAGAGTAGGATATGAAGGAGAAGATAACAAATAAGATCATACATTTAAAGGCTTTGTTAAGGAAGGTTGTTCTACAAAAGATTCATTGACGGAATTCAAAGGAGTGGAACTTAAAAAGGATTATAGAAATCAAGGATATAAACCTAGCTTCTATGGATATTGTTATTCATGCAATTATTTTGGCCACAAAGTGACAGAATATAGAACATAGAATGGAAGCTTTCATGGATGCAGTCAAATGTATCATGATGAGAAATTAGTGTGGCATTGTAGATATGAGCTCATGAAATCACATAAGAGAAGGTATACAAAGAAAAAAACAAGAAGGATTTGTCATGGTATGGAGAAATAAACTTGGCAAAGATAAAGAAGATAATGAATCCTACTCAATTTCAAGAAAAACTATCATAAAGGTAGAACTATACAAGTTTGGAGAAAGAAGATTACTAAAGGAGGAGATGAATCGATTACAAGTGTAACTTGCAATTCACACACCTCCTAGTTAAGAGTAGAAGCATAAACTCAGAGGGAGATATAAAAGAATCTATTTTTGAAACCCGTGAAGCAGAGAGAAAGGTGATCAAGACAAGTTGATAGCTTGAAGTTTAAGAGAACTGAAAGTTGATTGCATTGATGTCAAAGTTTTTCATGTAATCTTCATAGAAGAAAATGCACTAGAGCATGTAAGAACGTTAGAGTTTTCCTTAGGGGGAGTACAAGACAACTTCCATAGGGGGAGCTTTGATGAGTACTTCTGAGTTAACCCTTTTCCATTGATGTCAAAGGGGGACAAAGAGAAATGAGGATATTCAAAAGATGCATGATTTCCATCAATGAAAAAGGGAGAGATTGATGGAATGATTGTTGTTGATGTCAAAGGATTTCATGACCATGAACAAAACTATAGGTGTCAGCATCATCAATGTCAAAGGCATTCATAAGATAACAATTGAATCACTTATCATATACACAATTAGATGGAAGTCAACAAGAGGATATCATGACAACTACATATCCCACAAACTCCTATACCATGTATTAGTATAAGCAATGACTTGAATATCTAAATTAAGTGGCAGGCAAAAATGGGACATTATGATTATTGCAAGGGTTGATCAATATACTAAGATGGAGCCCGATATTTTAAAGTCTGTTGAAAGACAAAATTTGTGTCAAATATAACTCAATTCTCTATAAGATATAAAAAAAGAGATGGGAGTGTGTTTAATAAATTTAAATCCATAGCAGATTTAAAGAAAATAATAATAAAAAATCTAAAGAAGTGTGCTTATACCATTCAATGTAAAATCTGATGGAACAAAGATAGATTTACGTTAGTATAAAGCTAGACAGAAGGAAAGGGTTACACATAGAGCATCTGAGATATGACCCATCTATGTACAACATCTTAAGAGTATATTTGGTATAAATGAATATATAAAGAAGACATATCTTTTAAGGTTTAAATAGATATATACCAACAGAGACATTCATTAAGGATAGAAAGAATATCAATAAATGCCATTCAATCTAGAATAAGGTTAATATGTTTGATGAGAAGATAAAGGATACAAGTAAGAATCAAACAAATCGAGCATAGAGATATAAAAGGAGGCTTGATAAAGCATACAAAACAATATGAATAAAGTACATAATATCAAGGAAATAAAGAAATCATCAACCATACCACATTTATATCTACCTGGAGTCAACAAGAAAACATGTTTGGATTCAGTACACAATATCAAGGTATATTGTAGCAAAATGTTTCTAGCAGCCATTGAGAATATTGTAGACAAGCCATGTGATGGAAGAAAGAAACAAAAATTAAAGACATGAAAAGATATATTGTTCTAAAGCATTATTGATGGAAAAAATTTAATTAATATTTTGGATGAAAGTCTTAGCAATTATAGTTTAACTAGAGCCATTGAAATAGGAAGCACAAAGCTCTTGTGAAGATTTCATCACAACCATCGAATATCATTCTAAAAGCTGAGCTCTTACCAAAACCATCAATTTTTGATATTATAGAGTGCTTAAGAAAAGCTAAAGATATCTATGCAAGTTTCCATTTGACAGATACATTCAGGGCAGCATTTGAAAGTTTAATATGTGGGGTATCAAAAGACTTACAAAGATTATGTAGTGATGGATTGATAAAAAGAAATTTTATATAAAAATTGGTATTGAATATATTGTTTGGCTATGAAGGAATAGATATAGGCATGATGCATCAGAAGTTGAACATAGGAATCAATGACATCAATCAAACTGTCACTTGAAAACAATATGAAAATGAGTCAAGTGGTAAGAGGAGCCATCATGGATTTTGTGTGAACCAAGTTTATAAAATAGTGGTTGTTCCAAAATCTTAATCACATCTAATGCTTGTAGAATGCTCATATAACATAAAAGATTCAAATCTATGACAAATTTGTATGTATAGCATATACAATATATGCATAGTGTTGGAGCTTCAGGAGTTATATATATCATCGGTTATAAAGAAACAAGTTGTCTAAGCAATTAGAAGCTAATGAGTATGAAGACAGAAGCATAAAGAAATATATATTTATATATAAGGGTGGTACGTAGAGACATCAATTTTAAAATACCATTCAAATTGCCAAGGAAGCATATGTTGGAAGACTGCGTGGTCAAATTCATAAACCAGTCACGTGGGTCGAAGGCAACCATGAAAACATAGACAATACAAAGGGAAGTAGTCATGGAGTTTTATAGCAAACATAAAACATTGAATCTACCGATTATATGAGTTTTCACGTCATGGAATATAAGGTGTAAAATTGATGAGTCAGAAGGCACCCATGTCATATAGCGATGAAGTCATTAGAATCAATATCAATCAAATTACTAAGAACAAAAACCATATTTCCACTATATAGCATTGGAAGGTGCCCTACAAGAACAACTATGTTTCCTTGGCAGTCAAACTTGTCATCACACTCAAACTCATCAAATGAATTGTTGCCTCTTCAAAGAATAAATAAACTATTAGCCTCCAATGAAGAGTTAATGCTAATTTAAATTCTATCAAAGAATGTTTATAAATGATTATATCTTTGTTAATACTAGAAGACAGAGACAATTGGAAAGTATTAAAACTTCATTAAATTCATATGTATAAAAAGATACGATTTAGTTGTGAAATGGAATAAGTTTTTCATTTGGATGGTCACATCTTTACGATGAATAATATATATATATATATATATATATATATATATATATATATATATATATATATATATATATATATATATATATATATATATATATATATATATATATATATATATATATATATATATGAAGAATTATGAACAAAGAGGTAAGTTGGTGATTGGAAAGTAGATGGGTATAACGAGTGTAGAGGGGAATAAGAAAGGAATATTTGAAGTTAGAAAGGAAAATAAGAAGATATATAACCAGAATAATATATTTATAAGAAGCCTACTAAATATTGTAAAAGATCAAAGTTATACAAAAGCAATTAGTTTGTCATGGTTTTCTCCTGCATTGGGTTTCCATGTAAATCTATTTTATTGTATTCAAGTGCATAAAAAAATTGTTTGGATAAAAGTTTTTAATTGGAATATTTTTTATTATATTGATTCACCCCCCTCTCGCTATAATCATATGTTCTTCAAATAGGTCCTAGGATCATGACTCATAGGGAGTTGCAGTTACATGGTTATTCAAATGAGACACTCGTCAACTCAATAGTAGTACATTGATTATTAATGTGAGTAAGGATGATACACACATGATGCTAGGTGTCATGAGGTGAATGATTCAAATATAGTTTCCTATTACAGTGTCGAGTTTGGTTTGGAGGTTATGTATAGGATTCACCATTTACAGGTTCCTTATCATTTGATTTGGTAGCCAAAGGTTAGTAATAACATGATTTCCATAGCTTAAGAGAATTTTGATGCTTTGCGATAGATGTTGGCTATGTATAGTCAGGGTGCTCTTATGACATATGAGTACTATGATGGCAGTATTTCCCTTGAGGATTTTCATGCTCTTCAAGAGGCTATTAGGATTATGAGACATAATTATTTGTTGTTAGAAGATCAGAATTCCTTGCTTGAGAGAGATTGGGTATGCTATGATGACTTGACGAGAAATGAGGAGGTTAACGAGTTTACCCATGAGCTTGAGGTAATTGTGGACTCTTTGCAGTGTACTATGTTTGTCCTTCATGAGTCAAAGTCACAGTTTAATGAGGTTATTGTAGAGTTGGAGCCTGTATTGTCTACACTAGGCCCAAGTCTAGTTCAACTACATATAGCAGTGGTTGGTGGCGAGTTGATTTCCATAGATAGGGATGATTGATGTGATGAGGATGCAGTTATATCCATCCTTGAGATGAGGGTAGTAGTTATAGATGAGATGAGTGCATTAGTGGAGGACTATCGAGAACTTCATGTTGTATCAAGTTTTTTAGAGGTTAGTTCATTGACAGGTGAGTTGACGTTGTGATTTGAGGGTCTCTCTTAGTTAACTTGGTATTATAGCAAGTTAATTGTGGGAAATTCTTATTTTTAGCAGTGTAGCTAAGGCACCAGGTGTTTTGGCTTCCTCAGTGGTTAATTGGGTTAATTCATGGGGCTCTATATTATTTAATAAATGAGTCTATCATTTAAGTGTTATTATTTAATGGTTATTTAAAATAATTCATGGAAGCTTCTAATTAAAAGGTGTATTGATGAAACAACTTTAATCAAAGGTGTATTGGAGAAGCCAAGTTGCATTATTAAAGAGGCTTTATGAAGCAAATAGTGTCAGTATTGTCTATTAATTTTTGATATTTCTTTGGTGAGGGTTTGAGTACCTGATCTCTTGAGGATTGATTCCTATTGAATTGTGCATCAATTATTGATATTGTAAAGAAATTTAATTTGTATTATGAAGCTGAATTGAACATTCCAATTCACTGTTGTTGTATAGTGAATTGTATTGGACCTTTCAATCTAATATTAGGCATCCATATAAACATTTTTAGTGGAAAATTGTTTCTATCTTTTCTATTGTTATCTAAATAGCATTTGGTATTTATTCTCTTCTATTTGGTATCTATTATCTTTTCTATTAGATGCCCTTTTTATATGCATTTGGTTGGTTATTATCTCTACAAATTGGGTGTCATCTACCTCTATTATCTTGGCATCAATACTATTGCCATTTACACATAGTTGGGTGACTTAATCTTGGGTGTTGAGACATGAATTTTGGGCACCTAAATTTCCCTGACGACACCTAGAATAGATGCCATTAAGGATGATCTACATATCGGTTTTGGATTCCAACATTGGCATTTGTTATCTATTGTAGCTATATTTAATTGGAGCTTGTATTACACAACGAGGGACAACGATTATTTCCTCAAACATACGTTCATTGTTTCAGTGTGGTAATTTTACTTGAGAGTTGGCATTTCATGTTCAACTACTGCAAATCAAACATCTTTAGTCACCAAGTTCTTTCAATTTGAATGTAATTTCTTTGAGAAAATAAACAATAAAATTTGTAGCATTCAATTGACATTTAATTGAGTATGAGCATTGTTGTTTGAAGTAAATTATTTGGCATTTTTAATATCCATTTCAGAATTTCATATATTTGGAAAAACCATTACTTTCATATATTCACTAAAAGAAAAAAATTATAAAATATTCCCAAGCTAGTTTTGGTGTTTTCAGTGGTGAGAGCCAATAGGGTATAATGTATCAGAGTGGTTTCCTACCAGCATGTAGTGAATTGGATTTCAACATAGCTAGAGATTTATTCTGGGTAGACATAGCACCTTCAGAGGTTGCATTTCTATACCTAATGATGAACCAGAGATTTAGTTTGGTAGTATCCGTGACAAGGGTGTTGATGGTTTAGTTGATACAAGGTATAGAGATGCTCGCACTAGTTTTGACATTGACAGAGAGGCCAGATAAACTTTGAGAGATGTTGCCGTTGGTAAGCATCATAATGCCCATGTTGTGCAACACTTATCTAACATAATGCAATGCATTGTACTCCCCAAAGGTTAGAGTAGAGAGAGAGGTTCACATGATGATTTTGTTGGAAATAGGATTTTGAGGATAGAGTTTGGATTGATGATAGGATTGGTAGGATAGGTTATATTGGAGCATATGATAGGCTACAATAACCTACTTTTCTGAGACCTGAGGTTGACACAATCAATATTGAGATCGAGGCAATGCTTTTTGTGACAATGTAGTGGCACAGTTTGCTGAGTGGGATGCTCTTCCGCAAACCATCAAGCATAATCTTAATTTTGATAGATCCCTCACAAAGAAGTGGAAGCTTACTAGGGGTAGGCTTGTAACTGATAGATAGAAGCCTAGATAGTAGGACTTGTGTAAGGCGGCCAACAAGGTGACCTTAGCCCCCTTTGACAAGTCTATGGTCTATGATATTTCTGAGCGGAGGAGACCTATGCCTTTTGTGGAGGGATTAGTTGAGCCACTTAGAGGATGGGTTAAGTCCTTAGACCCACCTACTTTGCAGGAGACAATGAGAAAGGCTAGAGATCTTGAGTCATCCACATCTCAAGGAAAGTTTTCTTTGAAGCCTTCTACCTCTCCACCTGTAGATAATGAACACCCACCTATAGATGGTGATGACCATTAAACCAATGTTCATTGTTTGGGCATAGAAATTTCAGCCGAGAGTTGGCATTTCATGTTCAATTATTGCAAATCGTACATCTTTGTTGTCACCGGGTTCTTTCAATTTGGATGTAATTTCATTGAGAAAATAAGCAATAAAATTTGCAATACTCAACTGACATTTAATGGTGATTATGGACATTGTTGTTTGAAGTAAAATATTTGGCATTATTAGTATCTGTTATTGAATTTCACATATTTGAAAAAACCAAAAAAGTTTATATATCCCATAAACCCAAAAAAATGCAAAATATTCCAAAGAAAGTTCCAGTCTTTTTAGTGGTGAAAGCTAGTAGGTTATTACATCTAAAGAGAATTTTTGATAGCCATTGTCATGTAGAAGAGAATTCAACTGTGAGTTGTATGATAGTTTATGACACCACTCCGTTGTCTTCACTAGACACATGTCAAGTATCATCAGGTTGGGAGAATATTTCTCTTGTTACTTCATCAGATATAATTGATAGCAATAAATAGTTGGGAATGTTACATTTTTAGAGAGACGATTTATGAATTGTAGGGGAGAAAGTTGATGCTTCTTCATATAATTTCTATTGCAGGGCCATTTATGGAGTATCTGCTTGAGATTCTGGAATTGTACATGACTCCATACAAAGTTTTTGAGGGTTCTCTTGTCTGGGGTTCTTATATTATTCGAAATTTGGTGGGAAAGCTTGTAGAGACTTTGGTTAATATTCTTTCCTACATGAATTTTATGATTGGGTTTGCTAAGAGGGTTACCAGGATCTTGCCCAATCAGTTGTTTAGAATTAGAAATTGGAGCCATTTCTTGATTCCTAGTTTGGTAATGTTGAGCCTCTACCATAGATTGGAGCATTTTATTACAATTACACAATGAGGAATGCTCATTATATCTCTTTTGAACCATATGTAGAGGAGTTGGTTTCACCCAGGTGTGGGTTTGCACCAGGTTCATAACATCGTTTATGGGATGGGTTTGCATCATCTATAGTTGATGGGTTTAGTACTTGCAAGTTTATTGGAGGCAACTTGTAAAGCCAAAATATCCATGTCAGTTTTGCAGAGGATGGATATCTGGGTTACTATACAAATGGTTTCGGGAGTACTAGTTCCTAATGTTGTTGCACAAATAGAGTTTATACTCATAGAAGATAGGTAGGGTGTGCAGGGGTTTTTGATCAAGTAGATGATATTTGATATCTATTTTTCCTTTTTATGGATGGATGTGAGTTACGTCTCTATTGGGATATAGGTGGAGATATGTTTAGCACTGTAGATTAGTTAAGTCGTCATTATTGGTATGGTGATAGTATATTCAAGATATCTTTGTGGATAGAGTTATTATCATAGGAGTTTATAGATGAGTGCTAGGGGCATTACACATAGTTAGTGAGGCTAGTCCATCATTGTGATCCTCATGGTCTGGCAAGATGTTTAAAAAAATCATGGTGATCAACTTATTATTTTTAGTAAGTTAGTGACGGCGGTTTCCATTTCTGGTAGACCTTGGTACTATATTCAATCAATGATGATATTGGCACTTTTAGGAGTATATATTGAATTTAAATTCTAAATATTGCTTTTGGGCGCCAAGTGGAAGTATTATTCAATATTTCACATAGAATATCTTGTCTTAAGAGCAATGTTTATTAGTGGTAATAGTGTTGAAGAAACCTTTTAAGTGAAAAGTGTAGATTCATGAAGCTTTTATCTTGGGATTTATTTATTCAAAATTATTAAATGAAAGCTTCTAATTGAAAAGTGTATTGACAAAGGCTCTTTAGTGAAAAGTGTGTGAGGGAAGCTACTTGCTTTTCATGTCTTGAAAAAGTCATCTTTTTTTTTATTACAACAACAATGCTCTGTGAGAAAGCAATTCATTCCATCACATTTTTTTATTCATTTTGTGAATTTGCTGAGTGTTTCTTCATGAGGCTGCTATGAGGACTAATACCTCTATTTGTTATTGCACTTTGAGCCATTGAAATACATGGTGAATTGTGACAAATTTTCAACATCATGTCTGAATTTTGATCAACTATCAATTGTCATTGTATGGATATTTGATATCTATTTAATATTAGAATTGGTATCCAAAAAGGGTATCATATATATGAGAAACTATCACTACTGTAGCTGAAGAAAAAGTGAAGGAATTCTTCAATGGTTTGGGCTTTTACTCCTAGGGTTAATCTCTTCAATATCTGATGCAATGTTTGGCATTTGTTTCATCAAATTAAGGGGTGTTAGTGACTGTTCGGGCAGCTAGGAAGAGCTGCAATCTCCTTTTAAGGCCTGCATTTGGATTACTAGCATACATTGTGTATTGTAGCAACACTATACAAGCTGTGTTCACTAGTTGGAGGTGGTGTTACCAAGTCCTAGCCATGTTGGAGATTATTTTGTTCATATTCTACAAAAAACTGAAGGTGGCTTCTCATATGACATAAAACAAGTTCTTGAAATTACATTTTCTTAAATTAATTGGTCATAGTAATTGCAATTGTTGCAGCCATTATTAGTGGTTCATTGAAAATAGTTTGAAATTGAAATAAGGAATTGCAAGATTGCACAATAGTTGTTTAACAAAATGCGAAGCTGTAGTTATGTGTTTCAGTTATATTAAATCATTACTATGCATGCTAAGTGTTTGTAAAAATGCCTAGTGTCCGTAGGTGCATATTGGAATGCGTGGCAAGTTTTTGTCTTTATGTCTACTAGTTGTACTAGTTAATTCCAGTCACATATATGATTGTCAAAGGTTTGAAATAGCTGCTTTATTATTTCAATAACAACCTTGCATTGCTAGAAGCGTTCAATAACTTCAATTGCATCCTAGGACCTTAAAGAAAATAACCACAAAATTCATAACAATAGTTTTGAACATTGTATGCTGAATGTTTGATAATATTCCTTGAGCTTCATGACAATAGATTGTGATTAGATTTACATGGGGTATTATAGAATTGGAGTTAGAACTAGTTGGGGTTTTTTATAGTGGTGGTATTAGAGAGGTTTCCTACCATCTGTGAGGTAGGGAAAAAATTAAAATTTTGGTCCTGCTATTGTTATTTGAGTGATCAGCACTATTGCAATTATTTCAGTTATGAACAAATGCGAGTATCTAATAAATATGGAAACCAGATGAATAAAAAGGGTAATTTGAGGAAGCAAAAAAATGCCCTAATAGAAAGTATGGAGAAGCTTAGACAAAATCAGATAAGCATGGATGCAAGAAGAGTTTTAGGTGAGACAACATCTAGGTTTTCAAGTTACAGGTAAAGAGCATCATGTTTCTAAATCGGTCAATGCTCTCTATGGCCTTAAATAGGTACCCCATGCATGGTACATCATGATTGATATGTATTCGATTGATTCAATCCTTCAATTTCTAATTTTTATGTCAAGCATGCTAGTGGTGAGATTCTTGTTCTTGTCATTTATGACGGTGATCTGATCTTTGATAACTAGGAGATAATTTCCACAGCAAGTCAAATTGTGAAATTGCTATCAGGATTTAACTATGTAATTTTGAGTCAAACATGGGTCAATAAGTTTGATGTAGAGCAGCATAAAAATAAAATAATCAGTGGGATCCCTGCTGATCCATTCAAAATTCATTTAATAATTCCATTAATTAGAGGCATCTCATGAAGAAAAACAAAGCATTTTTCAACACTAAAACATCAACCTTTCCATTTAGATATCCTGATTTCTATATCTGATTCCATTGTTCCTAAATTCAGTTCTAAATGTCTTATTGAAAAAACCTTTGGTGTAATTGATTAAAATTAGACCTGTTAAAACATATCCAAGTTTGAGTACAATATAATGTACCAATTACAAATTATGATGTCTGCACCAAGACCCATTTTCTCTGTCATAAACCAGAAATAAAACATGTAACCCTGCCTAGGGCATCAAATCTCTTTCACAAAAAAAATTCAAATAATCTCAAACCAATTCCACATAAATTTGTGAGGCTAGTTTCCAAATACATAAGCCATTAATTTTTCCAATACATAAATCATTGTATAAGCACAAGTCTTTGCCTGCAACACTATTGAAGGCATTTAAAAACCAGTTTTCACTCAAATACACATAACTGTCACAAATATGCATAAAAATGACTCAAATAAAAAGAAAATGAAATATAATTCACATATATTTCCAATGAATATTATTAGAGGTCTTGGGTCTCCAAATATATCCGTACCACATGCTGCAACATGACTGTATTCAGGGAAACTCAAATCTGCAAATACCCACTTTCACCAAAATGATCATAACTTATTCATTTCTTCATAAAATTGAACCAAACCAAAAGAATAAGAAAGAGGATTCATCATTTTATCTATCCATTACTATATTACATGGTTTCCAGGCCGTACAGGGCCATACAAGGCCTAAAAACAACACTAAAACAAAAAAACAATCAAAACAACAACAATAGAATGCACCAAAAATGTATCAAAATATTTCCTCTTCTCAAATATTGATTTGGTTTGACCATAAAATGATATTTATATGCATTTGACAGTTATAAACCTTCCTAACTACCCCCGAGACCAACTATCTACCTTTTTACACCATTTTTGTAATGTTAGCAATTTTCTCAATATTGCATTTTACAGCTTTTTATGCAACTTTTACATTTTTGACAAAATGACTTTAAAACTTTATCAAACCTCTCTATACATATCAAAATGGAATATTTAAGACCTTTTATAATTCTTTTACCCTTCCATGGGTCTTTTACACAAATTTGACCATGTAGACCTAAACATGACCTATTTGACAACTTGAGAAATATTGTGCACATGCTTACATTTCTTGTCAACACCTTTACAAATGGATTCAAAATGAATAAATACATCATATAATTGACTTTAAAAGACTCAAAAAACTTATATATCTCATAGTGACCTCAAGGATTAGGTTCTTTTGCACTAGAGTTTGACTAAAAATCACACAGTTAAATCTTGATAGCAATACCACGATCTAATCTTTACTAGTAGTGCAATATATTTGGTTAAGAAAGCCAAATAGAATTCATGCTAGAAATTTGACATGAAAAATTTAGGACCTCCATTATTGTCTTGTGTAGAAGTTTGGCAAAAAGATTCTTCAATTTTTATATCTCACTCAAAGTATGCCAAAGGTTTGTTAGTGACCTTTCTTGCTTCATGACATCCCCAAAGGCTGAACATTTGGTTGTCGTGAAGCATGTGTTGCAATATGTTAAGAGCGCTCAGGTTTTGGCATTCTGTATAGCATAAGTCAAGATCCTCGGCTCATTGGTTATATAGACTTAGATTAGGGAGGTTTTATTGATGATAAAAATTCTACTTCTGGGTATGTTTTCAGTTTGGGCGCAAGTGCACTCACACAGACTAGCAAGAAGCAACATGTAATTTGACTCGTATCTACTGAAATTGAATACAAAGGAACAATTAAGGCAACTTGTGAGGCAATTTGGCTTCATTGGATGCTTACTGGCTTGCACATGGCTCAAGTAGGCCCTACTCCTCTCGTATGTGATGATGAGGGAGTTTTGTAATTAGCCAAGAATCTAGTCTTCCATGAGTGAACAAAGCATGTAGATATTCATTGTCACTAGATTTTCCCTCTTGTTGAAGTTGGAACCGTGATGTTTTAGTATGTATGCATTGAGGACAACATTGCAAACTTCCTCACCAAGTCTGTTAATCCTGACAATTTTATCAAGTTTGGGGGCAACTTGGTGTAATTGATAAAATGACCATTAAGGGAGGGTATTAGAATATTTAAAATATTTTGTCTCTTGCTATATGTAGCTTGTTTTAGTAATTCATAATATTGCACAAAATATTGTTAATGGGAAGGCTGAAGATGGATAGTTATTGATTGAAAAGGTATTTTCTATTAGCTACATACAAGCCAACTACAATGAGTTGCGATGCTTTTCTTGCTTGGAAAAAAATCTTAAGTTAGAACCATAGGTGCCAACAACAAGAAAGGATTTTTCTAACCATAGTTGTCCCCTTTCGTCATACTCCATGTATGATAGAATATAGGGGCTTCATAATTGCTAGATAAATGTTTTTGAATACTAAGTCAACCGACTTGGATGTCAACCACTTTTCTTCATTGATTTTTCTTGAAAAGCTCTTGGTGGCAATGAAGAGGAAAAATTTGACTTTGTCTCATTTTTCTTTTGACACTTTTAATTGTTTTCCTCACTTTATGAAATCATAAACCATCTTCAAACTTCCCTACCTCAAGAATGAGCATGAAAATAGGGCATATGCTTCTCTTAAGTCATGTAAATATGATGGAAGTTGACTTCTTCACTCCCTTCTTTATTGGCTCCTATATCTCCGAGATCCTTGGAATATTTGTTACTACTTCATAAAGACCAAAGACCTCAAAGTTTATTTTAGAATAATATAGGACACATGTTCCAATGGATTTGAACTGAATCATGAACCCTCATTATATTCGATAAGGTTCATGAATGCCCCTCAATGGTTAATAGGTTTTTAATACTCATTTATTTTCCCTTTCTATGTGGCTATCAGATGTTAACATATGTTGTTCAAGTCACCAAACTGATGCCTATATGTTGCTATCATCAATACCTGTCCTCTCCATATGACTATCCTTCCATCTTTATAACTGAAATCAACCCATTTTTCTCACTTTCATAAAATCTTGTCATGTTCCTTGGAAAACTCAAAAGTATCCCTCTTTCATGTTCATCATTATTTGAAGTTCATGTCCTTATACTTGGAATTTTCTTTATAGCCCGAGGATTTTTTGTTCATATTTTTTATTAGATGTCCCTTTCTTCTGACTGCAACAGTCATATGTTGTCCATTCTTTCTTATGTATATACACTCTTAAAACTGATCTTAGCACTTCCATAACCTACTTTCATCACTGCTATACAAGCTTTATGTAATGCTAATAATGAATGGGCCTTTTCTTTCTTTTCATTCAATCTGATTAACATCATACTTTTCCATCTAAACCAACTTGAATTTGTAGCTCCTCTCTCTTGATTGTGTTGTCATTATGACACTTCCAACTTTTCATCTGATTTCTTTCCATGCTAGATATGAAACTGTGCCTTATACTTGCTCATTTTCCCATAGGCATCCTCTTTAATATTGTCTTGAGACTTCCCTTGCATTAGCTCTAGTCATTCAATGAAACTTTTAATCTTCATCCCATCTTTAGATTGGTTAGTTCTATTCTATATTGACTAACGTCTTTATTCTAATCCATTTAAGTACTGCTACAACTTAGTGACTTTTTTGGTATCACCTATTCTATCATGATGGTCACATATTTTCTTATCACTATACCTTTTTCTTTTGAAGATCTTGATTTTTATTAATCTACTTTTGTTTATGCATGTTCTTTACTGCAACTTGGGACTATGCTTGCACAATGTATGCATGATATGAGAACTTGTGTGTCTATGCTTGCTTTATCTTGTCATGGCTGCCATATCTTGCAAGAAGTGTTGTTTTTTATTCTGAGGCTTATAGAAAGCCTCTGCAAAAACTCTTTTGTCAATGGACATCCCTATTCACAAGTTTTGGATGATTCATTGTCTTCAAATATTCTTATTTATCTTACAGGATTGCCTCTTTGTAATATTTGTTTGTCTTTGTGTATTGACATTAACATGTCCACACTTCAAACTACTTCAAGCTTCTTCAAATTCCTTTGGTTTATGACAACAAAAATTTTCTTGCATAAAATGCTATGTCTATACTTAGCATGACTATACCATATGGTAGTCTCAATGGCTCAGTCATGCTGCAAGTACAACTTTTTATAATCACACATACAAACTTGTGCAAAGTCTCTTAATACATTGCCAAAATTTTCACTTTGAACACTATCATGGACACATTTCTTGTTGTACATCTCTTATGATTTACTACCACATGACAAGCTCATACTTGATCTTTTTAGTCATATTTTCCCTGTTTTGGATTTCCAAATTGAATGATGTTGCTGGAGTTGTCCCCTTAGAATTTCCAAGAGAGTGTGAAAACTCTTGAATGGAAATATGGCAAATCTCCAAGGTCATAAATCTTATTTGAAGCCATTATGTCTTTAACATGTTTTGCAGATTTGTAAGCAAAGTCCATAGTCTCCAGCTTTTATACCTCTCATCCAATATGCCTTTGATAAATTATAACGTACCTTTATTTATGACAGTGGCACTCATTATTGTACTTGTCAAAATGTTTGTAAAACAAGCATGCGTTTCACTAATTCTTGCAAACATACTACTGTGCAGGCCATCTTTATGGCCTAGAACCTTAATCTTATATCATTGGTAGTCTCTTTCATATTGAACTATAGATTCTCATCGACCCTTAACATGAGAATTCCTTGTAGGTATACTAAACTACATCTTTGTCCTCTTTTATCAGCTATAAGATCACTTGCATACTTTGTGATTCTATGTATCCTTTTCCTTGTTCTCACTATGCATATTGACATCTATAGTAACTTTTGATATTGTATTATTTCTATTTTTTTGGATAGATAGTTCTAATAGACCATCAAAAACATCTACACTTTGATCATATTGCCACTGATTCTTATTTACCAATGACACCATTTTCAAGCAAATGAAAATCACTTGACACCTCTTTATTTTTGAAGAACAAGATATTATCATGGATTTAACTTTGTTGTTTCTTCCAGCATATTGTCATTAGGGTCTTTTGACATTTGACAGTCATTCCTATTTGTGACTGTCATTGGCATAATCTCTCTTCAAATTTCTACTCACTGTTACTGCCACAATATCTCTTCAAGTTTTCACAGTTATTGGTTTCTCAGGTGAGTCTATCATGGTCACTATGGTCTCCTTTGTTACATTTTTGGCTTCTTTCCTTTTCACTATTGATTCACTAAAGACTATCAGGAAACATATTCTAATATCTGCATATGCATTAACTGTGGTTTAACTCACAAGATATGGAGGTAAATATGCAACAACGGCGATGTGGGGGGAGAATTAGATGAGATTCTTTAAAAAACTCTTTCTTGCATGAAGCCAAACCTTATCCTCTCCTATTGCAATGTACATTTAACTTGTGTTCATTTCTATCAACATGAGGATCTACGTGAGTAAACAACAGCTAGAAAAGTTGATTTCATACCTTTCTCCGTATGGAGCTGATGCCATGTAGATCAAACTCCCTTCCTTAGTAGGCATGAAGACTTCTCAATAGTAGAGAAAAAATACTTGAATCCTACATGAAATGACAAGTATGTTTGACATTTTTTAGTAAATAATAAAGAAAAAATATATATATTATTATATACATTCTTTTTTCCATGGCATAGGAAAAAGAAAATGTAAACCATCCAAAGTCCCCTCATTTGCAAAACATGACTATGTTTATGTAAACCACTTAAGTTTGAAATGAACGTTAGGCACTAAAGTATTTTAGTAACTAATTTCATTTAGAAGGCTAAAATAGGCCAATATTTACATGAGTATATAGTGAAGAATTCTTAAATTACTTTGAGGCTGGGAAAAACTATCCAACATCAAATGTTTATTAGATTGACTTCCAAACTAAATCTATGGAAGAGAGTGTTCATTGTATCTTTAATCTACTTGTTTTAGAATGTAATTTCCTTTGATTTAATATTTGTATTTTAACCTAGATGGATAAAGATATAATGATCTAAGAACATAATGAGTCTAAGAATGTCATATGGGGACGACTCGATAAATATAGGAAAAATATAAACAATATAGGAAAATTTGTATATATACATTACATTCATATGAAGACATGGATTAATTATGCCACTAAAACATATAACATTTCAACAAGTCAATAATAAAACTCAATGCTTAATATGTTATAATGCATTCATAATTTGGAATTATTGTCAATGTTGATCTAATATTAAAATAATAACATAAAAATATGAAATGTACCCAAGAACATAATTTAGAATTGTTTCTCAATAGCAACATGAACAATAACCCATCTTCTAAATTGAAACACACTACTATCATTTAATTTTAAAACTACACTTCCAATGATATAGGTTTGTTACATTAAGACGATATCTTGATGCAATTTCCAATATTAACCATATCTTCCACAAAGGCCCCAAAATAACCCAAGACCAACCAAGCACTGATGTATTGCTAGAAAATGACATAAGGATGCATGTTCTAGGTTTAACAAGAATATTAATTCTATGGTTCTTAACATAATGTTGTCAAATACTAATCAAAGGGGCCCAAATAGAAGGAATTAACTACCAAATAGTAATAAGTGTGTTAGGGTGAACTTGGAATGTGGGGCACACTTTAGAATTTAAAAAAATGTTTTATAAAAGAAAAATATTTTATAAGTACTGTTGTTGTCTATAAAATCAGGGATGCCCATCCATCTCAAGGACTTCCAAGGCATCCCAAACCATCCTTGGGATGTACGAATACCCTCAATTTATTTTTCTAAAGTCCCAAATTTTTGGGATGTTTCCTGGGAATTTTTAGAAAAGGGAGACTAGGTGGGGATGTCCCCTAGTTGTTCCTAAGTCCTTGAAATGTTTCTAGTAAGGGGAAAAAGGATTTTAGGTTGGGGATGTGTCCCTAGGCAACACAAGAATAATACTATTGGTTGGATTTAGACAAGCCCCTCTTCAAAAAGATTATACCCCCTTTTATCTTTGGATAAGAAAAAATAATATATCTTAATATGGACACACATTATTATTGTTGGTTTTATTGTAGATATGGCCAAAATTTACAAGCCAACATCATAAAGGTTATGATTATATTTATATTATTATTATGAAATAATATAAATATATTATTATGTGATAATATAATTATATTTTATAATTATTATGTGTTAGATAACTGTCCACAAGTCCTTTAAATGACTTATCAAACACTTAAACTCTTATACTTTAGACATTAAGATCTAAATTGATAAATACTTTTCAATAAACTGTCAACTTCGTTCTCTTTATTTACCAAATAATAGAGTTAACTTTCAGTTTTACTGAGTTACAAAAATAGATAGTAAACATGAAAATAACATGCAACACAATAAACATTCACAAAAAAAATTCTTTTCTAAAGTGAGCTCTATTAGGAGCCTACCTTGTTAAAGGGTACATACACATCATTACTCCATGAAACTTCTATAGTGTGGCTTGCTCTAAAGAACTTAAAAAAATTACTATTCAATGTTACTATATAGGATTTTAGTCCACTTAGTTAAGATATTTTCTGCTACAAAGGTTAAGATGTAATAGTGAAATGATCTATTGGGTTTAGCACTACCTTGATTGTTTAGATCTCTATTTCACTCTTTCTCTTTTATTTGACAATCCTTCTAATCCTTTCTAATTGTTCCACTCAAAAACTAATCCACTTAGCTCTTTTCTTGCTTGATCTTCACAATGTAGCTTGCTCGATTATCCTTTGACTACCAACTTCTTCAAATTCTTCAACTTGATTAGCAAAAATGAACATCACACTCATCCCTTAAATAGTAATCTCTCTGCTCCATCTGAGCCATCCCTTTTACTACATAAACACATCCATTAGATCTTCATTCAACTCAAGTTCATTGAATCTAGTTGCTTGGTTAAAGTAAAACTCTGAAAATAGTAAAACTCCTTCATTAGATCTCTCTTTAATTCCTCTAGCCATTGATCTTATAACTAACTTTTTCCTTATCATTAAAAGTTCTTGAATATTCCATCTTTTCTTTTTTATTCCCCCTTTCCATGCTCGGTTAACACACACTATACTTCCTTTATATTTCATCAAGTATTAATACTGAAATTCTTCTTTTACCAACTAGATCGGCTTCTCTTCTCAATACTTCATAATTTGAATATACATGATTTCAACACTTAATTAAATCATGTAAAACAATCAAATCAACATTATACTATTATAGTCCAATTCATTTGAGTTCCCATTGAATATTATACACTTATCATTACTTATATCATTATACTTTCTTCAAATCCTCTTGATCAATCAAATGATATGGAACTCTATTGAATTAGCATAATGTCTCACCAAATAAGGCTTGACATCAATGACAATGTAACATCTGATATGACTCATTCACATACATTAAGAACATTATCAGTTTGGGCTAACATTATTTTATATGACAATATAATAATGGTGATAATATTATTATATTGCTAAATAAAATTGTTTATATTATACTATAACATTTTAAATAATTATTTAATATATAATTATATTAATATATAAGAGGGGTGTCCCTTGGTGAAAGGGAACCCCTTGCATATATATAACAAGACAACAAGACAATAAGAACTGCGATCTTATTCAGACATATAGCAAGTAAATTATATTATTCAGATTAATCTGATGCTTGAGGAATATGATAGTCTTTAGTTTATAGTTGGAAGGGCAATACCATTACTAGTGGTTATTTCAGCATTGTAAATCTAACATGGGATTAGAACCAGATGATCAACTACGCAATCTAACATAAAACAACTCCCCTATTTGTCATATTTCTTCTGTGTTAATATATGCTCTAAAAGAATGTTTGTTTATTCGGCAAGTGAACTAGATGGTGTCCATATTTTGAAGTTTGATATTTAAGAGTTCGTTATGAATGAAAGCTTCCACAAAATTAATTATTTGAAGGGGAAATATTCATGGAAGTTAAGATGAAATATTTGGGCATTATAGAATTCTATGCATTGTTTTAAATAATCAATATTCTTAATACTTTAAACAAGGGCCCATTACATTCTGGATAAATATATTTTAGTGAACATCATATTGGAATTAATATTAATTGCTCAATATGGAGATGGCCATATTATTGTATTAATATATTATGTCAGCAATTATATTATTTGGTCCCTTTCCATATATAAAGGAGAAACAATATCACAGGATCAAGGAGTTTGTAAAGACCCAAACTAGCTTCTAACTGGAATGCTGATGCACAATTGGTATTTTTTGTATTTTAAAAAGTTTTTTTGATTTTTTGTATTTTTGGAATATATGTTCTTTTTTGATGTTCAAAACATTGATCATAGATTCAAATTCTCTACTAAATGAAATAATAAACATGCACCAAACTTTTACCAAAGATTGAATTTTAAAACCAAAATCAATACATTTAAATTGGAACCTGGCAGCTAGCTATAGCATCAATTTGTATCAATGATGTCTCTATATTATTATTATCGATACTGTTCAATGAGCAAAAGCTTCTAACATGAAATTGGCTCCTTAAGATTAGTAAAGACTAGCTGCCGTAGAACACAAATCTCCCAAGGAAACTATCGCAATGTATTAGCTGATCACAGGTCTGAATGATTGTTGACATCCTGCCTAGTTGATAACCGCAGACCCTATTATGTGATTAATATATCTATTGGAGTGTAATTTATTGATCCAATTCAAATTGCACCATCAATGTGATGATTTCCCCCTTCTTATAAAATACTTAGCCTCCTTTTATGCCATTGCATTTCCAACTTTTGGAGAATCGGTTGATGAATTAGAGATGATAGCCAATTAATTCACAGTTAATGTCTAAAGGCAAAGTCAATGATGCCAATCCTTTGCAATTATTCTCACACCAAATCTTGTGAACCAACTTAATAGATTTCTCATTAGTAACATAAAACAATAGTTGGAGTGAATGTCAAATTGCTATACATCAGCAGCAATTTGCATAGCCAACCTCTCAAAAATTCTCCAAACCCTTGGCCGGATGATCAACAAGAAAAGATATAATAATCAAGATGTCCCTCTTCTCCAAAAAAAACCATATTTATAATGCCAATTGAGCCATTCAACTTAACCCACACACCTTTCACTTAAAAAGCAACTTTATAATATAAAGTCTTAACACTTTATAATATAAGTACAATGATTATTGAATGTGTATTAAATAATCATTAAAGCCAACATGCTCCCCAATTAATATGCCTTCAACAAAGAAAATCCAAAGAGAGACCAAATATCCAAAGTCAACTGATCATCCTCTGCTTGAACTGCTCAATCCAAAAATAGCATCTGGCCATGAGTGACTTAATAAAAATGGTAAGTCCTAAAATAGTAAACTCCCGACAAAGACCCCCAAACTAGACATTGGCTCACAATGGTCGTGATGATGAGCTGACAAAACTGTACTCTAGAGACCTACTAAATCAGGGATATTATAGTCCTCTCTCCCCAAGATTACTTGTCCTTAAGAAATTGCAATCCAAGGTGCTCTAGAATATCCTTAGGCTCCTAGGTAGCATCCTCATCTAGTAGATTCTTCCACTTGACCAGAAACTCACAATTGGTCCTCTATCTCAATTGCCTCTCTCTAGTATCATGTATTGCTTCTGGAATCAAATCCAATCTCCCTTCATCTTCCAACAGAGGCAATACAAGAGATGATACCACATGACAACCCAAAGACCCCTTGAGGTGTGAAACATGAAATACATTATGAACCTAGCTATCATCAGGTAGATGCAACTCATAAGCCACCTCACCAACTTGTTGTACAATATGAAAGGGTCCATAATAACGTGGCCTAAGTTTCTTAGCACCACTCTTTTTGATTGAAGACTATCGATATGACTGCAACATCAAGTAAACCATGTCACCCACCTGGAATGTTTGAGCTATTCTCCATTGATCAACATATTTATTTTGTTGATTCTAAGCTATCTATATGTTATCTCTCAATGGCCTCACTGCATCCTAGCTATCCTACAAAAAATCTCTTGCACTTGGTACTCTACTATCATCACATAAAAAATCCATAAAACTAGGTGGATCATACACATATAAAGCCCTGAAAGGAAACATCTATGTAGTCATGTGATGAATGGAATTGTAACAATACTCACATAAGTGAATCCACTTTACCTAACCTTTTGTTGAGAAGAGATATAATTTTGTAGATAACCCTCAACCCATTTGTTCACTAATTCCATCTAACCATCAGTCTGCAGGTGGTAGCTAGTGCTAGGGGTCAACTCGGTCCCACACAATCTAAAGATCTCTTGCCAAAAATGACTCATAAATCTGCTACCATGGTCACTCACAATGGTTTTGGGTAAACCATGCAACCTAAATATCTCTCTAAAAAATAACTTAGCTAACTACATAGTTGAATAGGTAGTGGTAATAGGGAAGAAATGAGCATACTTTGTCAGTCTATCTATCATTACATATGTACAATCCCACCCTTGAGCCTTAGGCAAGCCCACAATGAAGTCCATGGAAATTCCCTCCCACTTCCTTTCAGGAATAGGAAGTGGCTATAATAAACCAGCAGGATATGTGTGTTCATGTTTGTTCTATTGACAAACCAAACACTCTCAAACATAGCGATGAACATCAGCCTTAAACCCCTTCCATGTGAATCTTTCCCAAACCTGCCAGCAAGTCTTATAAAACCTCGAATGACAAGCCATAGGTGAATCATGGAATGCTCATAGGGTAATCCTCCGTACATTTAAATTTGGAATCAAATATCTAAGAGCGAATATCTATCATCTTGAATACTACCATCCACAATACTTGTAGGCCACTAATCCATGGCATATTTAGCTATAATTAAATGTCTCCAATCCTTTGAAATATCAAAAATCATAAAAAGATGAGGTCTCCTCAAAAGAGTATCTACAACAACATTTTGAGTCCCTTTGATGTAGGAGATATCAAAATCGTAAGACTGTAACTTGCTGACCCACTTCTACTGCCTCTCGTTTAAATCTCTTTGCCCAAGGAAATGTCTTAGGCTATTATGATCAGTCTTAATACAAAAATTGTTGCCCACTAAATACTACCTCAACTTGGTCAAAGCATGCATGATAGCTAACATCTCCTTATTATAAACACTAAAATTTATTTGGGGACCTTGTAATTTCTTGCTCTCAAAAACTATGGGATGTCAATCTTGGGACAAAACAGTGCCAATTCCCTCTCTAGAAGCGTCACAATGCAAATCAAAGGGCCCAGAGAAATTAGGTAAAGCCAATACTAGACATGAAGTCATAATAGTCTTAAACTTCTCAAAAGACTCTTGTGCCTAGGCCAACCATTGGAAAGCACCCTTACGGGTAAAATCTATGAGGGGAGCAACATGTCATGAGAAACCAGCCACAAACCTATGGTAAAAGGTACAAAGACCAATAAACCCTCTCAACTATGTTAGGGTCTTAGGTGTAGGCCACTCCATAATAGCACTGATCTTATTTGGATCCATGCGAACTCCATCAACACCAATAATATACCCTAGATAAAGTAACTCTATCATACCAAGAGCAAACTTGGACTCCTTGGCATACAAGGAAGCCCAATCCAATATATCCAAAACTGTATCCAAATGGACAACATGATCATCCCAACTCTTGCTATAAACCAGAATGTTGTCAAAGAAAACCAACACAAACCTGTGGAGCCAATTGTGAAACACCCTATTCATGGTAGACTGAAAAGTGGCAAGAGCATTGGTTAGTCGAAAAGGCATGATCAAAAACTCAAAATGCCCATAGTAAAACCTGATTGTCTTTTCTATATCTTGCTTTCTAACTTGGATTTGATGATAGCAGGACCTCAAATTAATCTTCAAAAAATACTTTGCCCCATGCAATTCATCAATGAGCTCATCACTCCGTGGAATAGGATATCTATTTTTAATGGTCTTCTTATTTAGCATCCAGTAATCAATGCACATCTAGAGGGTGCCATCCTTCTTCTACACTAGAACAATTGAAGAAGCAAATGGGACTTAGCCTAATATGCCCTTGGTCAAGAAGCTCTTGTGTGGTCTTCTCAATCTCATCTTTGAGCCTTTTCAAATGGCGATAGGGTGTGATCATAATGGGCTTAGTGCCCTCCTCCAACTCAATGATATGCTCAATACCATGATTGGCCTACCTGGGGGTAAATCATTAAACACTTTAGAATGTTTAACTTTCAACTATTGGATATCTAGGTGATAAAATGCCTCCTCACTACTCTTTTGAATAGGCATAATCTTGCACTCCACTGCCCAATCAACAATATCCTCATAACATACCAAATCTTGTATGCGCCGAAGGGAAATTTTCTTTAGATCATCATTACAGATTGCTTTAAGAACTTGAGGATGCCCGTCCTTGATGAATATCATCTCCATCCTCTATGTGCTCAAGTGGATATCCTTAAGCATGTGTAACCAAGCCATACCAAGGACTATATCTATTCCCCCATATCTACCACATAAAAATCTTCAGTGAAAGCATATGTATTAAGTCTCACAGGAAGACCTGAAATCATCTTGTTACACTTCAAGGTGTAACCATCAGCTACTTGTACTAGTATGCCCTCAAAATCCTCAGTCTACATACATCTCATGGTAATCAATGTGCATCAATAAAATTATGAGTAGCTCTAGTACCAAATAAAGCAACAATACCTTGTCTAGCTATGAGCCCAAGCATCCTAAAAGCTCCCTCCCTCCTCATACTATATAAGTAAGCTACCTTGAGGTTGGATTCATCCACCTCATCCTCAACATCATCACACCTATGCTGATCTTGATCATAATTCCCAGACTGCTCCTAAAACTCTGCACTGCCATCATCATCATGGAGCCACTCCATCATCCTATTTTTTCTCTTAGGCTTCATAGGATAGTCATGGTCAACATCATAGGGACCCTTGCAGTAAAAACACAACTTCCTCCTCAAATCATTAATTGTTTCTTGATTCAATGGTGTTACAATAGGACACCCTCAGATTTCTCCTCTCTCTGGGTAGGTGTCATATCATAGGAGAAGGTAGTAGGCTTTAAGGCAAGCTTGCCTCTAGGTGTAGAAGCCTCTAAGTTATGGGCCTTTTTCATTGCTTCCTATAATCAAAAAGTCCCTTAATGAAAAGAATAACCCTCCTCCTCTCAAATATGTCATATACCATCATTGACAACCTCTGAAACTCACTGATAAATGCCTCCAAACCACTTATCTTTTGTAATTGAGCCAACTCCCTAAAATAATCTAGAGGGTCCTTGTCAAAATGCTCTATCAACCTATCAACATACTCCTTGTATGATATAATCTGATCATGATGGAGAGATAATAAACCATGGTACCACCAATCATGTGCAACTTTGTCAAGGTGTAGTATCGCAAACCTAATGGCATCCTCCTTAGTCATAGGATGCAAAGTGAGGTAGGTGTTGAGCTTTTGGACCCAAGCTCTAGTGTCACTCTACCGCTCCCATCAAAATGAGCCAATTTCATCTTACAACTACCTATTGAAGTTATTGTTACTTAATTTTAACACATGTTAACATTCAGTCTTAAAATTTTTATTTGCCAAAAAGCACTTTTCATTTGATATTTGAAAGAATATAAATGTCCTTGTATCATTCATTTCTTGAATATACAATTGATATTTTACAAAATAATGAAATGCTAAAAGAAAAGTATCTCACACAAATTGTGAATACAATTGTTATCTTTGATACGAACTAAGAAGAAGAAAAATAAAACATATGGGAGAAAGTCAGAGATAACCAGTCATTGCCTTTCAGACTTTGACTAGTTAGGTATCCTCTATCATTGCATTATCGCCCATGGTCCAAGTCTTGATCTGGTAAGCTCCTGGTTCTTCGTTCCCCTACAAGAGAAAGAGATGGGGTTAGATCATTATGATCTAAGAAATAACTAATTATCATCTCCATACTTGCACATGTCATAATTCTCTTATTTTGAATACATACAAAAAACAACAGAATGAATTCCAATTTCTTTAATGCAAAAGTAGAAAATATAATGTTAAAGGGACATTCTAGTATGAAACCTTTCATTATAATCAAAGTTAAAAGTAGATTACAGAAAGAGTAGTTTTATGAGTGTCACGAGCTCGTGCTCAAACCTCATGAAATAATCATCATTATCATTGTTGTAACTCACAATGCATTCAAAGAAGACAGTCATCTTCACTAGTGAGATAAATTTAAAGAAGGAGAAATTGTGTTTGAAGGTACTGATCCATAGCATTATAAGTGATGAATGATAATATTTTTGATATGGGCCACTATCATTGATAAAGCTGAAGGCAATTCAACATGCTTATGGAAGGTAAGTTTTGCTGAGGCAACAAATGAGTCAAGAAGGAGAATGCAAGCTGGTTTGAAATCCTATCTTACTCTGACTGGTATATTTGAAAATGAAAAGATATTACTATTTCCAACTTGATGGTTGATGGCTATAGAAAGTTTTTGAGAGCTTCTTTTCAAAGAACAATATTATAATTAGGTATGGTATACTCAGTCTATGTGAAAACATTTCTCTAATTCTAATTGCTTTAATCTCAGAAAGAGCAAAGGGCACAGTATATGGTAGATGATTGTGTGTTGTCAATTCTCAAAAATTCTACTAATTCATAACAAAATGTTCAAGCTTTGTTCGAATGATAATTTTTTGGAAGAATTGTTGCAGACCTGGCTTAGTGGCAATTGTTGTAACACAAGTATTTTTCCCTCTCAAGATTGCAAAGGTTTTTTTACTCAGCATTAGCATGCAAGAAATCTACCAATTGGGGATCATTTTTATAGAAAAAAATTATGTGAAAATGTCTTATCAGTGTCCCATTGTAAGCAGTATAATGGGTTCACAATGATATTACAAAGCATTCAATCAAATACATGCAAAAATTAGAACAACAAATACTAGATTTCTTTCATGAACTGGTAGCATAGATGAGAAAATATGCCTAGATTTTTGTTACAACAGTACTGGTGAATACTTGACTTTCATATAGAAGTGGTAAAACCTTCAAACAACAAATTCATGGAAAAATTCTCGTTGTGCAACAGTAAGAATTTTAAATTGCATGGGAAAAGCAATAATCTAGAAAGGGAAAATGATGGAATTAAAACACCAGATTATAGCAGCAGTTAACATGAAATATGCCCAAAAAATTGTGCTTCTAGCACCAATGAGCAAAGAATTTCTTTTTATTTCTAAAACAATACTGATGTGCACCCAAAAAAATGTGCTTTGCAAAAAGATACCTGCAAATAATATTTCTTTTTATGGCGGCATTCAACAGGGAAAGAGAAAAACACCCAGATTTTTATTTCTAAAACAATACTCATGCACATTCAAAAAATCGTGCTTCCAGTTTAGCACAGAATGGCAAGCAAAGTAAAGCAAATACTTCTTTCATATAGCAAAATGTGCCTTTTCAAATCAGAAACAAAATGTTACCTCCAAAAATGGCTCCAAATGACAACAGTAGAAGAAAACACGTGCTTCCAACACTAAGTCATAGTTGACAGCATGCATAAAAAATTTGATTTGAATGCTCCAGCAAGCATTATCATGGCAAAATAATGAAATCTCCTCCAGAAAACCCTAGCTGACACCTTCTCACATTCTCTCCAGCCAACGTGAAACACAAATGAGCAACTTTTAGGGTTGCTAATACCTATAATACCCTTTGCTACATTTCATTTTATTTGAAATCTGTAAGTAAAGAAGGGTCCCTCTTAAACTTTATTGTTTTTGCAAAGTATAATAAAATTGCATGTACCATGAGGGGTGTGAAAGGGTATTAGGCGTTAAGGATTATTTTTTTTCCTTTTATTAAATTTTGCATTGAAAATATTGTAAAACATTAAATGTTAAGTGACATTTGTAAGTCACTTTAATATTTTTTGTTATTTATCAAATGCAAATAAGAGAGAAAGGGGGAATTTGATTTAGTCTTAGATTTAACAAGTCAATATGACATGTTTTTTTTAAAGACTAAGTCTTAGAGGTTTTTATTTTCGAAGACTTAGGAACATCATTTAAGGTCAAATTTAAGGCTTTTTGAGTCATTCCAGGACTGTGGGTCAAAATTTGACCTTGTCTTGGTAGTTTGAGGCCATTTATTGACATTTTGAGTCTTTTGAGGATAGTTAAAGGTGAGTCATAGGTTCTATTATGACTTAGTGTAGTTGTTAGACAGTGAGTCATTCTTTTTGATAAGTTTTAACTCCCTTTTTGTAGCCTTGATTTTGATTTGAACTAGGAGTTTGGTATTTAGTATTCTGAAACTGCCATACCAAAGGATGGATGGATGCAGTTTTGAGGAGAGAGAAGACTATTGTGACATTTTGATCATCCTTTGTATGCTCATTTTTTTTGAGTTGTATCTCTGAAGTTGATATTTGGTGACCTTTGAAGGCATAATACAGTTAGTTGGATCTACTTTGGGACTCATTTTTGTGTGCAAGGCTAGCGATTTGATGTTTATTTTCTGTGTTCTATCAAGAACCTTTAAGTTTATGTCTCATTTTTACACCTATATGTGTTAGTAAAATCTTTATGCATAGGTCATAAGTTGTGCAGTGTGATGAAATCATATTGATTATGGTCTATATCATTCAATATTATTCATTAAAGCCCTCTTTTGAAACAATTTCATGCAGATATTTTCATCAAAGTTGTATATCATAATTGATTGTATGTCACATCATTGTGTGGTTAAACGTCAAATCCTTCATTATCGTTTTGGTGTATCACCTTTCTTGTTTAAATAATTCCTTTTCCATACTTCCTACCCCTTTTCTTCATAAGTTCATAGTATAGGTGGAATATCATAACATCAAACAAGAACTGGCCTAGAATTTGGAGGTTGAATCACCTGCATAGTTTACCCACAAACTTGTGATTATTCCCATGTTTCATCAGAATTTCTAAGTATTTAGGTGTTTATCTTTAGGGTGAAAATTCTAGTGATAACATTTTTTGGCATGCCCGGTGGGACAATATAACATTTTATTTTATTTGTTGGTTTTACTATGCAAGCTTGCACTCGCAAGTTTTTCAACACAGTTGGTGGCTCTATTGGTAAAAAATTAGAAGGATTAGTGTTGTATCATTTTTTATGAAATGACAGACAAGAAGATCGGAGAACTTTCAATATAGAGAGTTGTCTCCTCATAGAAGAGGAAAAAGGACATCTGAAAAAATCCAAGAAACTCTTGTTTACACAAGGAGAGCACATTCAACACCTCCTACTACAAGAGTTCGTGCTGCTCAAGTTGAGATACCAAGAAGTGGAACTTTACCAACTTAAATGGCTAGAGCTTTTGCTGCATTTAATCAGGGCAACCCTTTAAACTTGGCTCAACACAAAGATATACCAATGGCAGCCCTCAAAAGCCTGCCTTATTTCTCAGGAGAAGATCAAGTTACCCCTACTGAGCACATTCAAGATGTTGCAAACTTGTGTGCTTTACATCATATTACGGAAGATAATGTTGCTATGAGGCTATTAGCTACATCTTTCAAAGGAAAGGCTTTGGAATGGTATAGAAGATTAGCTACAAGATCAATAGCATATTGGGATCAACTTGGTGGAGTGCTATGCTAATTTTTCAAAGATAATTCTAATCATCTATCGCTAGTTTAGCAACTGGCCACCATTCAGAGAGCACCTTATGAGCAAGTTTTTGATTTTAATTTCAGATTTCAAAAAACTTGGGAAAGAATTCTTGTGACAGTAAGGCCTACTACTGAACATGCATTCTTATATTATTTAAGGGCTTTTAATAGCAATATTGCTGTTATGATCCAAACATTAGGTGGCAATACATTACTTGCAACTTACCAGCTAGCTATTAGAGTAGAGAATAATTTGATACAAGCTGGTCAGATAACTCCAAGGCTACCAATGCCTATTTTCCCTGTGGCAGTGGTTACATAGCCTACAGTACCACTACAAGAGGTCCCATTAGCAATGATACCACTAGCACCAGCACTACCAGCTCCAAATTCATAGCAAATAGTAGCTGCAAGTGGTATGTTAGCTCAACCAAATGATTTGCATGAAATCAAAGGCATTTTACAAACATTTGGTAATGAGTTGGTAAATATTAAGAAGCAACAATTCCAAAATCCAAGGCCTTACTAGTCAAATAATAATTTCCAATAGTAGAACCAAGGCAGGTATCACGGTTATAAGTAGAATTATCAAGGAGGATACCAAGGAAATAGGAAAAATGTAAATTCAAGGCCATTTCAACCATATAATCCTACTATAGCTAGTACTTTGAAGGATATAGTACCTGCTCAAAACAATCTTGTTGTCAATTATGAGTGGTGTTTTCCATACAATCAGTCACATAATCAAAGTACATGTGCAAATGGTGTGATCAACCAAGAATTGATGGTACAGAATATGCCAATGGCCCAACAAGATACACCTCATGATGATGTTGTTCCACATCAAAATTAACATCCAAATGAGACTAGACTTTCAAACTGGTAAGGGGAGGAGTTCTATGGTGTGAATATGAATGACCCTACAACTATTGTTTATACCAAAACTAAAAAGAGAGCTTTTGAGTTCAACAATGCAGCTGGTAAAATAGCTAATGCATCACAAATACTAGTTAAAGCAAACAATAAAGGTGAAGCAGTTGCATAGGTATCCACTCCACAAATACACGTACTACAAAAGAATCCATCTGTTGCATCTAAAGGATAGCCTCATTTACAAGCTAACCATGATATGGAACAACCTCACCAAAAGGCAAAACCTACTGTACCATTCAATATTGTGGATAGTATGAAGAAGCTGAACATGAATATGTTAGTATGGGACATGCTAGCAATTCCAAGGCAAAAAGAAATGTTGCAAGTTGCTTTGGAAGGGCTAAAAGGTGAAAGTGGATCTGCAACAACAATAAGAGGCAGTGTGCTTACAAATCATCCGCAAGACAACAACAATATATCAGGCAATGAGGTAGTCAAAGACCCTAAACCCCCTCCTTTCTATTTAATGGTGATTGTAGTTAATAAACTAGTCCACAATTGCATGGTAGATAGTGGTGCCAGTAGTTCCATTATGCCCAAAGAAATAGCTGATAAGTTAGGACTCAAATACTAGCCTTTAGAGAAAGGTGTTGTCTAGTTAGACGGAACAACAGTAAATACTCTAGGGATCATTAAGGGGTTAGATCTTACACTTCATACTTGTCCTAATTTTTTTGTTCCCCAAGATATTTGCATAATTGATTTACCCCCATACTTTTTCGTGTGTCTTTCAAGAGATTTCATAGCCAAAATAGGTGGTTATATGTCTGCTGATTGGTCTCATATGTTGTTTAGGACCCGTTATGGGACAAAAGTTACCATTAAGTTTGAAAGATTGGCTTAAAATCATATAGAACCATATTGTCCTAGCACTATAAATGTAATTTTAGATGCAACAATAGTGAATACTGAGCGTGTGGGTGATCTAGCTACTGTCATTCATGATAGTTATGAAAATAGCAGTATTCCTGATGTTTTGTTACAAGAATGGGCAAAAGAAAATATTGTTGACAGTCCTTTCGATAAGGTTGTGGAAGTGAGCATGGGGAATTATGTCATTCATGAGTTGGATGCCGTAATTCCTAATCTGGAAAAAGAAAATATAGAATTGTCCAATCAGCAAAATGAGTTGTGGGAAATGTATTTTGATGGCTCTCGTAGTAAAAATGGGGCTGTAGGAGGGGCTATGCTTATATCACCTTCTAGAGAAAGGTATTACTTAGCTTTTCATTTCGATTTTTTTTGTACAAATAATATAGCTGAGTATGAAGGCTTGATAGCTAGTCTTGAATGGGAAAGGAAACATGGTATTAGCCTTGTGAAAGTTTATTGTGATAGTGAGTTAGTGGTAAATTAGGTTAGAGGCCTAAGTATTGCAAAAAACCATGCTTTAATATGCTATAGGAATAGAGTATGGGATTTAATTGAAGATTTCAATGCCTAGAACTCAAAATAAATACTCAGATAGACTAGCTACTATTGGGGCTCAATTTGAGCCAATAGAAGATATCAAAAGAGATAAAGTACATGCACATGTGAAGCTAGTTATCTGGCCATCTATACCTATAATGATGTGAACTGGCAGGTTTTCGATAGTGATGAGTAGATTCTAACTTTTTTGTTAGAGGAAGAGCATTTTGCTATTACAAATCAGAATAAATTAAAATAGCAATATGACAATCAGATTATTCAGCAGAAAAATAATAAAGTACCAAAAGGACTATTTGCATTAGAGTCCAATTTCAATAGTGATGATCAACTGAAGAAGGGAAAAGCTGAGATGCAGGTGAAAGATGATCATTTTGAAGAGCTGGAAATAGCAGAAGGCAAATTTTTGAAAGTTGGAAAAGTTTGTTTAGCTAAAGAAAAACAACAATTTAAAGAGTTATGTCAAGAATTTCCAAAAGTTTTTTCTTGGCAGTATTCTGATTTAAAAGGCTTTGATCCAAGGATAGTGGAACACATAGTTGATTTGGATCCAAATTTGAAACCTGTAAGACAAAAACAAAGACCTATAAATCCTAGGCTTTTGTGTTAGATATCTATCAAAAGTTAAGTTATCCTTCAAAGGTTGAGGAAGAGCATCCCACTCATGAAAATGAGTCAGCACATTGTCAAAAAATGTGGTGGCATCAAAAGTGGTGCTAACTGCATCTAACTCTAGTCTCAGGAAAATGGGTCTATGTGGCTAGTCTTGAGCACCAATATAACTGGTCCTATCCACCCTATCATCCATCTTGATATGATCCTCAACCTTATATCTGTCATCTACTCTAGGTCCCTCATCCACACGTGTCCTGTGAGAACCAACAAAAATTTCTTGAACTCTCTCTCTACCCTAGTCTCGAGGTAAGACTAATTGATGTAAGGTGTTAGATAATTACTGTAGTACTCTTGTCATCTTCTATTTCTCAGCTACAATATTTCTAAATGTTTGCATGGAACCTCTATCAACCTTAGCATCTATAGGTTTTAATCCAATGCTACCACAAGCACCCAGACTACCAACTATACCAAACTAAATCTCAAGCTCTCCTTCCTTGGGAGACAAATTTTGCTTCCTTCGGGTGTAGTGCCAACTTGACACAAATCTCCTATCATCAGCCATGATAGAAAATAATGGATCAATTACTGACCACTAACACTAATTTTGAGTCCCATTCCCATAGGCTAGCAAGAAATCACTCTAATAGCACTATAAAGATGCAAACTAGCTTCTAACTAGAATGTTGATGCACTACTAGTATTTTTTGAATTCTTGAAAAGTTTTTTTGATTTTTTTTGTATTTTTGTAATATATATTTTTTAGATTTTTAAAACATTTATCATAGATTCAAATTCCCTACTAAATGAAATAATAAACATGGACCGAACATTTACCAAAGAATGAATTTTAAAACCAAAATCAATACGTTTAAATTGGAACCTGGCAGCATCAACTTATATCAATGATGTCTCTATATTATCATTATTGATAATGTTCAATGAGCACAAGCTTCTAACATGAAATTGGCCCCTTAAGATAAAAAAAAAACCACCTGTCGTAGAACACAAATCTCCCAAGGAATCTGCCGCCATGTTTTAGCTAATCGTAGGTCTGAATGATTGTTGACGTCCTACCCAGGTGATAAACACAGGCCCTATAGTGTGATTGATATCTCTGTTGGAGTGTCATTTACTGGTCCATTCAAATTTCACCATCAACGTGATGATTGCCTCCTTACAAAATATGTCGCCTCCCTTTATGCCATTGCATTTGTATCTTTTGGACAATTGGTTGATGAATTAGAGATGGCAGCCAATTAATTAACAGTCAGTGTCCTAAGTCAAAGTCGATGATGCCAATCCTTTGCAATTATTTTCACACCAAATCTCGCGAACCAACTGAATAGATTTCTCCTTAGTAACATAAAACAACAGTAGGAGTAAATGTCAAATTGCTATACATCAGTTGCAATTTGCATAGCCAACCTTCAGAATAATTATGAGAAATTCTCCAAACCCTTACCCAAATGATCAACATGAAAAGATATTATAATCAAGATGTACCTCTTCTCACAAAAAAGTAATATTTATAGTGCTAATTGAGCAATTCAGCTTCACCCACACACCTTTCACTTAAAAAGAAACTTTATAATATAAAGTCTTAACACTTTATCATATAAAGTATAATGATTATTAAATGTTTATTAAATAATCATTAAAGACAACATACTCTCCAATTAATATAACTTCAACAAAGAAAATCCAAAGAGAGACCAAATATCCAAAGTCAGTTGATCATCTTGCTTGAACCGCTCAATCCAAAATAGCATCTGGCCATGAGTGACTTACTAAAAATAGTAAACTCTTGACAAAGGCCTCCAAATCTAGACATCATCTCACGAGGGTCGCGATGATGAGTTGACAAAACCATACTCCAGAAGCCACTATCTATTGTCAGAATCAATCGGTCAATCATTGCAAACATAGTTGTATATTCAACTTTACATATGACACATGGAAATTATTGATCTATTTGTCAACTAATATTTGTAGAGATGGATGAAGAGAATATACATAGAGACCAAGTATCGACAACAAGAACAAAACAATTTTGATAACATCAATATTATCAATGATCACTAAGAGGAATAGGTGTACTCAACAATCATTGTGCGATCTGACATAGTTAATAGTCTCATATATAGATCCAAATGGTATGGGGTTTAGATAGAGGAATATGAATATGTAATGGTCATTTGGAGATTATTTTTCATTCATTATAGTCTAAGTGGTCTTAGCATTTGATTGCATAAGAGGAATGCACCATAAAATTATAATTTATAATTTATTGTTATTGTGAAAGATTATGTTAAGTTGTGAAAACCATTGTACTGAACAATTATGTTTCCTCCTATAGATTCAACACAATCAACTTGATGAGATATTGAAATTTTTCGGTATCATGGATAATAGTGGTTCTTTTTTAATGTTTAATTTAGGCTTCTAAAGTTGATGTGAAAATACATGTTGCACTTACATATTAAAGATGTGTAAACTCTTGGTAGAATCACTTCTAAGAGTATCCCATAGAAATTACCATCAATGACTATTTCCTTTAGTGTTGTCTCATCTTTTGACATTGGTCATAGGCAATGTAATTGAATACCTTTAACAATGGTATGTGAACCTTTATCTCTTATCTAGACTACATCTATTCTTGCTTTACATTGTTATGGACCATTCATTCAATTTTTCCACTAAGGTTGTTTGAACTTTGATCATATATGTGTGAAGCTTCTATAATTATGAATTGAAGATTATATACACACCTGCAAACAATAGAAAATCAACATGGCATTTGACCAATATCTAGCATCTTTGATCAACATAATTGACTGATACAATTTGAAACTTATATTTACCAGTACCATGTATTTCTTACTCTTTATGCCAATGTTTGACCAACATTTGATCTACATGATGAGACACAAAGGTGACCAATATTGGAATACTGGGATATGCATGTTTACATTCCAATATTCAGCATAGGCAATGATGAAAAGAGAAAAAATTTGAGGAGGCTTTGGTTTTAAGCATGGTGATTATAAAGGCATTCCTAAGCAACATATATGAGATTTACAACTAAAACACGCCTTAATTTATGAGGATGCCACATATCCTGACCTTTTCTTTAAGCATTGATTTCTACAAGACTAGCAAAGATTAATTTGGTGGAAGTTAGAGATGGCTTAAACTTTAATAATAGTCCTTGTTGTATGAGTATCGTCTAGAGGACACTATTCTTAAACTCTATGTGAATCTTTGACCAATGTTTGAGACATAAATGTGACAAATATTGGAATAGTGGGATATGCATCTTTATATTCCAATATTTTTCATAGGCATGAAGGAGAAGAGACAAATTTTGAGGAGGCTCTAATGTAGCCAAGCATGGGAATTATAAAAGCATTCCTAAGAAACATATATGATATTTCATGTCTATGGGGTATGCCATTGTTCTGAGAGTGGATGTGATCAATGATTGACAAGAATGTACTATTAGAGCATGCCTTAGTCTATGAGGATATTGTAGATCCTGACCTTTTCTATGAATACTGATTTCTACAAGAGAAGCAATGATTGAATTGATGGAAGTTAGATATCTAAAACCTCTATCAATGGTCCTTGATATATGAATACCACTTGGAGGGCATTATCCTTTGACTATAAGAGATAAGTATTTTTATGATTATATCTTTGAACAATGATCATGAATTTAATGTAGAATAGTGGATCACATATGCTTGTAGCATTGGTACTTCCCTTTAGGATAGTTTATTTCTATGAATTATTTGTCATCTCTCTCTAAAATGTGTTTAGGAAAGAGGTGTATGAGGTTGTATTCAAGGAAGGAAGAACTTAATGCATGTAGCAATGTGATTGACCTAATGGCTCAAAATATTTCTTCAAAGAAGAGAAAATAACATCTCAGAGGGAGTTTGAAAAACCTATAGAAGTAATCTTGGACGAGAAGCTCAAGAGTTCATGATAGTATTTTGAGCTTCAAAAGGAGCGACTAGAGGATCTTCTTTATGTGATTTCCAAATATTTTAAACATATTGGTTTAGAGGGAGTAGAGCATGTCAAGATGGTTTCTCTAATGAAAAACAACCAGAGAACTATGAATCATAGGATGGAGTCCCATTTATTTAGGTTAGAGGACCTTTATGCTAGCACCTAGGTCATGAAATTCCTATATAGGTGGATACCTAGTGAGCTTGGGGCTCACCTAGAGTGATACTTACACAATCCCTAATTGGAGAGACCTCAATGAGATCAATCCATTCGTGCAACAAGAGTAAACATGGTATAAACAACGAGAATTGGGAGAGAACCAAGCCATATCAATAGTTATTAAAATATAAATAGATGTACATAGGTACATTGGTTGGCCTTCTTACATTTCAAACTCATGCATGTTTGATTACTTAATTACAATCTTTAATTAGAGATCTTAGATCTATTATGATGTAGAGAGCACAACTAAGAAGCTTCAAATGGGCTTCCCACACTTGAAATTAACCAACTAGCTATCAAATCTTCAACATTATTACAAGGTTTTGGCACACTCCAATCCTCCAATGGATAAAAAAAAAACACTCTCCAACTTCACCAGGAATCCAAGGACAAAGAACCAATCTTGCCCACTTTATGAGTTTTGCACTAATCTCCCACAACTAGGTCAATACTAGGGAAACACCCTAGAAGTTTTTCCCAAGGGTCCTAAGATGTTAAATTATTTAAGGGCACCTAATTACCATAGATTACACCACTGGTTTGAATCATACACTTGAACAAAGCCTCAAACCCCAATTTGGCCTAATAGTCCTATGAGCCCCTTTTAGCCCTCCTGAAATGGCTTTTTGGATCTAAATGAAGTTACAAAAAAAGACCCAAAAAAATGAGGTTTTTGAATACCCTTTTCAAAGTTTTTTCAAACCCCAAAGCACCAAGTTCTAGCCCCCCACTCCAGGATTCCCTTCCCTTCACAAAGAAACATAGACCTAAGTGATCAAGTTAGGCTTGGTTTACAAAGCAAGAAATAGGAAATGGGGTCATGGAAATGAACTTAATACTTAGGAATGAATGGAAACTCTAAAATAACTTATTTCCAAATGCTCAGCCCTTCACCAAGTACCAAACTCTTGCCATTCACAAATCAACACACTACAAGAGGTCAAATCCTTCATGGCATTTGACCTAGGGCTTGGTTGGAGAAATCACAAAACACATCCTCCAATTTTGGAACCCTGAAATATTCAAAAGGATTCTACTAACTACCATTTCCCAAGTGGCCATGAAATTCTAACCAAGGAAATTACAGTTAGAGGCCCATCTTTGCTGCATACACCAAAATGTTGTCCAAAAAACTTAGTTTCAATAAAAATGCAATAACCTGAACAAGAAAACACTTAAAATGGTGAGACCAAAAGGAAATGAAAGATGATTAAAAGATCTATCTCAAACATCCATTAGATCTAGTTTAACATTCTGTATAGTACATGCAACATGCAAACAATAGTAAAAATGATTCCTAACTGAATTTTCTTTTTTGCAACTTTTTCCAATCCATACATTAATGCCCTCCAGACCTCACAAATGAGGTATATCTCTCCTATGTCTATTTCAATGGTTACAACCATGATTTTAATAGTTATAACCCTTTTCCCACTGAGTTTCAATTTTGAGCAACTTTTACAACTTTCAACTATGCAACTTTGCACAAAAAGTGCAATTTTTGCATTTTCAATTTGATTTCTTTTCTAGGACTTGGAAAAGGTTCCAACATACCTAAAAAAAATTGAGAACACCTAATCATAGGCTTTCTTGACCAAAAACACTAAAAGACACAAATTTACCTAATGAGCAACTTTTGGTTATAGATTGCATAAAGTACCTTAAGCATACAAAATGGTGAATTGCTTTGACAACCATGGACTTTTCATCCAAGGTTTGTTTATTCTAGCCTAAGTAGGTGAAAAAAACGTGAAAAGAAAAATCTAAACCAAGTTCCTTGGTGCTTTGCACCACAATACAAAAGGTATATTATTTCTAAGATCATTAACTACTACCTCAAGCGATACTCCCCAGGAGAAAAGAAACTCAAGTCCATGGTGATTTTCTTTGACAACCATGCTAATGGAGTCTCATGGCTTAGTGGGTGTAGGCAAAGGAGTATACAGTCCAGGATTTGATGATCTCCCTTTGGCCTTTTGACAAATCATGTAGCATTCTACAAATTTCCTAATATCTACCTGCATCTTTGGCCAATAGAAAAGTCTTCTAACCTACTCTAAAGTCTTATCAATGCCAAAGTGCCCTACAAGACTCCTACAATGCTTTTCAAGGTATAATATAGTGGCAAATTTTTGTATTTTGGCAAATTTGAGGTTTTTTTGGTGTTGTTTTTGGCGATTTCTGAGCCCTTCCATGGTTTACCTAGTCACCAAGCTTTTTTTGGTTTACTTTGTCACCTAGGGTTGTTGGGTTTATTAATCACAAAGGAAAATCTTGCATTTGCATTTTTTTCTAGCCGTATTCGCCTTTCACGCAGCCTAGTAGATAATGCTAATGGGGCAACATCCACCAAGTTTCAACATTGAATTTGCATGCGGTATGGGGGAATTTGCCAACACATTTTCATTTTTTCATGGAGGAGTTGGCTCATTCAACCTTAGGGCAAGTGGTGGAGTCACCTCATTTCGCCGAGTAATTGATTTGTATAGATCTAAATTCGCACAAGCATTGAAACATAATACATTCAGTATACTGCTGGTGCTCCTTCAAATTTTGGGCAAGACAAATCACGGGCATGACTCAGACTCTAGATATAGCTTCCATAATTGGTGGTATGTGCACTTTTCTGACCTACATGAACCAATCCCATATATATCATGCACAGTAGCTAAAAAAGAATCCAATCAAACGAAACAATATAAATATGTGAATTTTCAAAATGTAACCCTTGAATATATGTATTGGCAGCAGTTACCATTTGATTGAAAAAATCTAGGTCATCTTGAATGAGAAATGCAAAAAAGGGTTCCACTTGCTTCCAAAAGGTTCCCTAGAATGCAACATTTGCCACAAGTACTAATAGGTCAAACAGAAAACTGGAAACAAAATTATTCTAAAAAATAGATTTGACTTCAAAAACTTTGGCAAATTATGACTATATTAACCTCAAAGACCATGTTACAATAACTAGATGAAACTTCCTCAAAATTTTCAATGAAACTAACTCTAATGTGAAAATTAGGAATTGAAACATAATCTCATATCTGGCTTTTGCTTTCCTTTGGACAAAAGAAAATTTTAACAAAATCTTGGATCATAACAATTAACATTTTCAAATTCAATCTAGCTATGTATCAAAAATTCTCAGCCATTGCCAATTTTTTGATCCTAATCCAACAATACTGGAAAGCATACCACTTATATTAATAGCATCATTTGCAACTGCCACCAGTTCTTCATGATCATCAATCAATTCTACTACAAGATCACCAGCCAAATGTTAACATCACATTCCACCATATAGAAATGATTCTGAAGATCCACAGAAAGAAAATGTTCAATTTTCAGGGTATAAAAATAGCATGCCTATATAGTCTGACAATCTATCATTCACATGATGGATTGGCTATGTAACAAGCTTTTGATCCAATGGAGATTTCTTGGTTGGATGTCAACCTATCTTACTGAAGAAACCAACAGGCTACAATCACTCATGCTCATAGAATAGCCATTTCTTTTCAATGATTCTTGATCATTTGATCATGAAAAACTAGAATTCTATATATATAACACTGCTCACCATGCCAATTTGTCAATGTCAAATTTTGTCTTTTTCAGTTGATTTGTTGTTGCAGGATTTTCAAGCTTTTCATTTGGAGGAGCATTCACTCTAGGGCGAGTGCTAGATCTCCCAGTTTCTTCTTTAGTGACAGCTTTTGTCTTCTTTGGAAGCAACACCAATGATTCAACGTTTTGATAAAGAGGTGCATTTTTTTCATCTGCATCTACTTGTTTCTTATTCTTTTCCTTAAACTTATCACCAACTCCTGATTCCTCAATTTCACAAAATGTAGCCAAGGAAGAGATCATTTTAGATGTCAATCTTCTCTATTGGAGAACATTATTTGCAGTAGAGTGTCTTAGAAAACCTTGACCACTCCTTGCGATTGAATCGGGTTTAGAAAGTTTTAGATGTCAATCTGCTCTATTGGAGAACATTATTTGCAGCAGTGTCTTAGAAAACCTTGACCACTCCTTGTGATTGAATCGAGTTTAGCAAGTTTTAGATGTCAATCTGCTCTATTGGAGAACATTATTTGCAGTAGAGTGTCTTAGAAAACCTTGACCACTCCTTGCGATTGAATCAAGTTTAGCAAGTTTTAAATGTCAATATGCTCTATTGGAGAACATTATTTGTAGCAGAGTGTCTTAGAAAACCTTGACCACTCCTTGCGATTAAGTTAGGTTTAGCAAGTTTTAGATGTCAATCTGCTCTATTGGAGAACATTATTTGCAGCAGAGTCTTAGAAAACCTTGACCATTCCTTGTGATTGAATCGGGTTTAGCAACTGACTCAGGATTTGAAAACCTCTCCACTAAATTGTAGCTATTTGAAACTAGTGGTACTAAGTTTGTTCTTTTTGACCGTTGATGCTTTGGTGGCTTTTGCTTACCCCACTGGGCAAGAGGAATTGATGAAGATACTATTGAAAAAAGGAGCTTTTGACTATTAGAGCCAATGATTTGACTATTTAGATTTGAATTCTATTCCAGTTATCTCAAGTACAGTGGCTATGCAAAACAATTTTAGGTGAGACTACAAATGTACTTGAGCTTGAGGGAGGTGCACAAGAAGAATTTCCCATTGTAATTGTGGCTAGTTTTACTGCATGATTTTGGTCATGAACGTTTGACCTATGCATAAAATAACATAGAGGTATTGAATTCTAAGACAGTAACAAGATAAGCTAAAATTTTTAGGAATAATTATGGACATTTATAAAGGAATTGGTAAATTATATAGTTAGCTATTACATATATTATATGTATGCATACATGACATAGGCTTTTTGAAGATATGCAGGAATTTGGTTTCAAAATGGAAAGAAGTTATAAAACTTGACCAAAGTAGATCACTAAAGAAAAATAAGAAAGGATAATAGCCTAAGAATCAAAATGAAAACTGCTCTTACTAATGGTTTGATTCTTCTCTGAACCAACAAAACAATACCACTTCTCATTTGTAGAAATCACACAATCAGATCTATATTTAGCCATGGCATGCAGACTAGAGATAGAACTTGTTCATTTTATTCTAGCATTCACTTATCTAGGAGCTGGTATTCTCTCAAAAGGAATATTACTTCAAGAAGTATCAAAATAAAATGTCTCAAATGTAGATATTTCCAAACAAAGAAAAAAATAAAGATTAAAAGATGAGGAAAATATTTTTTTAAATTATAAATTTTGACAACCCAACTTCAAGAAGGTAATTGTCAAAAAGTGTTTAAGTCTAAAGATACGATTTTCCACAGCCACAATTTTTAATAGAGCAAGTTTCTCATGCAAGTTTTCTTAACTTTTCCAACAATACAAAGTAATGTAGATAATCAAGCTAGCTTTTTCCAAAAGTTGGCAGATCATAGATCTAAGTTGACTGCAAATAGATTGATTTGTAGAACAATGAATCATTTTTTGAATTCAATGTCTCTCTATTCTCCTTGATTACTAGATGCTACAATCCTCTTATCATAATTTTGCATTATTTCAAGTTTTTTCCTCTATTTTTCTAGAGCTTTATTGTCATAGCTTAAGGATGAAAACAAGTCATGAATTTTACTCATAGCTCCTTGTAATTTGAGATGTTGGAGATTAGCGATGATCCAGAACTATTGGTATTAACTCTTATCTGCTAATGCCTTACTCAATTCAATGGGTTTCTTATAAATTCATTCAATACTCATTTGATAGGGGATGTATTCCTTCCTATTTGATTCCTACCATAATCTTCACGTTGGTGTCATCTATTGTGCCAGTAGTTCATGGTGATCAATGGTTGAATGGATGCATTATGTATCTATATCTTCCTTTTATGCAACTCAATGTGGTGTCTTGTCCTTGGTGTCATTTGTTGTGCTAGTAGTCCTCAATGACCAATGGTCAAGAATAGATGCATCGTGTATCTATAATATATATCTTCCTTCTATGCTAGTTGATGTGGGGGAGAGTGATTTTATTTTTTTTGGTGCTTGTGTTTATATCCACTGTGAAGAATATGTTTTATGTTGATTAACTTGTGTTATATGCATCTTTGTTCATCTTCATGGTTTTCCCAGATCAATGTTCAAAGTCTATCTCTATTTCTTTGTTATTGATGGATCAAACCTAGATACCATGCATCCATCCATGTTGAATTCTGGTGCTCTTTGTGCCAAATCCTCACTCAATTATCCTCTTGTAATTATGAGCCTTTTATGTGGCTGAATATATCCCCGTTCTTATTCCAATCATTCCTACCTCCATCCATCTCTGATCTCTCCATCATATAAAATGGTATATAGAATGAAATTTATTTCCATCTCTGATCTCTCCACAGGATTATAGTATATAGATTGAAATTTCTTTCCGTTACAATAAACACCTTTGTAATCAACATGCCTTGTGAAGTCCAAAATTCTTCCTCTGATAACTACCATGAGAAATGAGTTTGTAATTTCTTCTCCATCCAGTGTGCTTTCAGGAAATGAAACAAAATGGCTAGAATTATTTAGATAAGCAGTTTTCCTCAATTTTTGTTTGTTACTGTACACTCTTTAAAAATTTTCTCTAAATTTTGAGCTTTCTTCACCAAAAAGTTCATGCGAATATTGTCTCCTAGGTGTACCTGTCTCATGTTCATCAGAAGTGCAATTCTGCCCTTCAATTTTAGTAATTGCACCTATTCTACCTTGAATAGAGCTTTTATCATTTATATCTACATGATGTGAAAAATTATTTCCATAGGTTGACATGAAATCACTACTAGGCAAGATGGTGGCATTTATCTTATCTTGGGAGAGATTCCACATTTTCTTTCCTACCTTTTCATCTGCTAAAAGATGATTTTCATTTCTCCTTTTACTATTCATTGACCTTCTCTTTTTTGGTGCCTCTTGAAATATACTTGCCTCCTCTAAGATTCTAATTTAAATCCATGAGAAGTATTAGTCACTTCTTTTTCACCCAGGACATGGAAGACACTTATTTTTTTCATACGTCTAGCATTTACCTTCTTTCCACACAGTTTTTGGAGTCCCAAATATAGCATTTGGACATGATGTACCTCCTCCAAACATTTGTTTCTTGAATGAGGCTCCTACTATTTTCATATCCCTCCCTGACACCTATACTCTCTATGTCAATCATTTGCCTTGGAGTTGGGATACTGCACTCTATTATCTCAGCATAACATAATTTACCATGACTTCCATTGATATCTTTGTACATAGCATCAAGGGTATGTTGACTTCTTTTTTTGATGACATATGTCTCATAACCATAACTCTCATCTCTTAAACTTTTTGATTCATCACTTGTACTAATATGGTATGCAGTCTCAATCCTCTGATTATTGACAACATGCCACATGGGTAGAATTGTAGATGATTATATGATTCTAATTTAGATTAAGATTTTATCCATCCCTTAGAAATTATCCCAGTTATGGTGGACTAGCTCTTTTTAGGTTTCTAATTTTAGTTGGATTGTATATTTTGGTTTATGCAAAAATTTTGATATATATTTTGGTTTATGAAAATTTTTTGATGTATATTTTGGTAGACAATGGGCAGGCGAGAGACTAGAGTTACAATCTCTCAACACATTACACAGAAATTAGAATTCTAGAGAAAGTGCAAAGGACCAAGGTAGGCAATAATTTCTTTACACTTAATTGTATTGCTATTATTAATTAATTTCAATTCCTAGTCTGAAACTAATACTGCTTATTCTTAGGGAAGTAAATGGATTGTAAGTGGATTGAGATGTCAGGGGAGGGTGAGTCTCTAACTAATATTGCTCAGTCTCAGGGAAGTGAAACTGAAGGGGTTGTCAATGGAAGGCTACATGTTCACAAGGGTAAGACCCCCAATGGTAGTGAAGGGATTAATCTTACATAAAAATGCCCAAAACTTAGAGATACTACCATAAAGGCTTCCTTTGGAATTGACAATGTTTCTGGTCCACCAACTTGTGCAACTACAAGTGCAGAAGGAAATCACAATAGCTCACCGCCACTAGAAGATGGGGTTGTTATTCAGTTAAATCAAAATGCATCAAACAAGGATAAAAATGTTCAAACAACAGAAGATGATGTAATTGAAGATAATATTGATGTTGGTAGGAAGAAAAGAAAAAGGAATGTAAAAATGGGGCGGGAGTGGGAAATGAAAAGGAATTTCCAGGTTGATTGGGTAGCAAAGTATTGGTTTATTGAACCAGTCACAAACAATGATGAAACACTAATAGAATGTAGGTGTATGATTTGTACTTGGAAAACTAAAAGAGACAAAAAGTTCCAGCTAAAGCTTGACACTATAGAAAAACATATTAGTAAGGTTTATGAAAAAAAATCATAGATGGAAAGGAAGTAGCAGTAGTGAGATGGAAATCAAAGGAAGAATGCCTTCATGTTAAGTATGCCATAGAATATGAAGAGAATTTCAAGAAAATAGCGGTAATTGGTAGTGGCAGTAGTGGCAATCCAATCAAGGATGGACTTCAACATGCATCCAATGATGCAAACTTGGCAAAGACTATTCAGATGAGTGTTATTTTTCATATTCTATCTAGAGGGCATCCTATGAGAGACTTTTCAGACTATAGTAATTTATTATCTTTTTTGAGAGTTCCTCATTATACTATGTCACATAGGTCAATATATGCTAGATGGGAAATGGAAAGCTATCTTGCTGAGGTGGAAAAACAAAATTTACAAGAGAGTTAAAGAATCCAAGTTCATTTCATTATCCTTAGATGAAGTCACTGCAGTAGATAACACTACTTGGGTTTGTATGCATGTATATATTGTAAAAGAACATGTCCATCAAGCTCATCTACTTTGTGTTCATAAAATGAGGGCCAATTCAATTGTAGAAAATTTATATTTAGAAGTTAAGAAAGATTCAAATAAAATTGCTAGTATGGATGACTTAACAATTGCCAAGAAGTTAGTGTGTCGGAGCTGATGGAGTTGCAATAATGCAAGGGCAAAGGACTAGTCCTTGTGCAAGATTACAAACTAGTATTACACCTTACATGCTTGGCATACACTGCATGGCCCACCGAATGAATTAGCATAGAATATTGTAAGTAGTTTTCCTATATTGTCAAAAGTTGAAGATCTAATCCGTGAGCTCCACTCCTACTTTTGACAAAAGTCCTAGATGTTTTGTAGAATTTAAGATTTTCTTTGAGGGAGTAATAGTAGGAAATAAGATTATCATGGATGTTGAGACCAGATGGATATCTTTGCATGGACCAACAGAACGAGTTCTAGCAGAATATCAATCCTTGATTGGAGTTATATATGAGCAATGCCTTACAGTAGACAAAGCTCCTGGTTTGTTAAATAAGTTAAGTGATATAGAGAGCTTATTAACTTTAGCTAGTCTTCTCCCCATGTTGGATTTAATGAACAAAATTGTTAAGAAATCCCAAGACAAAACTATGTATATTCATGAGTATAGTGATTTACTTAAAATGACATGCATGGCTTTGGATTCTTTGTATTCAGATCTCACAAGTCATAGCCCAAATTTTTCAAGGTGGGAGATAATTACAGATTTGAATCATGCTGAAAATTTTTTATGATTCAATGCAAAAAATGAGCTATGTGTGTTTGTGAAAGGATTTCAAATACCAATGCACCAATCTAAAAAAACCAAGAGAGGCAGAGTACTACCAGTTAGAAAGGATGATTTTGATAAGATTGTTAAATCTATTAGTGAAATTATGAAGTCTATTTCCTACCAACTTTCAAGTGAGATTCATGAAAGATTCCCTCGAGAAAATTCTTGAAGCCATGAGTTGTGTGTTTCCTTAATTTTGGAAACACTTTGGAGATAATCCAAGTGATCCAAAGTTGTTTCATATTAAACTTGATGAATTGATAACACAATTTTCAAAGTATATAGATTGCAATGGATAATGAATACAAGGAATCTTAGATTCAAATAATCTTTTAAAAAAATGTAAACTTTTTGCATTGTGTATGGAACGCCAGATAGAAAACTTTGAGAATACATTCGATCTTGGTGCAATAACAAGGCTATGGAAAATGATAAGTCAAAGTGAAGTATTGCATGCTTCAATATTAGAATATTTCAAACTTTCTTATTTATGTCAAACAATGATATTAGGGTCGGTGGAAGATGAGAGTTTTTAGTGCATTGGGATTTTTGAAATAAAAGGTTAGAAACAAGCTAGACAAAAATTTGGAAACTTGCTCGAGGTTGTTTGTAACTCAATACAATGTTAGAGATTTTCCTTATGATAGGTCATTGGCCATTTGGAATTCCACGCGTGAAAGACGAGGCCTTTCCAACACTTCAGATGATGGTGGTGCTACTATTGATTCTGACATAAATGATGAATTTAGGTTTCACAATTAGAATGAAGGGGAAACTATTAGTACTAGTTAGTTTCAGGATCTAGATTCCATATGGGATATAGAAGCATCACATTTGAGACCGAGTCAATGAAGTGATTTGACATTCAGTTCTAAGGTATTTATAGCTATACTCTACTTTATTTTTTCCATATTTAGTCATATTACAATTACAATTTACAAAAATAGAGTTCAAGATTTTTGTTACTCTATTGTTGACATAATATTATTTTTGTTGGGACAACTTAATATCATAACGTAATGACAACTCTCATATCAGTACATCTTGAGAAAAATGAAAATCTCAAAAAAGAAATAAAAGAATTACGTCACAAATTTGAAATTCTTAATGAGTGAATGCTTTTACAAAGATGGAAAATAATTTACAAACTCTGTCTGAAATGGTGTTTTTTTCTTTTTGGGCAGAATATGCAGGCACAACTACAATTATTACAGCAACAACATTAACTGCAAACTGTCCATAAAAAAAAATTGTTCCAAAAAAAAAAAGTCCATAAATCTACTTATGGAGTTACCAATTTAGATGCATTTTTAAAAGGTTTTGTGCATCTGATGATGTTTCATTTCTCCATTTTTAAACCTATTATTGAATCTGTTCAGATTCCAAAAATAACCATAAATCTAGCTAGTTGTTATGGGAATCAACAACTAAGAGGCATTGTTAAAGACTAAAGTTTAAGGTTCTTGTACTTTGTAGGAGATTTCTATGGCAGATTGATTCTCTATTTTGGTGTCATCCTACATTCCTTTTCTTAGGTGTTGATATAAAATAGCATTGAAAAAAGAAGATGTGTAGCACCCATTCAATCTGGGAGTTGTAGACTCGGTAAATACATTAATAACATTATCAGATTTCCACATTCCATTTCAATGCACAATTGGTTTCTAGATTTGATTGTGTGTGTTTTTTCTACTATCACACACAATCAAATCTAGAAACCAACTGTACATTAACTACAATAGCAATAAACTTTCTTATCTGTGCAAGAAACATAAACAACAATTCTGTTTTTAAGAAATCTACCCTTTTAAATAGGACGCAACATCTAAATAATGTAAACTATGACAAATTATTCTCATCTTGTGTATTTTGTTTTGTAAAATAGTGGATCAGTTTGTAAAATTACCTCTAGGCATTGCAAAAACTATTGCCATGAGGGATTGCACCTAAATTGATAATTGAGGTAACTAGTGATCTCATGAAAACATGGATTTCAGTTCTTTTCTTAGGTATGGTTGATGTGATGTTTGGGAAGTTCTTCCACAAAACATAATTTTATTATATCATGTTATATCATGACATCATTAACAAAAGCTCTACAGCGAGTAGAGTAGGGGGAGTGTGTCTAGGAGCGTGTGCAATGTTAATGAAGTTACTCTTGGTGTAATAGAGCTTTGTGCTGCAAGTCCAGTGGTTGCCTCCTTTTTGTGTTGCTATTTTGAAGTACCAAATGAGTTTGTGCTCACATCTTTAGCTCAAGTTTTTATCCATAAGAAATTCATCTATGATAAGTTGTCTTTTTTCATGGTGTTTCTCTACATTTGTTTTTAACTTGCACAGGTTATGCTATTTAATTTCAGTCATTTGTTCTTCCCCATATTGTTCATTTTAAAAGATGAAATTATCTTTTTTTACAATTGAAGTCAGAAAAAAACACATTGACTATAGATTTAATGTGTTCCAATGGAAACCCAAACAATTATAGTATAGAAAATGGAAATTGACAATTCTAAAATTCAGGGGAACATAAATTAAATCTAAATGTCACTACAGCTTCTCGTTCCTCCAGAAGTCAAGCTGATGTTCCAAAAAAATGTATCCCTCCCCTCCTTTGTCATTTAGTCTTTCATCTTTTTGCCTCTAATTTTGGAACTAGGATGTCATGTCCCCTTTTCAAATAATTAAAAAATAAAATCTTTGCTAAGGCAGGCAGGGCCAAGAAAGTGAAGTTTCGGAAAAAGGGGGTTAATCTTTGGAAACCGTTGGACTAATAAATGAAAATTATTATTAAAATAAGTTTCATTAACCTCTCTTGGAAGTGAGTTAAAGTTATTCCCTCTTTTAAGGGGTTTGGAGGCATTTTGGGCTCATTCCAGAACTTGATTTTTGCTCATTCTTTGTTATTCTTCAGAGGCTGCCAAACCTGTGGAGAAGGAGACCCAAGAACGGGAGTTTGCAGGTTTCCAGGGAGACCCAAGAATGGGAGTTTGCAGGTTTCTAGGAAGGCTAAGGATGGGAGTTTGAAGCCATTCCATGTGCATGCTCATACAGAGTTTGCCTTTGTGCTGAACAGTGCAGATTTGTGAGTTTTCGGGTGTGTTTTTGTATGAGTTTGGTGTTTACAGTTGAGTATTTCATATCAGTTTGGGTTGCTTCTGTATATCAGACTTTTAAATGTTAAAATAGAGCTGAATATATATATTGGGACGTGATTAAACTTCTGAGATAGATTATTAGTGTTTTTGTGGTGTTTTCGGGCATATTTTGTGCTATTTTGAGAGCCCGATGAGCATAGTTTTGGTCTTACATTTTCGAGCTGTTGTGTAAAGGCTATACGGATCTGGAAATTTCAATTTGTAGGATGTTATTCTGCTGAAATTTCTGTAAAAATTTCCATTTTCAGATTTATTAATAATTTGTGAAGTTGTGAAGCTTTTAGCACTATTTTCAGTATACCCGATTTGGGGTTTCTGGAGAAATTTGGTGGATCTTTGGGATATTAGTTGTTTGATTTTAAAGATCTGATTTGAGGCTTGAAATACCATGAAAAATTAGAAAAGGGACATTTCATAGGACCTTCATTCCCATATAGATAGTAGGATCTCAATCTTTCCTATAACAAATTGATGTTGTTAACTAATTCTTTATAGTTGTTCATCTTATGTTTCTAGTTGTTTGGTGTTTTCACCTTTCAATCTATCAATTTCTTCCATGCCTTCCCAATGCCTAAGGTTTAGCAATTCTTCATGTCTTGGAAGGAGTACTTCACTTGCAAATTTATTCTCAGTCTCACTTTTAATATGACTATAATTGCCACAAGGAGAACCACTATTTGTGTACTGAATGCAGTCAGCTTGTGGTCCATCATAGAAACTTTTTTTTACTTCCCCAAAATTTTCTTCAACAATTAAAGCTTAAAGGAGTTTTTGAGAAAGTGGAATCATCCTGTCAAAACATCTAAATTTTCTAGGTCTCTCAATTTCTTTTGTTGCAGTCAATTTGCTAGAAGGCCTCAAAGACTCACTATCCAAACACTCATTCACAAAACTTCTTTTCTTACTCAAAATAATTGGACTAAGGTCAAATAATAAATTAGTGTAGATAGATCCAAGAGAACCCACCCTCTATGGATTTGTCTGGCTTGTCCAAGAGAGATCCAAGAGAACTTACCCACACCAAACCAGGACAGTTTTTTGAGAATACATGACAAAGTTGTAATTGATGACAGCTTTAAATATATTTGGCTTTTCTTAATTGTTTAATGCATTTGATTGTTATGCATTCCTATCTAACAAATACATTCTTAATAATTGAAGGGGAAAAAAGAAAGTAGACTACTTAGTGCAATTGCAAAACATAAAAATCATCCATTCTTGCCCTTTATTGTTGGATAGAGTAAAGGATTGATCAAGGAAGGTTATAATGTATTTGATTTGGTAATCCTATGAGCATGTAAAGCTCAATCACTGCCACTATATCCTAAAGGAAGACTTTTGAAGAAGAGGTAGGTTTCTTGCTTAAAATTTTGTTTTGTAAATTAAACTCTTGTCTTGTTTTTTCTTTTTCTATGAATTTATAGCATATGCTATAAAAAAATTTGATTGGTTGGTGTCTAATTATATGTTTTTGTTTTTGTTTTTTCAAATCTATTGTCTATCAACCCAATTTCCAAAGGGCTTCTAGTAGGTCTGTGAGTTTTAAATCTATTGGCCACTCCACATCAAATCAAAGCCATATTCTCCTAGGTACAAGCTTCAAGTAGTAAGGATTGTGCTTGTATTTGTGATGAGTGCGATATTAGGGGTTCAAAATCATACAGTTGATTTGAAAGGTCAATTGTATCATATAACCTATACAAGACATCAACACTTGCCTTGGAAAGGATTTTGGTTTTGTTTATTTTATGATGTTATGCTGCACAAACTTGATTACTGCTCCAAATGTGTATCTACTTGTGATTTTTGCTCAAAATTTATAACCAAATCTCCACACAAACACATAAATACAAACCCAAACCATTACTGAAATTGGTCACTTAGATCCTAAATGAATTTATAGATCTTGGTATGTAAATGTTGTTAGATGGAAACACCAATGTCCTGCTCTAACTAGAGGTCTTGTATCTAAAATGATGACGATCAGGCTTCTCACTTTGAATTGTGAAAAGATGGTTGCTAAAGTAGATCTTCAAGTGGCAATTGTAGTGATACAGATACCTACTCAACAATTGAGTAGATGAACTTAAACATAAAACAAATACATGTTAAGAAGGAATCATATTTGAACAAAAAATGGGCAGTCAAGCCAACCAACTTAGGTGTGGAGATAAAGAGACACAATATAAACTCTCACAAAGAAAGCACTTGATATAAAATAGAGGAATAGTTTTTAATATCTATGGTGAAGAAGACATAAACTAGGTAAAGCAACAAAATGAAACAAATAGAGTTTGAATTGTTTCCTTTCGGGAAATATAGATGTTGGGTGATAAGATAAATAATAGCAAATGAGATTGCCCAAAGTGCACTAAAAGCACATAGTTAAAGCCATAGAATGCCTAGGAATCCCATATATATCTTCTTCAATTATAATCACTAAGTTTTGCTATGCAAGGTAAAAAAAACTTAGTAAAATCTAGAAAATTTGGGTATTAAATGTTTCAACCCTACCACCCAACCACTAGGAAAAATAGCAGAAAAGGCATCCAAAGCATTTACAACTATATCTGAGGATGTAAAAAATAGTAGTATTTTCCCACAAAGCTGATTCAAAGAGAGGATTGGTAGATATTTAGATCATTTAGGCAAAAATATAATTGGAAAACTAAAAGATCAAAAAAATTAATGAATGGGAAGAAAAACATTGTTAGTCTATAATTTAGTATTAGGTTGTTCCAAAAAAAATTGCAAACTGTTGTCATTTATTGAAAGGTAAAAATATGCAATCTGTCAATTTTGCTAGTTAAATAATATCTATTATAAAACTAAAAATAAAATATATTTGATATGGATCCCCTAAAATTACTTTCTTACAATTTTTATTTTATTTTATGGAAACAATTATGATTGCTTTAATGGCTTTATGTTCAACTCAAATGTTATATCTAGAGACTTTGATCAATAAAAACAAATATCTAATCATAATGTTTATCTTCTCCTTGACTTCTGCATATGTGAGAGCTGTCCTAAAGCTATTTAAAACTATAAGACAAAAAGAGCTATTTTCAAGAGTTCTACTTGTTAAGAAGAAAGGAAAAAGTTTCCAAAAAGCAGATCGTGAAAGATTCAATGCATTCTTTTAAGTCTCTAAAATCAAATTGATTACAACAGTGATTATCTGTACATTTTCACATCAAATATCAAAAATCTTATACCATACATTCATCAATTTGATATTAAAATGCTTGTAGCAGACATTGATTTATCAGATCTCCAAAAAATTCTTACCAGATAGAAATGGAGTCCACTTCGATTTCTGGATTTGTAAAATAAATGCTATGTTCCTAAAGTATCAAATGAAGATTAACTTATGCTTATGAGAGTAATGCTAAGATGAGAAATATAATTACGAATTGCTAAGATGAGAAATATTATTATAAAAAATTAACCATATAATTGTAATGTATATATTATATGTCTAGCAGTAGCACAATGAATTAATTTGCCCACAAAATTTATGCTTAATTTTGAAATTATTATTATTCACTAATGTATATATTTTCCGTCTAATACAATGGAATGATTCGCCCAAAAAATTAATATTTTACTATGATTATTATTTTTTGTTCACCAATGTATATATTTTTTGTGGTTTTAAAATAACACAATTCACCTAGATTTTATGCATTGTTTGAGAGACTATGAATGATTTGCAAATGGAGATTATTATTTTTTCTTTGTAAACTATTTTTTTTGCCACAAAAAATAATTTTTTTTGTTAGGTATTTTACACCTTTTGCCAAGTTTTTACACCTTTTCTAAAGGGGGGGTTTCTTAAAGTATACCCTGATGCTTTTCTTTGATAATTTTCTCCCTAACTAATCCTTTAGGTAAACAAAGCTAATTACCTTTAAATAATAGTCCATCTTGTAATATAAACTCAGAAAAATTAGTATGATACCTTTCATTGATGGCTTGAAAAACCTCATGTGCTTCCTTGAAGTCTTCATATGTTGCATACATGTTCTTCATGTGCCTGTGGTTCAGCTTTTCTTTCTTATTCAAGAAGCTAAGAGATTGATTGTCAGTAAAAACAATAAACTCTTTGGGAAAGAGATAATGTCTCCACTTTCTCAAGGACTGAACCAAAGCATACATTTTTAAATCATAAGTTGAATACTTTTGTTTAGCTTCATTTAGATTTTCACTAAAGAAGGCTATAGGCCTCCCTTCTTAGCTTAACACTCCTCCTATTGCCTTGTTACTAGCATCACATTCCACTATAAACACCTTGTGGAAATCAAGCAATGTTAAGACTGGTTGCTCTGCAACTCTCCTCTTAAGATACTCAAATGACTTATCTACCTCATTATTCCATACAAATTTACATTTTCTTCCCCCTTTTATAGTATCAATCATAGGGGTACAAACACCACTAAAGTTCTTCACAAATTTTCTATAAAAACTTGCAAGACCATGAATTTTTTTTACCTCAGTGGCTATCCTAGGTGTAGACCAATTCAGAATTGCTTCTACCTTGGATGGATCTTTCTTTAACTGATTTTTGGAAATGATGAACCCAAGGAACACCACCTCTTCCTACAAAAATGAACACTTCTCTAAATTTATCTTTAATTTCTCCTTATGTAACCTTTCAAGGACTAGCTCCAAATGCTTTAGGTGCTCTTGTCTGGTCCTGCTGAAAATAAGAATGCCATCTAGATAAACAGCACAAAATTTGTTAATAAAAGGCTTTAAGACTTGATTCATAAGTCTCATAAATGTGCTAGGTGCATTAGATAGGCCAAATGGCATCACAAGCCATTCATATAGTCCCTCATTTTTTTTGAAGGTTGTTTTCCATTCATCACCTTCCTTTATCCTAATTTGATGGTAAAACCACTCTTTAAGTCCATCTTTGAAGAGTGACTTGCACCTACTAGACAATCCAAAAGATCTTCAATTCTTGGCATGGGGAACCTATATCTAATAGTTATCTTTTTAATGGCTCTAGAATCCATACATAGCCTCCATGTACCTTCCTTTTTAGGAGCTAGTATGACAGGTACAACACAAGGACTAACACTCTTCCTTTTAAAGCTCTTGGCCAGAAATTCTTCAATTTGCCTTGATAATTCTACACTTTGTTTAGGGGTAAGCTTGTAGGCTGCCTTATTAGGTAATGCAACATGAGGTATCAAGTCTATGCAATGGGTTATCTCCTTTTGTGGTGACAAACATTCTGGTTCCCTTCCCACAACAACACTCTTATATTGTTTCAATAGCTCCCTGACCTCTCTAGGTCCTACTTGATGTTCCATACTCTTGGCTTGGGGTTTAACTTTGACTTCCTTCTTAGCTCTAACTATGATGGAAAAAAATTGTGTCTTCTCCTCAATAGTCCACAAAAATTCTTTACCTCTTACCATCATGACACTAATTGCCCTATGGCTTCCATCATCAGGGATTGGCCTCATAGTGTAGGTTTCTCCATCCTTTGTTATGCTATAAATGTTTTGTTTCCCATCATGCCTAACATATACATCATATTTCCAAGGCCATCCTAAAAGTAAATGGAAGGCATCCATTTTTGTCACGTTACATAGAATTTTATCTTTATACTCCCCAATCTGAAATTGTACTCATACTTGTTCACTAATCAAGGCATGCTACTCCTTGTTCAACCAAGACACTCTATAGGGGTAAGGGTGAGGTATTGTTTGCAATCCTAACTTGTCTACCATCTCCTTAGAAGCCAAATTATTAGTTGAACAAGAATCAACAATAACTCTACAAACTTTACCTTTTACCTTGCATTTGGTTCTAAACAATGACCTTCTTTGTGGTGGCTCCTTATCAGTGGGTACCTTCAAGAGAGTTCTCTTCAGCATGAGGCTGTAATGTCCCCATTATAAAATAAATAATAATTTAATCTTTGTAACGAGCTGATTGAATTATTTTATCTTAGACCCTTTTTTTTTTGTTTTCGTAGTTTGTGTTGCTATCGGCTAACTTTGTACACCCTCGAACAGCTTTTCCCGATGGGTATTTAAGCATGGTTCATAGGTAGTCTGTATGCATGCTTTGGATTATATTTCTTTGTACTATGGATTCCTATTGGAGTTTGAGATTGTTCATCATTTTGGAAGTGAAAGATCTTCCCTATTTTTCTTATATGGTTTCGATGGGATTCAATCCTCACCCTATTCCATTGGTGTTCATCTCAATCTGTATCTGGCAAATTGAAGGCTTAATTATATCTCAGTACCTATTGGTGAATCTCTTAGCTCTGCGTCTGCAATTTTGGTATGTTACTTCTTGAATTTTTTAAGTGGTATCAAGATTTCTTGTGTTATTAATTTCCTTCCTTCTCCATGCTTCAGTAATAATTCCCCTATATGACATTCTGTTTCCCTCTAATTTGTACCATATGACCATTGTAGCATCCCTTCTATACTCTCCTCACCCAAACACACCATACGGACATTACACCCTTCACTGTACACTCCTTGTGCACCGTATAGTTATCTAAGCCACCATACAACTTTCTTGTGCTCGATCACACCTCTGTATGGATTGTATACTATATGCCAAGTCCATCACCTTGGGCCTTACCACTGTATAGACTCTCTTAGACACCATACAACCTCTTCCTCTCACCGTATGACAAGCTTCTCTCATCGTACAGATTCCTCCTCTCAACTTTCCATGCAGCTTCTTGATCTCTCATATGATCATCACCCCATTCGTACGGCCTTTCTGGGAATACCATATGGCTCCTTCTACCTACTAAGCTACTGTATGACTATTGACTACATCTTGTATGTCATCTTCCAGTTCACCATAAGTTTGGTATTGTTCAGGGAATCTTCATAAGTAACTGACAAGGCCATTGGAACACTATAGTGGTATCAGAGCTCTTCAATCTTGCCAGCCTATGGATGGTGAATGAGAGTTTATAGCTGAAAGAGGAGAAAGACACATTCTATTTATTGAATGGCTGATGAATGAGAACCAACAGGCGTCAAACTTGTGGCACTTCTAAGGGAACTTGCCCAAAATCAGGCATAGATCACTGATACACAATAACTTAGGGAAGAAACTCTCAAGAAGTTGGTAGAGAACAAAATATATGAGGAATAGAATGGTCATAGCGTAGACTCAATATTGGGTAAAGCACACCCTTAACCAGCATGCTCTCAACCTTCCATGTCGACCTTCCCACCACAAATGGAAGCACATCATGGAGAGAGATTACCAACTTTCGAAGAGATAAGAGAGGACTGGAGGAATGAGGAATGCAAACCTTGAAGAAGACATTTCCTACAAAGATTATGTAGATCTAAGAATGAGATACTCAGGAGGCAGAAGGATACTTTAACAATAACCTTAGGAGAAAATTGAGTAAGGTGAATCTGTCTCCATTCGACAAATCAAGTTCAATTTCAGCACAAGTGTGGGTGATGAAAGTCGATACCTACTTCCAACTGAATCTTATGCCAAAAGAAGAAGCTATCAAATTTTCCACGTTGCACTTGGAGGGAGTTGTGCATGAATGGTGGCACCATGGCACCATCACATTAGGGCATGATCAAATAAAGACCTATGCAAAATTTATAGAGAGATTAATAGAGCGATTTGATGGGAAAGACCTTGAGCTCAATTTTAAAAAGTTGGCACAACTAAGGAAGACTAGATCAGTAGATCAGTTCATTGTGGAATTTCAGAGACTTTTTGTGTTGGTCACGGACATCTCCAAAAGAAGGCGAGTCGTGCTCTTTATGGATGGACTGGTAGAACCACTGAAGGTTTGGGTGAAGGGATTCAATTCGTCTACCCTGTTGGAAGTAATCAGTAAGGCACAAAGTATGGCATCATCATTGGCATCAACCTCATCCTCTTGAAGTCACTCACATCTGAATCTGATGATGTTTCCAAGGGACAAACCTCTACCCAAGAAGCCATCATTGGATGAAGCTACCTGACAGGAACTTTGAAGGAAGGAATTGTGTTTCAATTGTAAGGGCCCTTGGGAGGCTGGCCATCGATGCCTTGAGAAGGGAAAGATCCATTACATCGACGTGGTGTTTGATGATGAGGACAAACATGAACAAGAAGAAATGTTGGTTGAAGATGACCAACTTAACACAGACACCAACATGGCCAGTTTAAATCATACAGAGACGATTATTGCCTTAGTACAGTGCGAAGGATCCATTGCTTTGGCTGGTAGTTTGAGGTGCACAATTTTTCATGTGTGGGGTACCCTTCAAGGACAAAGGGTTACAATGATGTTGGATAGTAGAGCTACTTTGAATTTCATAAACTCATCCTTGGTAAAGCAAAGAAGTCTACCTACGGAAGCACACGCAGGCTTCCAGGTCAAGGTTTTTAGAGGGATTTTCCTACCTTGCACGCACCTTGTTCCTTAGTTGAGCATCACTATGGAAAATCACATGGTGATGGAGGACTTTTTAATAGTGGACCTTGCTGACATAGAAGTCATTCTTGGCATACAGTGGATGGAGACCCTCGATGAGTACACTCAGAGTTTCAAATGGATGGCCTTCACTTTTGTGGTTGATGGAAAGAAGGTTGTCCTTTGAGGGATGGAAAATGAGGGGGCGAAGGAAGTTTCCACACATTAGATGGAGGCAATCTTGTGGCATGATGATGTTGTGTGGGTTGCACATTGTTTTATCTCGGTGAAACCTATAAAGGGGCACCAAACACCTCCACAAGATGATGAACTCTAGGATATCTTAAGTAGGCATGGAAATGTTTTCATGGATATTCCTCTTGGCATACCACCTCACCAGGGATTTAAACATAATCGAGTTGGAATCAGGGGCAAAACCAATCATAACCACACTGTATCGCCACCCCAAGAAATTCAAGGATGAGATCGAATGGATCCACCCCAGTTCTAGCCCGTTCGCGTCATCCGTGGTGTTGGTCGAAAAGAAGGACGAAATGATGCACATGTGTGTGGATTATCACACACTAAACAAAAAGAACAATAAAGAATAGGTATCCCATCCCATAGATAGATGAGCTATTGGATGAACTACATGGCACGGTCTATTTTTCAAAAATAGATCTCCGTTCTAGATACCATCAAATCTGAATGAGGGAAGATGTGCAAAAAATGGCTTTTCGCTACCACTACGGATACTATGAGTTCCTTGTCATGCCGTTTGGATTAACCAATGCACCTGCTACATTTCAATCATGCATGAACCCCATCTTCAATGAATAGTTTCATAAGTATCTATTGGTATTCTTTGATGATCTTCTTATTTATAGCAAGACATGGGAGGAGCACTTGAAGCATCTGAATGAAGTCCTGAGTATCATGGAGGAATAATCCCTATTTGTCAAGCACTCCAAATGTGAGTTTGGTATGACAAAGATATTGTACTTGGGGCACGTTGTCAGTAAATATGGGGTTCAAGTGCATCAAGAGAAGATTCAAGCTATCCTTGACTGGCCTCCCCCAAAATTAGTCATGGATTTGTGAGGATTCTTTGGATTGTACAGTTACTACAGGAGATTTGTCAAAGGATTTTCTCAGCTCAATGCACCTTTAACAGATCTGACGAAGAAGGGGGCTTTCCAGTGGAACCAAGAAGTATAACTCACCTTTGATAAGCTAAAAGAGGCCATGAGCACTTGCCCAGTTCTTGCACTGCCTGACTTGACCCGATCATTTATTTTGGAATGTGACGCATTTGGGGAGGGCATTGGAGCAGTTTTGATGTAGGACAGACACTCCATTTCCTATGAGAGTAGGAAGCTTACACCAAAAAAATGCCTGTATTCCATTTATGACAAAGAAATTTTGGTCATTGTACATGCACTAACCAAGTTCTGACAGTATCTAGTAGGTGCCAAGTTTGTCATCTGTATGGATCACAACAGTCTAAAATATTTCCTAGAGCAGTGGGACTTGAATGAACGGAAAAAAAAATGGGTAAAAAAAGTTTAGTCTTTTGATTTCAACATTGAATATGTAAAAGGGAAGAACAATGTTGTTGTAGATGCTTTATATAGAAAACCCACCATCTGCTTGCTAGACTAGATCTCGGCTGACTGGAAGGTGCAATTGTTAGTAGAATATTCCAAAAATACATTTTCCTATGAAATAATGGATGGCCACACCCACGATGATTGATATTGAGTGGTGGATAATATCATCTACTATGAAGATCAAATATACCCGGTGCCAGAATCCAAACTAAAGCAGAAGATTCTAAAGGAAGTACACAACTCACCTCTGGCTAGACATCCTGACTTCCTTAAAACTTACATAAGAATTTAGGAGAGATTTTCATGGAAGGGACTGAAAGAGGACATATGGAAACATGTAAGAGAATGTAAGGTTTGCCAATAGAACAAGTCTAAACACACTCTTCCTACTGAGCTACTACAACCTTTGCCTATTCTTGAACATAAAGTGGGAAAGTATATCCATGGACTTCATAATAGGTCTTCCCAAGGTGAATGGAAAGGACTGCATCTTCATGGTGGTTGACAGATTAAAAAAGTATGCTCACTTCTTCACCATCCCCTCAAACCTTTAGGCTACACAAGTCACTGATCTATTTTTTAAAGAAGTCTTTCACCTGCACGGGTTACCTTGAAACATTGTTAGTGATCGAGATGGATGATTCATTAGTATTTTCTAGAAAGAATTGTTTCAGATGGCAGGGACATAATTATCATCAAGCACAAGTTACCACCCATAGACAGATGGTCAAACTAAGATTGTGAACAAATGACTCGAAGCCTACCTTTGGAACTACGTCTCAACACAACAACAAGCATGGGTAAAATGGATCAATCTTAGGGAATATTGCTACAATACCACGTATCACATGTCTATTGGGATGGCACCATTCAAAGCTCTGTATGGGCACAAACCTCTCTCCTTCATCGACATAGTTTTGGGTGATAGTCGCGCTCCAAGGGTGAAGGATTGACTTTAGGAGAGACAGGACATACTGAGGAGCTTGAAAGAGAACCTATAGCAGGCACAAAATTGATAGAAGGTGTACACCGACAGACACAGGATAGAGAGGAGTTTCAAAGTGGGGGATCTAGTCTATCTCTGACTTCAACCATACCGATAATCTTCATTGAAAGGAATAGGTAAGGAGAAATTGAAGCCATGCTTTTATGGTCCCTATCACGTGATCCATCACATTGGTGAGGTAATGTATGAATTGGAACTTCCAGAGGGTAGTCGCATTCATATTATCTTCCATGTTTCATGTCTAAAGAAGGCTATAGGGAAAAACATCATAGTCACTATCGACCTTCCCCCACTCAATAAGAAAGGGAAGCTCATTCTGGAACCTGCTAAGATTCTCGAAGTGCATGGAAGGCCTTGCAAAATTGCACTGTAAAGGAATACTTGGTACGCTGGTGACACTTACCATTGGATGATGCAACGTGGGAAGGCGAGTACATCCTCCAGCACCTAACATTGCACTTGCTTGAGGACAAACAAATTTTGGGATGGGAGGACTGTAATGTCCCCGTTATAAAATAAATAATAATTTAATCTTTATAACGAGCTGATTAATTTATTTGATCTCAAAACTATTTTTATTTTGTTTTCGTAGTTTGTGTTGCCGTCAGCTAACTTTGTACACCCTTGGAAAGATTTTCCTAATAGGTATTTAAGCATGGCTCATATGTAGTCTGTATGCATGCTTTGGATTATATTTCTTCGTACTGCAGATTCTTGTTGGAGTTTGGGATTGTTTGCCATTTTGGAAGTGAAAGATCTTTCCTATTTGGCTTATACAGTTTCAGTGGGATTCAACCCTCACCCTATTCCATTGGTGTTCATCTCAGTTTGTATTTGGCAAATTGAAGGCTTAATTGTATCTCAGTACCTATTGTTGAATCTCTTAGCTCTGTGTTTGCAATTTGTGTATGTTATTTCCTGCATTTTTCAAGTGGTATCAAGATTGCTTGTGTTATTGATTTCCTTCCTTCTCCATGCTTTAGTAATAATTCCCTTGTACGATATTATGTTTCCCTCTAATTTCTACCGTACGGCCAGTATGGCCATTGTAGCATCCCCTATGTACTCTCCTCACCCAATCACACTATATGGACATTACCCCCTTCACCGTACTCTCCTCCTTGTACACCGTATAGTTATCTAAACCACCATACAGCTTTCCTGTGCTCTATCACTTCTCTATACAGACTGTATATCGTACGCCAAGTCCATCACCTTGCACCTTGCCACCATACGAACTATCTTAGACACCATATGACCTCTTCCTCTCATTGTATGGCAAGCTTATCTCACCATACAGATTCCTCCTCTCAACTTCTCATGCAGCTTCCTAATCTCCCATATGGTCATCACCCCATCTATATGACCTTTCTGCGAATACCATATGGCTCCTACCTGCTAAGCTACCATATTTCCATTGACTGCATCCTGTACATCATCTTCCAATTCACCATACATTTGGTATTGTTCAAGCAATCTCCAAAAGTAATGCACAGGGCCATTAGAACACTACAAGGCACTATCTTGTCTCTGGATCTGCTATCTTGGCATGAGAAATCATACTTTGTACATCCTCATCTTGTAACAAGTTGATTCTTCTTTCACTTGGGCTACTCACTGATCCTTGCTTCTCTGGACACCTAAAACATTGGTGACCCACTTGATTGCAATTGTAACACCTTCCTATGAAAATGCTTGTTCCCCTTCCAACAAATCTGCCTCTTTGATTAGGTCTCCTTCCTCTAAAGGAACCTCTACTATTGTTATCATTCTCAACACATTGACTGCTGCTAGCTTCCCCTTTGTTTCTTGTGTAGTTTCCTCTTCCTTGAAATCTATCTCTTCCTCTACTACTTTGCTCACCTTTTCTCTTTTGTTTTTCCTCAATCCTAAGGGCAAGGTTATAACATTTGTAGATTGATTCTCCTATCACCAAGGTTAGTTCATCTTGTATATTATTTCTAAGTCAACTAACATACCTTGCAAACTTTTTCTTTTCATTTTCATACAACTTAGCTCTAAGAGTCAAAGTATGAAATTCTTGAGTATAAGCACTTACATCCATATCCTTTTTCTTGAGGTTATGTAGCCTTTTGTCGAGCATCATTTCATAGTCCTCTAAAACAAATTGCTTCATGATTTCTATCATCATCCTCTTCCATGTTGCAATGGGTTGCTTCTCCTCTTCTATCCTTTCATTTTGGAGAAAGTTCCACCAACTTAGGGCTGGTCCCTTCAACTTGGCTTTTGCCACTTTCACCCTCTAATTAGCAAATATCTCCTCTGCTTCAAAATAGTTTTCAAGAGCCTCCAACCATTCCATGCATGCCTTGTGTTCCAACTTTCCATCAACCCTCTCTAGGGCTGCTACCATGATCCTCTGATCTTTAGGCATGTTAGGCAAGTTATCTCCTTCTTCTTCTTTAGACTCCTCATGGTCTCCTCTTCGTACTTTCCTTTTCAACTTATCATTCTCTCTTTTCATTGCTCTATTTTCTTCTCTGACTGCCCTGCTCTCGGCCATTTGTTCTTTCACTATCTTTGTCAACTTAATGTTGGTTATCGTCAAAGGGATATCTTTCCCTTCTATCATATTTTCTTTCTCCAAAGATATTTAGTGGCTATGATACCACCTAATGTAGAGTGTACAACTAAGAAGCTTCAAATGGGCTTCCCACTCTTGAAATCAACCAACTGGCTATCAACTCTTCAATCTTCTTACAAGGTTTCAGCAAACTCCAATCCTCCAATCGATCAAAGAAACACACTCTCCAACTTCACAAAGAATCCAAGGACAAACAACCAATCTTGCCCATGGGTTTTTGAAAGATCCCTGATAGATGCCATTGCTGATCTACTATAGTTTTTAAATTAATAAACTATATTTTCCTATAATTTCTTTGATGGTCTTTGAGAATAGATAGAAGTTGCAGAAGGTTTTGTTTTTTTTTGTATTTTTTGATAGTTTTCACAATAGTAATAAATAAGGAACAATAAACATGAGAGGATACTGAAAATAAATAAGAAAATAGAGCCAAATCAGAATTGCTATAAATTGTACCAGGTAGATTTTTGATTTATAAAGCCAAATAATAAATCCAATGCAGTTCCAAGGAGCTTACATCCAACAATGATGCCAAACTGCTGCAAATGGCAGCCATAAGACTGCAAGGAATCACGTCCTAGCTGAAAGAATCAATCTGTAATGCTGAAACCACAAATCTGCAACCTGAATCCACAACAAAGAATGGTGTACTCTATCCCTGATAGCAACGCACACTATCTAAAAAATCCAATGCCAATAACTGCTGAGGGCTACGTCCCAGCCAATCTAGAACCTGGGGTTTGCGTCCTAGATGAAGAATTTCTCTCTTAGAGCCAATTCACAAAAACAAGTTTTCCAATATGCAAAAGATAATAAGAAATTAGGTCTCCATCTCCTTATATCCCCTTCCAATTGTAAATTGAAGCCTAAAGGGAAATTACAATTTGCCCTTTAAATAAAATATAATAAAATAACATTTTCCCAATTAAAGTCATCCATGCTATAGGAAAAATATTACTTTATTAAAATTCCATAGCTAAAGGCACCAAAAAGTCTACAGATAGTAAAAATCATGTATAATAATTTGAAACCTTTCCAATGAGCTATAACACATAGGTGTACCTGATCAATTGAAGCCAAAATCCCCTTATTACTCCAAAATGGTTATATTATTAACCTTATTTTAATTTATTTAATCGCCAACTTAGGAAATATTTAAATATATTAAAATATTTCCCAAATGGTCCCAAAATGACCAATCAAACATGAATCTAACATTGTCACCTATTTGTGACTGATGCCGAACAAGATGGGTCAACTGACAGTCCATCCCTAAAATCTAGGGATGCTCCTAAAAAGTAGGAGACAACCCCAATCAACCAAAATTGAGTCCCAATGACTCCCCTGCTGAGTGCACCTTTGAGAGAACTGTCACTGAACTAGGAGTTCCTCCTAAAAAATATGAATGCCTCCTAAAAAATAGGAGATGCACTCTAAGACTCCAAAACATTCGTCGAGGTCTCCAAATGTCTCCTAGACCACTCCTAGTCAATCCCTACAAATTAGGAATCCCTCCTAAATTGTAGGAAACTATTGTCTACTGCTCCAAACTACTTGGGAAGCTCATGCATGACTCTCAAAACCCCTAGGTTGGTTCCCTCTATGCTCTGCTGGCCTATGAGAACCAGATAATAGACCAACCTTGCTAAAAATGTTGTCACTAAGGAAGGGCAAAAATTGGGGACATGACAGTCCTCCCTTCCCAAAGATTGCTTGTCCTCAAGCAATGTCAATCCAACTCCACAAACATTAGACAAGTCCATACCATAACCAAGAATGATCCCAGGGTCCCAAGCCATCGTGGAAGGTTTATAGTTCCATCTTCTAGAAACATTGTCCTGCACTACACCCAAACAAGTAACCTCCTGAAAACCCCCTGAAGGAAGAGCAATCAAATATTGTACCAACTTTGTCAACTCCTCAATGAACTGCTCTCCAAAAGAACCAAACTGGAACACTAAAGGTAGAAACTCTAGTAAGCCTACATTGGCTTCCACATCCTCAACTATTGAATGGAAAATCCAAGTGATTCCAGGATTCCAAATTCGACTCAAAAGGGAACCACCATGCTGACGCTTCTTCACTCTAATATAAATATTAGTGAACCACAAGTTGTAAAGCAATTCATTAGGACCCTGAAGCACCAACGTATCAATAAGACTAGGGCCCAGATCCCAAACCAAAATACCAAATGTACTGAATGAGTGGAAGAAGTATCTCAACCGCGCTCCATGAAACATACATACAATGAAGCAGACCAGCAAGGTGTGAAAGTGAACTCCCATAAACCAGTATTGAAACCCACATGACCACCTAACAATGCTACTATAATTCTGACCAGAAACTCGAATGATATCATAGACATCATCATACCAATTCCAAACAACAAATGTCCCAAAGAAACACTCCTCAATGCCCTCATACTGAATCATGGATGTAGTCAATGCCAAGTCAAGTAGTAAATGATTCCAACTTGGACAGCCACTAGGCCATAAGGAATCGAAGACTATGGAATCACCAATCAACAAGGATACCACTGCCATATCAATGGATGTAGATGACAAATTCAAAGATGAAGTATGTATGCCATAATGAGAAAAATCAAAGCATGTGTCATTTGTACCCAACATTGTAGGATTATCAATTCTTGAATCCCATATTGATCTGAGAAATGTTGCTCCACCCAACCACTGTGCTACTCTGATGTAAACATCTATATACCAAAAGTGAAGCAACTCAAGATGAATCCACTGAAGAAATGCCCAACACATGTTGATACCAAGATCCCAAATCTTTGCATTGACACATCCCTCCGGCTTGTTGATACTCATTATGTTGTTGTTGTGAAACTGTACCTCATCCAACTAACTAAGAACTTCACTCCAAATGAAGCCACAATTACTACCAACAACCAATGCTATTAGGAATTCACAAATGAGCCAATCATCGGCAAGGAAAGTTTGTTGAATACTTTTCCAACTCTTCCAAACAGCTGCTACAACTTTACCTATATTTCCACAAATTAGTGTGCCTTCATTAAAGGTTGTTAAGTAAATGTTTTGTTTAATCATGTAACCAACGAAGTCCCTTATATTCTGATCTTGAAAGCCCAATGTAATATTTAAAAAGTTTGAATCTTCAATCAAAAGGTACATCGCTGCCCTATCATATAGAAGAGGTGATAAAGCCATTGATGATTGAGAGATGTTTCTAATTCTCAACAAAGACAAGCTCTTTGTGGCTGGTCCACTAGGTATGCAACTTAATATGTCATCAACTCTTGGTAGGGAAGGATCAACTTCACACTTGAACACCCCAACTTGAATGTAACCAAGCCAAGGTTCAAAGTTTGACTCATGAGATGAAAGAGAATTGTTGTTCAAAGTTAGAAAGTCAGAAGTATGTTCATACCTTTCCACAATGTTTTTGCGGTCTTCTCTTGCCTCTCCTTTCAAGGTAGGTGACTCCTCTAAAGGTGCTGATCCATGGGGTTTATTCAAACAAATATAACATGTCCCATTAACTGCCTTAGCTGCCCAAAATCTAATCCATACCTCTATCTCCATAACTAATATGTTTTCCATTACTAAAAACCTCCAAGGTGTAGTATGCCAAACAAACCAAACATTATCAAAATGCAATATCTTCTTAGTAAGCAGCCTCTTAGTCTCCCTAATCATCTCTTTAAGACAAGATGCTTCATATGATCTTAACAATTGTCCTTCCATTGTAGATGATGCATGACTAACCAATTCAGAATCAATAATGTTCCATTCCACACAAATGAAAATAACACACGTGGCTGGTCCATCAAGTGTGAAACTAATATCATCATTGTTTGGAGCCTTTAAGGGGCTCTTTAAAAGAGGAATGTCATAAACTTCATGATGCAAACTAGACCAAACTGAGTTTTCTAAATCATAACTCTTTTCCTCTTCACACATCTCAACATGCTCTTCTTGTGGACTTACCTCAAGAAGCTCTTCCCTTGTATGCTCAACATCCTCACTTTCTTCCCTTGGAAGAAATAAGGATCTAATGTATGACTCTCTTTGTCTTCTTGCATTATCAAGCTGATTGCATCTTTCTTTGACCTCTTGTAAGTGTTGTCTTGCTTGGGCAGCAAGCATCTTGGCCTTCTTAGCTCTATGTGACCATCTATTGCACGTCTCTTGAGCCTTTTTCACATCTTCCAAGGTGGGGTAAACACAATCAAAACCATTGTGGTTTGAATCCACAATATAAATCTCATGTGCAACACACTTAACTTGAGTACCATCATAGGAAGACTCAACAACCTCATCACCTTCATGTGAAATGGATGATACCACATGACTAGAGCTACTATTGCAAAAATTAGAATAGGGATTAGACCTTGGAGACATGCTTTCAGCATCCCTAATGGACTAATCCATGATTGTAATCTCTTCCATTTTGTGATCAACTTGATGAATCAATGGTGTGCTATGTGTCTCCTCCTAATCTAGAGTTATTTCTTCTTTCTCACATGAAAACATATCATCAACTATGGCATGGTATTCCTTTTTTGCAAGCTTAACCTTATAACAAATTTTTGGATGCATGTCAATGTAATCTTTGAAACGAAAGTTCTCCCTAACATATTGAGGAAGAGTATTATACTCCTCAAGTATGCTAATTACTTCTGTTTTCCTATCTAGTGGCAATGAATCCTTTCTAGAAGAAGATGATGATCCACTAGCATGTCCAAATTTCTTTGACATAGAATCATTGAACTGCTACAATTGAAGCTTGAATTTTTGTTGTGACTATTCCCATTCTTTCCACAGGGTTATATCTCTTAACAATTTTTCCATAATGAACTACCACGCTGACCAACTGAAACTAACATGCCAGAGCAAAAATCGACCCTGTATTGCTAATATGAATTATCAAAACTTTTGATCCAGTATTCAGATGCCAAAATGAATTATCAAATTTTTTTAGCCAGTACCCAGATGCTAAAATGAATTATCCAAACCTTTTATCAAATACAGAGATGCCAAAATGAATTATCAAAACTTTTTAGCCAGTACCCAGATGCTGAAATGAATTATCAAAACTTTTTATCCAATACCCAGATGCTAAAATCTGTTGTGACAATTTTTCACAAACCCTACAGGTTGGCAAGATGTAGGCTCTGATACCACTGAAAGATCCCTGATAGATGACCTTTCTGGTCTGCTATAGTTTTTAAATTAATAAACTATATTTTGCTATGATTTCTTTGACGGTCTTTGAGAATAGAAAAAAGTTACAGAAGGTTTTGTTTTTGTTTTGTGTTTTTTGATAGTTTTCACAATAGTAATGAATAATGAACAATAAACATGAGAGGAGACTGGAAATAATAAAAACATAGAGCCAAATCAGAATTGCTATAAATCGTACCAGGTAGAATTTTGATTTATAAAGCCAAATAATAAATCCAATGCAGTTCCAAGGAGCTTACATCCAACAATGATGCCAAACTACTACAAATGGCAGCTGTAAGACTGCAAGGAATCACGTCCTAGCTAAAAGAATCAATCTATAATGCTAAAACCACAAATTTTCAACTTGAATCCACAATAAAGAATGGTGTACTCTATCCCTGATAGCAACGCACACTGTCTAAAAAATCCAATGCCAATAATTGCTGAGGGCTACATCCCAACCAATCCAAAACCTGGGATTTGCATCCTAGATGAAGAATTGCTCTCTCAGAGCTAATTCACAAAAACAAGTTTTCCAATATGCAAAAGATAATAAGAAATTAGGTCTCCATCTCCTTATATCCCCTTCCAATTGTAAATTGAACCCTAAAGGGAAATTACACTTTGCCCTTTAAATAAAATATAATAAAATAACATTTTCCCAATTAAAGTCATCCATGCTATAGGAAAAACATTACTTTATTAAAATTCCATAGCTGAAGGCACCAAAAAGTCTACAGATAGTAAAAAATCATGTATAATAATTTGAGACCTTTCCAACGAGCTATAACACATAGGTGTACCTGATCAACTGAAGCCAAAATCCCCTTATTACTCCAAAATGGTTATATTATTAACCTTATTTTAATTTATTTAATCACCAACTTAGAAAATATTTAAATATATTAAAATATTTCTCAAATGGTCCCAAAAGGCCCAAAATGACCAATCAAACATGAATCTGACCTTGTCACCTATTTGTGACTGATGCCGAACAAAATGGGTCAACTGAAAGTCCATCCCTAAAATCTAGGGATGCTCCTAAAAAGTAGGAGACAACCCCAATCAACCAAAATTGAGTCCCAATGACTCCCCTACTGTGTGCACCTCTGAGAGAACTATCACTAAACTGGGAGTTCCTCCTAAAAAATAGGAGATGCACTCTAAGACTCCAAAACATTCACCGAGGTCTCCAAATGCCTCCTAGACCACTCCTAGTCAATCCCTACAAATTAGGAATCCCTCCTAAATTGTAGGAAACTATTGTCTACTGCTCCAAACTACTTGGGAAGCTCATGCATGACTCTCAAAGCCCCTAGGTTGGTTCTCTCTATGCTTTGTTGGCCTATGAGAACCAGATAATAGACCAACCTTGCTAAAAATGTTGTCACTAAGGAAGGGCAGAAATTGGGGACATGACAGTTTTGCACTACTCTCCCACAACTAGGTCAATACTAGGGAAACACCCTAGAAGTTTTTTCCAAGGGTTCTAAGATGTTAAATGATCTTAGGGCATCTAATTACCATAGACTACACCATTGGTTTGGATCATACACTTGAACAAAGCCTCAAACCCCAAATTTGGCCTAGTAGCCTTATGAGCCCCTTTTAGCTCTCTTGAAATGGCTTTTTGGATCTAACTTCACAAAGTTTCAAATAAGATCCAAAAAAAATTAGGTTTTTGAATACCCTTTTCAAAGTTTCTTCAAACCCCAGAGCACCAAGTTCTAGCCCCACTCCAGCATTCCCTTCCCTTCACAAGGCAACACAAACCTAAGTGATCAATTTAGGCTTGGTTTACAAAGAAATCTGTAGGAAATTGGGTCATGGAAATGAACTCAATACTCAAGAGAGAGTGGAAACACTAAAATAACTTATTTTCAAATGCTCAGCCCTTCACTATGTCCCAAACTCTCACCATTCACAAATCAACATACTACAAAAGGTCAAATCATTCATGACACTTGACCTAGGGCTTGGTTGAAAAAATCACAAAACACATCCTCTAGTTTTGGAACCCTAGAATATCCAAAAAGGCCCTACTAAATACCATTTTCCAAGTGACCATGAAATTCCAACCAATGAAATTGCAGTTAGAGGCCCATCTTTGTTGAATACACCAAAATGTTGTCCTAAAAACCTAGTTTAACTAAAAATGCAATAACTTGAACAAGAAAACACTTAGAATGATGAGACTAGAAGCTAATGAAAGATGATTCAAAGATGTATCTCAAATATGCATTAGATCTGGTCTAACACTTGTTATCTCCTAAAATTATACCCTCATTAAATTTGACAATAGTTTAACATTTCAAGAGAACAATGAAAACATTTCTAAGTTGTGAGTGAACTATAGAAGTGAATCTCTGGATAAGGCTGGCTCCTAGCTTTCGCACACTAAAAAACTATTGATTTTCTAGGAAAAGGGGAGAAAGAAGAAAACTTAATAAGAAATATGAACTTGAAAACTAAAACAAAACCTTAAACAAAGGTGAACAACTTGGTAAAGATACTTAATCTCAAATGCAAAGAAAGAAAAATCACATCTTATTATGGACTTTTTTGTATAAATATTTCATTAACAAGTATGAATGATGCAAACACTATCAAGGAAATATGATTTTCACAAGTTAGCATTCAAAACACTTCTACAACATAGTTAATAACCCGCACTAAAAGTCACTTGCAGAAAGATGAAGGTAAGTGAGACAGAAACCACAAAACAAAATACTTTAAAAGAAAAACATCTGTATTTCTTGTTTCATCAATCAAATGACATACTGAATGCAATAATGAGTAGGATGAAGAAATCTTCAAATGGAATAAGACCTGTTGAATATATCATTTTAATGAAAATAAGTTACAGAGAAAATGATTCCAAAAGACTAAGGATAAAGAAATGACTAATCAAAACTAAACTAAAATGAGTTCAAAACTCACTTAAAACATCTCCAAGAACCCCTGGGGTCAGATGCTAGAAAAAAGTATAGAAAAGAGGGCCTAGAAACTTCCACAATAAAGTTCCACCCTTGAAAAATATCCACTAAGTCATAAATACCCTTATGACTCACTCTAAACTATCCACAAAACACTCCAACTGGCCATGAAGACTTCTTAACTGACAAGACCAGGTCAAATTTGACCTGTAGTCTCCTATATCCCCTCCACATGTTTTCAAACTAACTCATAACTCACAACATCCCAATGAAAACCAAATTACACATGTCATTTTATCTTTTTAATGCATTTAAAAAAACAAAGCATATTTAAATGGTTTATAAATACCATTAAATAGTTTGTTTTTACAAGATGATAATACATTAAAAGACATATCTTAAGATAATTTCCTAGGACTAAGGTATTAAAACCCCCCCACAAGGCAAAAGTTATAAACAAAAACTTACCCAAGATAGATAAAAATCCCATCCAAATTCCCCAGATTCCAAAACTTATGAAATTCAACTTGGGGGCTCATTTTATCAACATTGAGTTTCAAAACCCAACTCATTTTTTCATTCACGAAGACTGGAGAAGCTTCCTCAGCTAGGGTTTGAGGAAAATATTGCAGTGCATTTCCATGAGATGGAGATATGCAAGGTTCAGCTGCTACTGTTTTTGTCTTGATAATTTTTTGCATGATTTTTTATTGCTTCTTATGTGATAAATTTGGAGCAGGAACAACTCTTTGCACTTGATATATCATTTCATTTGCTGGAATTTGAATGGGTTTTAACTATTACCATTTCCTTGGCAAGTTTATGCACTCTGGAAATGCCATTAATGTTGGAAATTTGATATTCATTTGCTACAACCTTCTAGTTGGTAAGATTTTTTCTCAAATGCAAAAAGAATTGATACTTTTCTCAGTTTTTTAGAAAAAATTGGCCATGACTTTGGCCGCTATTAGAAAGACTTAAAGGTAAAACTGTGATTTCTTGGCAAAAATTGAACATTTTTTCCTTCTTTTTTCTTTAACATCTCTGCACACTTTTCAACTTCCTAGCATCTTCGTTTCATTGGTTAGAACTCTTTTTTAATGAATCTTTCTACTCACACTCTAGGCACATCATTTAAGTTGGTCTAAACTTGATGGCTCTACAAGATTAATTGTGTTCCATCATCACCCACCAAACCCTTTGCATTCCACCATTCCATATTAGTTTTATTAGTTGGCAAGCCTCGTGGTTCAGATGAATATGCTTGTATCTCTAGCATTATTTCCAATTTCAATGGGTTCAGCCATATTGAAGCCCGATTATTTGGGTCAAGAATTTCTTTCCTTTTTTGTACTTTTCTCATTAGAATCTCTCTTTAGAACAATGACATTTTCCATCTTTTATGTTACTGAAACCATCTTTTTGTATATGATTAAGATCTGTGTATCTTCTTTTCCATCTTTGTTAGTGTATGGGCTAGATTACTTGCTCATGGAGTTGATTGCTTTTATTTTTTATTTTTTTTTGGATAGATGTCCATGAGAGTACTATTATCACATGTAACCTTTAGTCATTTTATGCGGTTTCCCATGTATGTCTCTTTGCATTGGGTTTTTATAATCATGTAGCCTTTTAGTGTTTTGTAGGGATGGCACACTTCTTGAAAACTGATATCAACATTTTCTTTTCCATCTTCCCTAATGGTAGGTGCATCTCTCTGCATATGATTTTGATTTTAAGACAACGTTTCTAAAGCTTGCTAGTGTCCATCCATTCGTAATGCAAGATCAGAAATTTTATTTCCACTTTTGCCAAGACTAGTAGCACCTTTGACATTATTTAGATGATCTAAGTAGTCTTCTTGATGTAAGTCACCATCTTTTAACTCATATGGAACACTTAATTCAACCTCCATTAGTCAAACTAGATGAAATATATGTCATTCAGCTCTACTAGCACAAACATGTGAATATTTTAATTCCATCATCTCCTTATCACTTGCTTGAGTTAAAGGAAGTGGACACATTTTTCATTGAATATTTCTTTTGTCAATATGTTTTTTTGATCCAAAGAAAAGAACTAGAAGGCCTCCTTTCTAAAGTTTCTTGATGTAGTTTTGTAACTTTCATATCATTTTCACTTGTTGAAGCTTGAATAGGCTTTTTCTTTTTTCATTTCATTGGTTGCACTTGATTTTTAAATTTTTGATTTCTTGTTTATTACCATGAGTATATTTCATTTCCAAGTTGATTCTAAACAAGGATGAATCTGTAACTATTTGGCAAAATATTGCAGCTAACTGTAAGGTTTCAGTCTAATGTAAATCTGTCCCTTAAACACTTAGAAATACCATCCCCATTTTCTTTACTGAATAACTTTTTGAATCATTTTCTTTTATTAAGAATAAAAGGTTTCATACATGAAAAAATCCCTTTTATATCCTTATTGTACTTTTGATTAGCTTTGATGCTCCAATCTCTTATAAGCACGTTGGGCTCAATAACCCTTGTGGGAGCCTATGGTTATATCTGCGTACTTGTTAAGAGATTGGATACTGCACAAGAAACAAACATGTTAGGAAAAAAAGATTAGGAATTCTTTTTTGGGATTGTTAGATGTAAATGCATGTGCGGGGCAAGGGGTGAGCTTATTGGTCATTGCTTAGATCATTTTGATCTAACTCAGTTTTTTGCATCTATAGGATCTGGAAGAGGAGATGGGATAGCAGAAGCGAGCATGTGGGCAACCAGCAACAAGCTAGTCATTCCAAGTAATGGCTAGCACCTATGAACCCTTTTTCTTTTATGTTATTTCTTTCTGTACTTGCATATATATGTAAAAATTAGGTTCTATCTCATTTTTTCTTACTGGTTAGTTTCACGACTTCTGTGAAACACTTTGGACATTTAATAAATGAAATTACATTTTCAGAATAACATTTAGTACTTGTTTTATATGTTGATTTTTAGGGTAATGCTTTTCATCATAAAATGTAATCCATAATCTATAAGTATGAAATATCAAGTGTCTAGGAATAAACCATTTTAGTAGCATGACCTTTCTTTTTGAACTGATAGGTCAAAAGGATAACAACACTCTGTATTGTTGTCGATAAATTCTATAATGTAGCCAATAGGTAGAATTGTATCCGAAAGGGTGTGTGACAGTTGAGTCACCCCTTCGGGAAAGTATATGTACATTGCCTGTAGGGAATTTTGGAACATTAGTCAAAACAATCATCATAATCATTAGTGTAAACATTGTACTTGAGGTGCATATTGAGGATATGAATAAAGCATTTCTTATGTGTTATATCTTGCTATACTACATGCGATAAGTATCCTTTTACCCTGTACGATAAACATTTGGTGTCATTGCTAGTCGAACCTAAAACAAAGGAAGTGTTATGAAGATTAACATCGAATTTGCTTAATAAAGATAGGGATAAGATAAAAGCTAAGGATAAAATATGCATAGCATAGGAAGTTTTACTTTTAGTAAAACATGCAGAGTGCAGTTAGAAGCTTCAATAGCTTACTGATAGACACTGAGGGGTGAAGGAGCACAGATGGAGAGAGTGCATTCACCTAGTAGATCGAGGAGTGCTGAGGAATTGTTAGAAGAGACTCAACAATAATTGAATTTGGTAGAAGAAATAGGAGAGGAGTTCCTTAACTTGTATAAACCAAGGGTAGAGAATTTGAACAGAAGGGAAGTAACTCACACAACTTGAAGTGTTGGAGGAGCATGAGCATGGAGTGAACTCTTCATTCCCAATACACCTGACGAACAAATACATGTAGAGAATCAAACAAATTCGATTGAGAAAAATCTTTTCTTATTGGGTAACGCGGTTGTTGGAAGTAGGGCGGTTGTGCAGAAAAATGTAGGTGGTGAAAATAGCATAGGTACTTAGAACAACATGGGTACTCAGAATAACATAGGTGTGTAGCAAGCACCACCACTTTAGAAGAAAGTATCAATGGTAGGACCGAATGAAAAATTTTGAAAGTTCAACAGTGATGGGACAACAGATCCGATTAGACATTGCAAAACATGCGAAACAATATGGACGGCAAATGGTGTAATGGACCAAGATGACTGAATCTAATAGTTCTTGGCCACCCTATGGGGCATAGTGATTGATTGGTTTGCAGATTTTGATCCTCAAAAATTTACTACATGGCCAAACATTAAAAAGAAGTCACGGAAGAGTTCTGATTACTAAGGGACAGTAATGAAATTGTAGTAGAAATATACAGTATGAAGCAGGGAAAGAATGAAATGATTTGTGTATGTGCAAGAAGGTTGAAAGAATTGGTGGAGAAGATGGGGAGCCCACCGACAGATGGATTAAAGAAATGATGGTTTTTTGAAGGGCTATGACCAACACTAAAGAAGAAAATGAAGATTGTACCTCCAACATCATACATAGATGCATATAATCGAGTGATGGATCTAGAAAGTAAGCAAAAAACTAGCAAAAAGAGCACAAATCATCGGACTTAAATGCTTCATCTTTCGAAAGCAGCAGTAGTGACAAAGAATCAAGTAAGAAAGTTTGAGCATTATAGAAGGATATGCTATGGATGATGGAGTTTAAAAATATGAAAAAGAATCTTGACTCAATGAAAGGGGAATTGTGGTGTACAGACTGTAAGGAGAGCCACACAAAGTGCTTCTTCCCAAAGAAACAATTTTGCAAAATTTGCCAAATTGCGGGGCATTCCACCAAAGAATGCTCGTTCAATATGAAGATGAAGGGACATTAGAAAGTGTTATTGGAATAGGAAGTGTCCACCATAGGAGTAGAAATGAACACAAACAATGATGCAACCTTCGGAGGGTACTGTAACAATAATTGGCATGGACAAGGTGGTAACAATAATAACAATAACAATAATGGAGGCCAAAGTTGGATATAGTATGACTCAAGTGGACAACCAACGATACAATTTCATGCGTGTAATCTCTGGAGGCACATCGCCAGAGACTGTACCATGAAGGAAAAAACACAATTTTTATGCAGATTGTGTGGTCCAGGAGACCACAAGGATTTGAAATGCCTTAAGCAAGGAGTGAACTTGTTAAGCATTGAAACATGTGATGAGGAGACACTAGTCATCACTTGTGAGAAAGAAAAAAAGGCAATGTATCTTGATGTAGAAGAGGAGAAGAAGAGGTTGTAACAAGCACGGGTAGAATTATAAAAACAAATGGAATTAGAAAAATCACAAACAAATGACATTGTCGACACCTCAAAGAGAAACCTGGCAGAACAAAATATTATAAGGCAAGTAATGCAAATGGAAATTTCTATCAAATTAAATGACCTTACAATGTTGTAGTTATGAACGATGATACTAAACATGACACCACTCTCAAAAGAAATGGAAGAAATAGGAAAGGATGGTAGTGGAACGACTACAGTAGACCCAATGCTACTGGCACTCACGATGAGAAGACATCCAACAGTTGTAGAGATGGGTATCCTGGGAACCATACTTACGGAAACAATCGTAGACAAAGTGTTAGGAGTAAACATACTACTGGAGGATATATGAAAAAAGTTGGGACAACCTACGTTGTGGCCACCTACATTTCAACTACTCATTGCGGATCAGCATAGAATCAAGCCATTGGGGACCCTAATGGCGCAACCAATAACCATTTGAACATAACCATTTCTATTATTTTTAATGATCATTCCATTAAAAAGAAAAGGGTATGACACCATCCTTGGATGAGGCTGGCTGGTGCAAGTGAAGGTGAAAGATGATTGGAAATGAAATACCCTATCCATGGAACGTGGAGGTTGAAGATTTGTAATCAACTTGCATAGACAGATGATAGCTGAGGAAGCAGCATCATCGGATTCTTAAGGTGAAGGTGGAGGGGATGATGAGGGGAAGAAGAGAATGGAACCTGATGAAGAGAGTATTGAGACTAGAAGGAGGGTCTAATGATGATGACTTGGACTCGGTGAACGGCCTACTCCATTGGTAGATGGAGGACTACGAGCTCTTTCTGAGCTATAATATGTTAAGGGTCAATGGAGGTAATAAAAGAGAGAAAAATGAATGTCTGAAGGAATACAGAGAAGCAAAAGAAGGAAAGGTAGTTATGGCTGAAGCTAAAGGAAAGAACATTATGTATGGCCAGTACAAGAGGAAGAACATACTGTATGAACATAACAAAAGGAAAGAGTCCACTGTATGGTACATAGTAAATGGACCGTGTGGAAAGAAAAAGGTTACACTCCACCATGGATATAGTAGAAAGGTGTTGATAGCAAGGAAAACACATCATATGGTCCACACAGGAAACAAAGAGGGAAGGTTGAATAAAAACTTCAGTAGTATGGAGTGAAGGTTGTAGAATCAAGAAAATAATTATTGATGGCAAAGAGTGGCAGTTGATAGAATTCATGGTACCAAGTTTAAGGATTGTGATTGAGAACAAATTGGGAGATATGGAAAGTCTAAGGGAGAGATTGTATAACTTAAATAAACTTGATGAGCGACGATTGCAGGCACAATGGGTCATAGAGGTTACACAAAATAGGCAAAAATTATGGCATGACAAGCATTTGAAATTGAATAAATTTCAACCAGGCTAGTTAGTTTTAAAGTATAATGGGTGTAACGAGATCAGACGAGATCAGACTAGGCAAGTTTAAAGTTAAATGGGTTGGACCATACAAGATCTGGGAAGTTGGCGATAATGGGGCAATCAAATTATGGACGTTGGATGGGAAGGAAGTAGTTAATGTAGTGAATGGGTCGAAGTTGTAAATCTATAATGAAAGAAATAACGTGCCTCTGCAGACAACTCAAAGAGAATAAAAATAATTTAAAAATAAGTAATTAGTAATGTATATATGTAAAGTAAATGTAAATAATGTAAAATTGTAATATGCTAATAGAGTAATGATAAAAGAATAAATTGAAGGCCATCAAGTTGAAAGAAGATGATACCATACGGTCATTATGAGGAAGGAAAGAACATCGTACGGATGCAAAGCACATAGAGAAAAGTAGATATTTGGCATTTGACACCTTACAAACATAGAAGGTACACCATACGGAGTTGGAAAAGAGTAGTTGGTGACCTAAAAAGATATCGTATGGCCACCACATACAGGAGGGACTGTGAGGTTAGCACCGTATGGCCTTAGGAGCACATTATATGGCTTTAAAAGGGACCATACAACAACAACAAGAGGACAAAAATAGAGCACTTGGAAAGGCACAAATATTTGGAGTTATGTATGGTAAAGAAAAAGCACCATATAGGCATTAATAGAAGTCATACAACCATTAGTTAGGGAGTGATGTCGTATGGCCATAGGAGCAGCAGACAATGATTATCAGTGTGCAACCCAATAGTCTATAAAACCACCATACAGTGTACATAGGAGCTACACAGGTTTGTATGGCCATCGTATGACCTTTTGATGGAAGAAGACAACGAGTTTTTTATGACCTAGGAGGACTATGCAAGAACAAGTGACCATACAACCATACTTATAAGGAAGTTAGAAGCATTGTACAACCTTTGTACAAGTAGGGTATAACATAGAGAGCCCACTATACAAAAAAAAGGAGGAGAGACCACTGTACGAAAGAAGCACATTAGACAAAGACACCGTACAACCTTGGAGGTAGAAGGCAAACACTATAGAGTTGTACAATCAGTACATAAGCACACTATACTGACTAGGAGGAAGGACCACCATATAGATTGGGATGAGGCACCATTGTACAGACAAGGAGGAAGGACTGTAGTATGGATTGGAAGGACTGCCATATGGCTCACATAGAAAAAGGAACACTTGAAACACCATAAGATGACCACCATATAGACACAAAATAAGTGTGATAGGAGGTTCTTAAAAAATAAAATGACAACAAATCAAAAAAGTTCATAATGAATAACGTATGGTACCGAAGGGAAAGACAAATAGATAGTGAAGAAAACATAAGCAATTGACAAAAAGAGTATGAGATTGAAATAAAATCACAAAAATGGTGTGTTCCATGGACTGTTGTGTGGTTTTGAGGGTGCTAATTTGGTCTTAGTAGCAGAGGCGTTGCCCTAGGAACCCGCTAGGGGCATTGCCCTATAGACCCCCAGTTAGTTTAGTTATCAGTCTTGGCAAGTGTGACCAGTTGATAAGACCTAGAGTTGTTGCAGGCATGGAGTGTTTGTATGCCAAAGGTGGAGACGACACTAGAGAAATCCTTTCAAGAGGGGTGCTAGGCTTTGAGGCACTCAGAGTAGGTGTTGCACATGAGGTTGTCTTGGTAGATGCAGAGAGAGCTCAAGAGGAGTTGACCATCCAGTTGGAGGCAGTAGAGCGACACTTGGCTCAGCGTACCCAGAAGTTGGTAGTGGAGAGGGAACAATTGGTAGCAGAGAAGGCACAATTGGCAGTAGAGAAGGAGCAGATAATAAAGGAAAAGGAAAAAGAGCTTGGAGAGATTGCTGAAATGATTCAATCAACCTTGGAGCTTCAGATGGAGACTGAGTCAGATCTAAAAGTACAGACATCGTAGATGCATAAGCTAGGAGCAGAGTTGAACAAACTTAGGGCACAAATGACTACTACTCCAGGGACGCATTCCTCTTCTTAGTAGAAAAAATTGATGTAATTAGTTGTTATTTTTAGTTTTTTTGTTTTGTCATTCAAAGATGACTTTATTTTTTTGGGGGGATGATGTTGTCAGTAAATTCTATATTGTAGCAGATGGGTAGAATTGTATCCAAAAGGGTGCATGACAATTGAGTCACCCCTTAAGGAAAGTATATGTACATCATCCATAGGGACTTTTGGAACATTATCAAAAGAATCATCATAATCATTAGTGTAAGCATTGTACTTGGAGTGCATATTGCATATATGAATAAAACATTTGTTCTGTGTTATATCTTGCTGTACTACATGCGATAAATATCCTTTTACCTTGTATTTTCTTCTTTGCAACTGTTAGCACCAGAATTTGCACCCTAAAATTAAGCACCTAAATACTTAGAAATTCTAGTGAACATGGGAACAATCATGAGTTTGTGGATAAACTATGTAGGTGATTGAACCTCTGGATTCTAGGCTAGTTCCTATTAGAGCAACAATCCAAAAAAAATGTGCTTACATTCATGGCCAATTTAAGCAAAACAAAGAAGACCATGACAGCTCAAAATGATCAAATAGAAAGAAGAAATCACTAAATATGACCTTTAAATATGGTGGCTACACCAAAAAATGTCTTTCTAGTCATGGAAGAATAAAGAAAAAAATGCAAAATATGTAACATTCAGCAATGGCGACTACAGATGAAGCAAGAAAATAGCTTCAAAAACCCTAGCTGACTCCCTCTTACATTCTCTCCATGCAAAATGAAAATGTAAATGAGCAACTTTAGGGTTGCGAATACAATATATTTCCCTTTCTTCCATTTCATAAACTTTTGGAGTCTAATATATTACATGGGTTTTATTTCCCATTTTTCCCATGTCTTGTATATGCCACGAGTTATGAGTATAAAACACTTATTTCATTTTTGCAAAATGTATGTAAAGTAAAGATATATAATAGTGATCTTATAAACTATTTTATATTTTTATTAAAATTGCAAACCTTTACAACATGTGTTCCTTATATTTACTATCTCTAACACTTAAGATAAGTGTGACATGTGTTTAAAGGAGGAGAAGTAGAAATATTAGCTGAAGACTTAGTACTTCAAATCTTTTGAATCATGAGGAGGAATTATAGGGATTTCAATTTGGGTCAAATTTAGACTTTGACCAAGCATTTTGGAGGTCTTTATGGCTAGTTAAAGCATTTTTGGAGGATTTTGACATGAGTCATGAGTTTCATTATGACTTAGTGTAGTTGTTAGGTAGTGAGTCATCTTTTTTATAAGATTTGACTCCCTTTTTGTAGCCTTGTTTCCTGATTTCAACCCCCAAGAGTTTTTTATTTAGTATTCTGAAATTTTCATACCAAGGGATGGATGGATGTGATTCTAAAAGGAGAGAAGACTATTGTGACATTTCATTGTCCTTTGTACGCTCATTTTTTCTGAGTTATATCTCTGAAGTTGATGTTCTTTGACCTTTGAAGGCATAATATAGTTAGTTGGATCTATTTTGGGACTCATTTTTTGTGTGCAAGGCTGGTGATTGATGTTTATTTTCTGTGTTTTCTCAAGAACCTTTAAATTTATGTCTCATTTTTGCACCTATCTATGTTAGTAAAATCATTATGCATAGGTCATAAGTTGTGCAGTTTAATGAAATAATATTGATTATGGTTTATATCTTTTGATATTATTCATTAAAGCCTTCTTTTGAAACACTTTTTATGCTGAGAATTTCATCAAAGTTGTATCTCATAGTTTATAATATGTCACATCATTGTGTTATTAAAACATCAAATACTTCATCATTGTTTTGGTGCATCACCTTTTTAGTTTAAAAAATCCTCTTTCTTGTACTTCCTACCCCTTTTCCTCAAAAGTTCATAGTATAAGTGGAGCATCACATAGCATCCAACAAGAATTGGCCTAGAATCTGGAGGTTTAGTTTACACACAAACTTGTGATTTTTCCCATGTTCACCAAAATTTCTAAGTATTTAGGTGCTTAATTTTTTCAGTCGACTAGATGGTCCCGGCGGTGTTTCTATAGCCGACGGAATGATTGTCATCAGTGTTTTGTATTTTGTAGCCGATGGGTATATAGTTTGTAGCAGACATAATGTTTGTGGCCGACGGACTCCTTTAGGAAGGTTTGGCGGATAGTATTTATATCCCATCTAGGATCATTATAAAGCATCTTTAATCTTCTATCTTCTATCATTGATTATATCAAGCATAATGTATGTCTGGCATATGCGAATATAATTCTGCTATTCTATTCCATTGTTTGTATGCGTTGATTTTACCTGTACGGTAAACATTTGGCATTATTTCCGTATGAATGTGGAAGGTGGGAGGAATGCAGATTAATGCCAAATCAGCTTAACAAGGATCAGAATAAGGCCAAGGGCAAAGATGGAATCTGTACTACACAAGAACATTTAATTCTGGCACAATAGGCAAATCGTCGATGGAGATTTTAGAGGATTTCTAACAGAAACAAGAGTGTGGAGGCATTGTTGGAGGAGACTCGATAATGGGTGGAATTGGTGAAAGAAGCACGGGAGGACTTTTTGAATTTTTGTTCACCGAGGGAAGAGAATCTAGACGGAAGAGCATCGACTCACACGGCTTGGAGTACCGACAGAGCAAGAGCATGGAGTGAACTCTTCATCTGAGATATACTTCTAGAGGGGATGACTTCATAAAACCCTTCTTCACCAAGGTTCACAATGGGTGAGTCCGTCGGTGTGGGATACCAGTCCTTCGGTGTAGAAGTACAGTCCACCTGTGTGGGAGACCAGTCTGCCGAAGTGCAGTCTGTCGGTGTGGGAGTGCAGTCTGCCGATGTGGGAGTGCAGTCCGCCAGTGTTGCAAGATCAAGAAATGCTTGTTTATAGACACCAATCATGATGGCATTACCAAAGAGAAATTGTCGAAGTTTGATGGCAATGGTACAGCCAATCCCATCCGGCATTGTAAAACATGTGAAATGATCTGGAGGGCAAATGGCATAATTGATGAAGATGACTGGATGAGACAATTTTTGGCAACCCTACGAGGTGTGGCAATTGACTGGTTTACTAGTATAGATCCGCAAAAGCTGGATAGTTGGAATAATATTAAAAAAGAGTTTCTAGCCGAATTTCAACTATTGCAGGATGATAATGAAATTGTAGTAGAGATCTTCAATACCAAGAAAGGAAAGAACGAAACTATCCGAATTTACGCTAGGAAATTAAAAGATCTGATAAACAAAATGGAGAATAAGTCGATGGATGGACTTCAAAAAAGGTGGTTCGTGGAAGGTCTATGCCCTAACTTGCGAAAGAAAATGAAAATTGTGCTGCCATCATCATACATGGAAGCCTATAACAAAGCATTGAATCTCGAAAGTGAGCACAAGAAAAAGAAGAAGAAGAAGACTAGTTCCTCTGATTCTAATGATGACAAGCCTTCCGGCGAAGATAGTAGTGACAATGAGGGCAATAACAAGAAGGTCCGCACCCTACAGAAGGATATGATTTGCATGATGAAGGAATTAAAAAATATGCAGAAGGAGCCAAAAGGAAGTGAGTTGTGGTGCACGGACTATAAGATCAACAATCATACTAAAGGATCATGTCCAAAGAACCAATTTTGTGAAATTTGTCAAATCATGGGCCATTCAACAAAGGAGTGCCCCTTTAACATGAAGACTAGAGAATCCCCGCAGGTACTTCTTACGTAGGAGGCTTCCCCGTTGGTAGTAGTGGAAACACGAATACCGTCGGTGCTACATCCAGAGAATACAAGAATAATCAACGTGGATAGAACAATAACAACAACAATAACAATACTAATACGAGTAGAAGCTAGATCCAGTATGATGCAAATGGATAGCCGATTATTCAGTGCCGCACATGTAACTTGTGGGGGCATTTTGCACAGGATTGTACAATAGTGAATACACCTCAACTATTGTGCCGATGGTGCAGACCTGGTGATCATGATGACTCAAAGTGTCCAAAATCTGAAGTGAACTCGATCACTATCAGGACAGATGAGGAAGAAGTTCTGGCAGTTATGCGGAAATAAGCAAAAGAATACCCAGAACCCACCGAAGAAAAGAGGAAATTTGTGAAAGCACGAGTAGAGGTTGGAAAAGTATCCCAAGTAGCAACTCCTTCGGACACCACTGAAACTTTAGTGAGGAATTCTGTAGAACAAAACATAGTACAAAAAATTTTGCAAATGGAGGTGCGAGTAAAGTTAAATGATCTGCTTCTCACCATGCCTCAACTTCGATTTTCTCTTTCAAATATTGTAGGAGAATCAAGTCAAGGGAAGGAAAAGTCACCGGGAGAACCAAGTCAAGCGAAGGAAAAGGAGATTGCTATAGAAGAAGATCAGATGTTGCTGGCGTTGACATCCAGACGACACCCTACAGTCATCAAGATGGTGATCCTTGGACATGTTCTTAAGACACAATAGTTGATGGAGGGTCCAGCGTAAACGTATTGCCGAAAGAAACCTAGAGGAAACTTGGACAGTCGACATTGTGGCCTCTGAGATTTTAGCTGCTGACAGCTGATCAACATGGCATTAAACCACTGGGTATTCTCATGGCACAACTGATAACCATTGGCACTCAGTTGTTCCTAATGGATTTCATGGTGATTCTGTTGAAGATGAAAGGGTATGACACCATCCTGGGCTGCGGCTGGCTTATCGAAGTAAGAGCCTGACACGACTGGAAGAAGAACACCTTATCACTAGAAAGTAAAGGTCATCAATTCATCATTGATCTGCATACCCAAATGGTAGGGGAAGAGGCCCTATCATCAAATTCTAAGGGAGAGGAGGATGAAGGCAGACAACAGATGGAACCAAATCAAGAGAGCGTCCTCCGATTAGATGGGGGATCAACGGATGACAACTTGGATTTCGTTAATGGTCTCTACCAATGGCAAATGGAGGACTATGAATTATTTCATAGCTGCAATATTCTGTCGATTGAGAATGAATATCCAAAGGAGTTTATTGAAGTAAAGGAGGGGGAGGCACCATTGGATGTTACACCTACCCATACATTCAGTGAAGGGGAGACAATTAAATATAATGAAGCTACACTACAAACAATGAATTTGGGGGACGAGACAGAGCCGAAGAACATACTAGTAAGAGATAACTGGGATCTAGTACTCAAGGCTACGACATTCAAGATATTTTTGGAATACAAGGATTTGTTTGCATGGAAATACAAGGACCTCAAGGGAGTACTGCCAAAATTGTGTGTGCACCACATTCTGCTGGTGGAGGGAGCCATACCTATATGAAAGCAACCCTACAGGATGAATAGGAACTATGCAGCACGGGTTATGGAGGAAATCAACCGGATGCTAGAAGCTGGCATTATCTTCAAGGTGCAAACCAGCAAATGGGTGTCACCGATAGTCATCTCATTGAAGAAGGATACTACTTAGATTCAGATATGCATCGATTTCAGATGCTTGAATGCAGTCACGATCAAGGATCCTTTTCCAATTCCATTCACAGATGACATTTTGGAGGAGGTCATGGGACATGAAATTTACTCCTTTATGGATAGGTTCTTCGGATACAATCAGATCTCTATAGCAGAGGAGGATAAGTTGAAGACAATGTTTGTTGTCAAAAATGGTGTCTACAGATACAATCAGATGCCATTTGGGTTGTGTAACACACCGGCCAGTTTCTAGCGGATTATACTGCATATCTTCAACAAGATGTCCATGGGTAACTTCAAAGCCTTCCTGGATGATTGGTCAGTATTCAGCGCAGAGGATAGACACCTGGCAACACTTGGTGAGTGCATGGAGAGATGTCCCAGAACAAGGCTAGTGTTGAATCCCAAAAAGTGCAGATTCATGGTTCCCCAAGGAAGACTGCTAGGAGACATTGTCTATAAAGAAGGATTGAAGATGGACCTTGACAAGGTGAGAGTCATTCTGGAGATGCAGCCATCCACTAATGTTTTAGAGGTAAAGTTGTTTCTTGGGCATATAGGATATTATAGGAGATTTATCAAAAAATTTGTGAAGGTGTCATACCCATTAGACAGGTTAACCTGCAAGGAGGAATCATTTAGATGGGACAAAGACCAAGATGAGGCATTTGAAGGGTTGAAGGTACAACTGGCTACGACACCCATCCTGGCGTATCCAGACTAGAATAAAGAATTTCATGTGCATGTGGATGCCTCCAACTATGCAATTGGCATGACACTAGCACAGACAGGTAACCACGGACTGGATCATTTGGTATACTTTTCCAGCCAGTTCTCAAAGGCTGAGCAGAACTATAGCAAGACTGAAAAAGAAGCGTTGGGGATGGTCTATGCTATACAAAAATTTTGTTATTATTTTCTCACTACACCATTTGTGTTCTATATTGATCACTAGGCCCTGTTGTACATGATTAATAAACTTGTCATCCAAGGGAGGATCAACAGATGGCTACTCCTATTGCAAGAATTTACTTTCAAGATCATTTTCCAACCGAGAAAGAAACATGTCAGTGCCGACCACCTATCACAGATCAAAATAGGGGAACCATCGGAAGGTGTGAATGAGGACTTTCTTGATGCGCAGCTGTTTCAAATTGGAGTACTACCAGAATGGTACAGGTGTATCAGCGAATACCTGTCAACAGGACAGTTTCCCACAGGGATGTCACCAAGTGAAAGGCGTAAGTTGATAATCCAGAGCCATACCTTTCAATTGATCAATGGATTATTGTATAAAATGGGGCCAGATCATATTCTTCGATGGTGTGTACTAGAAGAAGAGGTACAAGAGGTGTTAAAGGAAGCACATGAGGGTCCCGTAGGAGAACACATGGGGCTCGATACCACAGTGTGGAAGATATTTCTTGTAGGTCTTTGGTGGCCAACGGTATACAGTGATGCACGGGAATGGGTCAGCGGATGTGACACTTTCCAATGCGCTAAGAAGCTGCTAAAGTGAGATTTCATGCCACTTAACCCCTCCCATGCACAAGAACTTTTTGAGTGGTGGGGATTAGATTTTATTGGACCACTAAGGGTGAGTAAGACTCGACAATGCCGGTACATCATTGTTGCAACGGAGTACCTAACCAAGTGGGCAGAGGCACGTGCATTACTAGATAACTCAGCCGTTAGCACTGTGAAGTTTATTTATCAATAGATCATTACCAGGTATGGAATCCCGTTACAATTAACGAGTGATATGGGAGGTCATTTTGTTAATCATGTCATCCGCTTGCTCACCACCCAGTTCAAGATTTATCATTCATTGTCAAGTCCATATTATCCAAGAGCAAACGGATAGGCTGAGGCTACCAATAAAATCCTAGTATCCATCATCTACAAATCCTGTGCGGTTGAAGGTGCTGATTGGGAGGAAAACTTAACCACTACCCTGTGGGCTTACCGCACAGCATACAAGGTGACGACAGGGCACACATCATTCCAGTTAATGTTTGGATAGGAAGCGGTAGTCCCAGCAGAATTCACGATCCCAAGTCTGCAAATAGTGTTGGAAAACAAGTTGGATGACAATGGAAACTTACAAGAGTGATTAAACAATCTAAATAAGCTGGAGGAGAAGCGATTGCTGGCATAGTGGGCAATGGAAGTGGCATAGAACAGATGCAACCAGGACAATTAGTATTGAAGTATGATGGCTAGAATGAAATCAAACCAAGGAAAGTCAAGGTACGATGTGTCAAACCATACCAGATCTGAGAGGTTGGTAATAATGGAGAAGTCAAATTGTTAACCTTGAATGGGGAGGAGGTCCCTTAGGTAGTTAATAGATCCAAATTAAAGCTCTACCATGTTAGAAAGATGCCATCATCATTGTCGAGGATGCCGCTGTCATCATCGTCATTCGAAAGTGGCAAGACTTCAACGCCAAATTGAGATGCTTCATATATATGAAAAAAAAAAATTTAATGGGGGGGGGGGCCCATGGGTAGTCTATCCATGGGTAAATGAAAAGTCTCGTAGGCAAAAGTCTAGCCACGGGTGTAAAAGCAAAGCCCCGTAATGAAAAGCCATGCAGGCAACAGTCTATCCACGGGTGTAAAAGCAAAGCCCCGCGGACAGACTGAAAAGCCCTGCACGAAGAGTCTATCCGCTGGTTGAATAAAAGACTCTCGTGGGCTTAAATTTAAAACTTCTTCTGTGGGAATATAAAACGCAAGCTCCCTTTCTTCTTTATTTAGTCTTCACTGGTGTTGGGAGATGCTCGATGACAGAATGGGAGGAGAATGAAGCAGATGTAAAGCAGTAGTCCAATGGTAAAAAAAAAATTTGCTCCATTGAATCTTTAGCAGTGTCGATTGTGAGGGGTGTGATTCTTTTTATTTGTAGGAGCTTGTTGAAGCTATGTCTATTGGAGTTTGTCAAAACAACAGCGTGAGCTGGGAATGCAAAGCTTTTGGTTGGGGATATTACAAAATTAAAGCCGATAATTTTTTGTGGTGCTCCACGTGTATTTGATATGCAAGGTAAAAATTGAAGATAGTTACTACAAGGTTTTTAATCAGAAAGATGGTTTAGCTTGCCTATAATTACAAGCTCAATAACATGGTGGAAACATGTGATAACTGCTCCAACTGTTGATAAACTTGTATTTAGCAAGCACACATTTTGATCGAGTGCTTGAAGAATATTTTATATCAAAGAATGTTTCGCTAGGCTTCTACCAAAGGGTGAATAATAGTCTTCAGCGGATGGATTATCTGTGCCAGATGGGGTTATTTTTGTGGACATAGTTTCTACCGACAAATTTCCTGGGATAAAAAGTATCATATTCATTCTAGTCAAGGAACATCATTCCCATGGCTACCTTTCCTCTTCCACAGAGGAGATTGGGTGGCAAGCTTTTCTGGGGAAGGTAACCTAACCAGCACTTCATGTGCTTAGCACGGCTAGGAGGAAACTTATAATAAGAAAAAGAAGCAGTTATTGCATGGAATCAGCAGGCAAGAAGAAGCTGTGGAAGAGTCAGCTGGCAGCAAATATGGAAAAGAATTCAAAAGTTTTGGCATCAAGGATTCGAGTTGTAGGCCCCTCCAGTTCTAGTAGCAAGAAGCAGAAGACCAAGGAGGAACTCACTTATATTACCATCTAGTTCAAGAGTCTTAGTGGAAGCAAATGCCAGAGGTGGTGGCAGGAGACCTCGGAGGCAGACCAAATTAAGCAGATTCTGATGTGGGCATAGGTACATTGGGCCATCCAGCTTCCCATTTTCTCCATCCATTTGTTCGAGTTAGTATTGCACACCATGATAAAGACATATAGCCTGTAGAGAAAAACAAGTACATTCATGTACAAGCAGTAGCAGATGACGATGTCCTTTAAACCTAGGGATTTCACTAGGGTTTTTGGCATCCCTAGCCTAGATGGTAAGAAAGTGGAGATCAAGAACCATAAACTCTCATGAGAATGGAAGGAGAATTGGATAGATCTAGTGTGCTGGGATCTTACGCCCATGGAGAGGGATGCAGCGGTTCAGGGGTCAAAGTGCAGAGGGCTTTGCAGGGACTTTATTCAAGAGGGTCACTGGTGGTGCATCATGGACATCATCAAGAGCAGGTTGATAGGTGCCACTCGAGCTTCAGATATAGCATTGCCATAGGTTATGTTTATGAATGGTATTATGCAGGGAGTGGTATATGATTGGGCCTCAGTCTTGGCTAATAGGATGGAGGAATTTATGACCCTTTAGTAGCGAACATTTTTTATGCCACACCATGCCATTGAGCTATTTCTGAAGGTTGTAGCTAGCCAGATTCCACTAGATGATTTTGAAGCTCCTCCAAGGGGCAAGTTGGCAGATGGGGAGCCTCCCATATTCTATTGGCAACACTTGGATACAGAAGGATCAGCAGCAGGCCACAAGAAAGTATTTCGCAGACTGGATGCTTCTAGAGAGACAGATAGCAGACGGGAGGGCACTTCGGTGAGTGACAAGGCTGAGTCTATGGAAGAGGAGGAGAGCACTTCGGTGGAAGTTGGTGGTGAGGTAGCAGGTAGTGGGCCCATATTCTTTACCCCTCCTCAGCTTTCAGCTTCGACGCACTTGACTACTTTTTTGATAGTCATTCCATCGTTTGGCTAGCGCCATGCCCCAATCCTTATGACTCCTCTAGTGGAAGCAGACGTCCCATGGATAATGAAAGAGATGGCCCCATGGACAGCGACAGAAGTTCTCCCATAGATAGCAATAGATGTTGTCCTGCAGAAAATCGTCGAGATATTGCCGACGGTTGTAGCGAAGGTGATTCCAGTTGTACCAGCAGAGCAAGTTTCACAACTAGATGGCGTTACCATCACAGTCTCACAGAGAGCACAGCTGCCACCGTATGAGCCTGAGCCTTAGGTTCGGTTAGATGTCATTGATTGTGATGCAATTGTCACTATTTTGTCATCTTTTTTAGTAGAGGCCGAATCAACCTAGCCAGTACTGGAGAACATGGAACTCGGGCAGTCAGACCAACCGGAGGTGATGGATAGAGCTAGTGTGTTTTTGAGACAGCAGTTCTAACTCACTCCTACTAAGCGGGGTCTATCCATTTAGTCTCCTAGGTGTTCCAGAACATCATCGGAAGCACCAGAGCCTCAGCTTTAGGAGGGAATGCCACATGCTGTGGTTACACCAATAGTAGAAGAGGTGACACCGGATGTGGGCATGGCTCCCACTGATGAGGAGGAGAAGAGTGATGCATAATGGTCATTGGAGGACTTTGTCAAGGAGGATTACGGATCAGATGAGGACAGGTGTCGGGATTACCTCAAGACTATGAAATCTGCATTGAAGAAGGGACACGATGTGGCAATTCAGGCTCTGACTCAGTGGAAGGAGTGGCATTTGATTAGAGCATTTATCTGTGGGATCTATCCTCGATGATTTTAGACTTGTTTTGTAGATAGGGGTTGGTCAGCAGTGGAGAGAGCTAAGATGTTGGCAGATTGGGCTACTAAGCCGGAGTTGGGACCCAGTGACACCCCTTTGATGAAGCTGGCACATGAGATTATGGGATTATACAAGGATGTTTATAATGGTCATCGGCATGTGGAGGCGGACAAGGTTGCAGTAGAGACATCATTGGTAGCTGAGAGAGAGGCTAGAGAGAAGCTAGCCGCTGACTTGGCCGACCAGCAGGCAGCATGGGCTGTAGAGTAGGTGACACTACTAGCAAATATGGAAGCAGTGGTGTAGGAGAGGGACGTGGCTAGGAAAGGTACAAAAATGGCTGTCCAAGATAAGGATGCAGCTGAGAACGAGATGCAGTTAGCTAGGAGGTAGGCTATGGATGTTGTGCTTCTTCTAAAGGAGGCAGTCAAGGTTAATTCTCAGATTCAGATAGATCTTTGCATCAGGATAGAGCAGGTGTATGAGTTATGTCACCAGCAACACTCTTCTGGGATGCCCCCTTCTCTCTAGTATTTCTTTTGTTGTCTGTAAGTTGTCTCCTAATTTTGTTAGTCATCAGGAGATGACTGTTCTTTTTGGGGGGGATGGTGTCAGCTGACTAGATGGTCCCGACGATGTTTTTGTAGCCGATGGAATGATTGTTGTCGGTGTTTTTTATTTTGTAGCCGACGGGTATATAGTTTGTAGCGGACATAATGCTTGTGGTCGACGGACTCCCTCGGGAAGGTTTGGCAGATAGTATTTATATCCCATCTGGGATCATTGTAAAGCATCTTTAATCTTCTATCTTCTATCATTGATTGTATCAAGCATAATGTATGTCTGGCATATGCGAATATAATTTTGCTATTCTGTTCCATTGTCTGTATGCGTTCATTTTACCTGTATGGTAAACAAATTTTAGGGTGTAACTTCTGGTGCTAACAATTTTTGGCATGCCCAATGGGACAGTATAACATGCTATTTTCTTTTTTGGTTTTACTATATAAACCTGCACTTATAAAAAAAAATTTAAGCATAGTTGGCAACTCTATTGATAAAAAAATTAGAAGGATCAGTGCTGCATCATTTTTATGAAATGACACACAAGAAGATCAGAGAACTTTTATTACAGAGAGTTGTCTCCTCATAGAAGAGGAAAAAGGACATTTGAAAAAATCCAAGAAACTCTTGTTTATACAAGGAGAGCACGGTCAACACCTCCTGCTACAAGAGTTCGTGCTGCCACAAATAGTTCAATTGCTTAGGTTGAGATACCAAGAAATAGAACTTTACCAGCTCAAATGGCTAGAGCTTTTGTTGTGTTTAATTAGGGTAGTCCTTTAAACTTGGCTCAAAATGATGATATACCAGTGGCAGCCCTCAAAAGCATGCCTTATTTCTTAGGAGAAGACCAAGTTACCCCCATGAACCACATTCAAGATGTTGCAAACCTATGTGCCTTACATCATATTACTGAAGAAAATGTTTTTGTGAGGTGATTAGCTGCATCTTTCAAAGCAAAGGCTTTGGAATGATATAGAAGATTAGTTGCAAGATCAATAGAAGATTGGGATCAACTTGGTGGAGCACTATGCGACTTTTTCAAAGATAATTTTGATCACCTATCGCTGGTTCAATAGCTAGCCACCATTCAAAAGCACCATATGAGCAAGTTTCTGATCTTAATTTCAGATTTAAAAAAAACTTGGAAAAGAATTCCTGTGATAGTAAGGCCTACTACTGAACATGCATTCTTATATTATTTAAGAGCTTTTAATAGCAGTATTGTTGTTATGATCCAAACATTGGGTGGCAATATGTTACCTACAACTTACCAGCTAGCTATTAGAGCATAGAATAATTTGATACGAACTGGTCAGATAGTTCCAAGGCCACCAATGCCTATTTTCCTTGTGGCACCAGTTATACAGCCTATAGTACCACTACAAGAGGTCCCATTAGCAATGATAACACTAGCACTAGCACTACCAGCTCCAAATTCATAGCAAATAGTAGCTGCAAATGGTGTGTCAACTCAACCGAATGATTTACATGAAATCAAAGGTATTTTACAAAAATTCGATAATGAGTTGATAAATATTAAGAAACAACAATTCCAAAGCTCAAGGCCTTACCAGCCAAATAATGATTTCCAACAATGAAACCAAGGTGGGTATCAAGGCTACAAGTAGAATTATCAAGAAGGATACCAAGGAAATAGGCAGAATGTAAATTCAAGGCCATTTCAACCATTTAATCCTGATGCAGTCAGTACTTAAATGGATTTAATACTTGCTCAAAACAATCTAGCTATTGAATATGAGTGGTGTTTTCTATGCAATCAACCAAATAATCAAAGTACATGTGCAAACGTTGTGATCAACCAAGCATTGATGGTACAAAATATGCCAATGGCCCAGCAAGATGCACCTCATGGTGATGTTGTTTCACATCAGAATCAACCTCAAAATGAGACTGGACTTTTAAATTGGCATGGGGAGGAGTTTTGTGGTGTGAATATGGATGATCCTACAACTGTTGTTTACACTAGAACTAAAAAGAGAGCTTTTGAGCTCAACAATGCAGCTGGTAAAGTAGTTGATACATCACAAACACCAGTTAAAGAAAACAATAAAGGTGAAGTAGTTGCATAGATATCCACTCCACAAATACACATGCTACAAAAGAATCTACCTATTGCATCAAAAGGACAGCCTCATTTACAAGCTGACTGTAATATGGAACAACCTCACCAAAAGGCAAAACCTATTGTACCATTCAATGTTGTGGATAGTATGAAGAAGCTGAATGTGAATATGTCAATATGGGACATGTTGGCAATTCCAAGGCAAAAGGACATGCTACAAGTTGCTTTGGAAGGGCTAAAAGATGAAAGTGGATCTGTAGCAACAGTAAGAGGCAGCATACTTACAAATCATCCGCAAGACAACAACAATATATCAAGCAATGAGGTAGTCAAAGACCCTAAACCCAATCCTTTCTATTTAATGGTGATTGTAGGTAATAAATTAGTCCACAATTGCATGGTAGATAGTGGTGCCAGTAGTTTTGTTATGCCCAAGGAAATAGCTGATAAGTTAGGACTCAAATATCAGCCTTTAGAGAAAGGTGTTGTACAGTTAGATGGAACAACAATAAATACCCTAGGGATCATTAAGGGATTAGATCTTACACTTCATGCTTGTCCTCATTTTGCTATTCCCCAAGATATTTTTGTAATTGACTTACCCCCATACTTTGCCATGTTTCTTTCAAGAGATTTCATAGCCAAAATAGGTGGTCATCTGTTTGTTGACTGGTCTCATATGTTGTTTAAGACCCAATATGGGACAAAAGTTACGATTAAGTCTGAAAGATTGGCCAAAGATCATATATATAGAACCATATTGTCCTAGCGCTATAAATGTAATTTTAGATGCACTAGCAGTGAATCATGAGCATGTGTGCAATCCAGTTGCTATTATTCATGATAGTTATGAAGATAGCAGTATTCCTAATGTCTTGCTATGAGAATGGGAAGAAGAAAATATTGTTGATAGTCCTTTTGATAAGGTTGTGGAAGCAAGCATGGGGAATTATGTCATTCATGAGTTGGATGCAGTGATTCCTAATCTAGAAAAGGGGGCTACAGAATTGTCCAATCAACAAAATGAGTTGTGGGAAATGTATTTTGATGGCTCTCATAGTAAAAATGGTTCTAGAGGAGGGGCTATGCTTATATTGCCTTCTAGAGAAAGGTATTACTCAGCTTTCCATTTTTATTTTTCTTGTATGAACAATATAGATGAGTATGAAGGGTTGATAGCTAGTCTTGAATGGGCAAGAAAATGTGGTATTAGCTTTTTGAAAGTTATGGCGATAGTGAGTTAGTGGTAAATCAGGTTAGAGGCCTAAGTATTGCAAAAAATCATGCTTTAAAATGCTACAGGAACAAGGTATGGGATTTAATTGAAGATTTCAATGCCTTTAATGTTGTTTCAATTCCTAGAAATCAAAATAAATTTGCAGATCAACTAGCTACTTTTGGGGCACAGTTTGATCTAGTAGAAGATATTAAAAGACAGAAGGTACAGGCACATGTGAAGCTGGTTATCTGACCATCTATACCTGATAATGATGTCAACTGGCAAGTTTTTGATAGTGATGAGAAAATTCTTACTTTTTTGTTGGAAGAAAAGCATTTTTCTATTACAAATCAGAATAAAATAAAAAAACAATATGACAATCAAATTATTCAGCTGAAAAATAATAAAGTTTCAAAAGGACTAGTTGCATTAGAGTCCAATTTCAATAATGATGATCAACTGAAGAAGGGAAAAGTTGGTATGTAGGTGAAAGATGATCATTTTGAAGAGCTAGAAATAGTGGAAGGAAAATTTCTAAAAGTTGGAAAGGTTTGTTCAGTTGAAGAAAAACAATGATTCAAAGAGTTGTGTCAAGAATTTCTAGAAGTTTTTACATGGCAGTATTCTGATTTGAAATGTTTTGATCCAAGGATAGTGGAACACAGTTGATTTGGATCCAAATTCAAAACCTATAAGACAAAAACAAAGATCTATAAATCCAAGGCTGGAACCATAAATGATCAAGGAATTTACCAAGCTTGTTGAGGGGGGATCATTTTTCCAATCAAGCACATATCTTGGGTCTCAAACTTAGTTCCAGTGAGGAAAAAGAATGGTGAGATCAGGCTGTGTGTAGATTTTTGTGATCTCAACAGGGAATTCCTCAAAGATCACCATCTATTGCCTTCTATGGAGTAGATTCTTCAGCTGGTAGCTGGTTCTGAAAGGTTTTCCCTCTTGGATGGTTATTTTGGTTATAACCAAGTGCATGTAAATGAAGCTAATCAATTCAAGATGGATTTCACAACAAAATGGGGTACTATGGCCTACAAATGAATGCCTTTTGGGTTGTCTAATGCTGGTGCAACATTTTAGAAGGTAATGGAGCATGCATTTCAAGGTCTGCTTATGATTTTTTATATGTATATGTTGATGATGGTACAGTTTTCAGTAAATCTATAGCTGAACATTCACTTCACTTAATGAAAGTTTTTGAAAGGTGCAAGGAGTTTGGTATCTCCCTAAATCCAAAAAAGAGCATTTTCATAGTACATGAGGGTAAGTTGCTAGGACATATTGTGTCGAAGGAAGGAGTTACTGTTGACCCCGAATGAGTGCAAGCTATCCTGGAATTATCACTACCTAATCACAAGAAAGGTTTGCAAAATTTTAAGAAAGAATAAATTTTATCAAAAGATTCATTCCAGATATGGCAAGATTGCAATAGCCATTAACATCAATGTTGAGGAAGAACATAGAGTTCAAATGGACTAAAGAGGGGAAGGATAGTTTTCAAGCCATTAAGGAGGCATTATCAACTTCATCAACTCTTGTTAGTTTGAATTTTGCTAAGGATTTCATTTTGTATGCTTTTGGTAGCATTGACAACATCTTTGCAATGCTAGTATAGAAGAATAATGACGACTATGAGCAGCCCATAGCTTTTTTCAGTCAGTCTCTAACTAATTATAAAACTAGGTATGCATTTGTGGAAAAACATGTGCTTGCAATAGTACCCAACTTGAAAAAATTTAAGCCCCTAGTTGCTGCCAATCCATCCAAGCGTAAAGGAATTTTTGCTGAGTAAAGATTTGAATGATGAATGAGCTGGATGAATTACTAAAGTCATGGAATTTGATGTGGATATGAATGTCACAAAACTGATAAGAGATAAAGGATTGTGTGAGGAAATGGCAGCAAGTCAAAATGATGAAAAAGATGCAGTTATAGTTGTTGTTTTGTTCAATAGCGATGATGTGCAAGCTAAGAAACCACCAAAAAATGAAGATTGGGTGCATAATATGACTCATTTTTTAAAAACTAGTGAATTTCCATTACATTTGGATAGAGCTAAATAGAAATATTTTCATTTACAGTCTATCCCTTATATTCTATTGAACAATGTGTTGTTCAGAAAAGATATCAATGGTGTATTATTATGGTGTATTGAATCTGATCAAGTGGAAAGAGTACTTAAAAAATTTCATGATGGAGACTCAAGAGTTCATTTTGCCCCTAGAACTATAGCATGGAAAATCATGCATGCTGGTTACTATTAGCCAGAATTATTTAAAGATTGTTAGGCATGGTGTAAAAAGCGTGTGAAGTGTGCACTTTTTGTAGGGAAAGAGAAGCTTTCAGCTATGCCCTTGTAGCCAATTCAAGTTGATCATCCTTTCATAAAATGGGGATTAGATTTCATAGGACCAAACAATCCGTCATCCAGTGCTAGACATAGGTGGGTACTCACAGCAATAGATTATTTTACCAGGTGGACTAAGGCCATTCCTTTGAAGGATGCAACTGAGTTATCTATTTTGAGCTTTTATAAGGATATAATTACTAGATTTGGTATACCGGAATCTATAATATTAGATAATGCTTTGGCTTTTGTCAGTTTGAAGATAACAGAGTGGGCTGTGAAAAATGGTATTTACCTGAGTACATCCTCAAATTACTATCCTCAGGGAAACGGTTTGGCTAAGAGTACTAACAAAAATCTAATAAGGATTATCAAATAAGTAATGGAAGATAATCAACGACTTTGGCATTCTTGTTTAAAGGTTGCATTGTGGGTAGATCGTATAACTTCTAAAAGATCCATAGGAAAATCTCCTTACATGCTAGTCCATGGGAAGTAAGCTCGGTTACCGTTATCTACTGAACTTCCAACTTTGGATATTGTGCATCAATTACAAATGTTTGAGGGAGAAGATCCTATGGCTGTAAGATATGGAGAACTGATGGAATTAAAAGAATCTAGAAGGAAAGCTATGGAAACAATGGAATATCATCAACTTCAAACGAAGTGGGCTTTTGATAAGAAAGCTTCTTCTAAATTTTTTGTTGAGGGAGATGTTGTGTTAAAATGGGACATGTTGAAAAGAAAACTAGGCAAGCATACAAAGTTTGATAACTTCTGGAGCAATCCATTTATCATTAACCAATGCAAAGAACATAATGCATTCCAACTATCTAATATGGAGGGTGACGTGCTACCGATTCTAGTTAATGGAATCCACCTCAAGTGTTGTTTTGAGGTATGAATTATCAGTCCTATCTTGTATATATTAGGATAGTTTTCCTATTTTTCAATTAGTGCATCTGCATTTTAGTTAAGTTTCCCTAAGCGTTGTCCAAGCGCGTGTCAATTTTTATTTTCTTTCCTAGGTTAGTTTCTTTTTTCCTTAAGTTTTAGGTTCATCAAGTTGCTGGTTTGTGTTGTTAAGCTTTCATAATCTTCCCATTCCATTCATGCATGCATCAATACATGTGTTTAAATGCCTACACATACCTAGCAAACACATGCATATGCACATACATAATGTTGTAGCTAATCAAGTTCTGTTGTCAACATACATACATGTATGTCCACATATATGCTATTCATATGCATTCATTCAAACCCACCCATTCATCCATACATCAATAAGATGGTCATATTATGAAAGTTTTGCTTCTAAAGTTGTTACTTGAATTTGACCATACATATTAGTCAGCTTAATAAGAGTTTTAAGTCCTATTAAACTCACGTACATGCATTCAAAACTCAACCAACAACTTTAGAAGTGTTGTGTCAGGTTTGGTGTTGGGATGCATTTTTTTTTTTTCAAAATCCATGCCCAATGGATTGTTAAGGCTACTGATCCAGTGTCTAGCAGGCTGAAAAACAACAAGAGGTCACCAAAAATGTTACTTAATTCCAACACGTTAAAATTCAGTCCTGAAAGTTTTATTTGTTGAAAGCACTTTTCATTTGATATTGGAAAGAATATAATTGTCCTTTTATCATTCATTTCTTGAATATGAAATTGTTATTTTACAAAAGAATGAAGTGCTAGAAATGACATCTCACACAAAGTGTGAGTACAATTACTATCTTTCATATGTACTAAGAACAAGAAAAATAAAACATATGGGAGAAAGTTAGAGATAACCAGTCATTGCCTTTCAAACTTTGACTGGTTAGGTGTTCTCTATCATCGCCTTGTCACCCCTAGTCCAGCTATCAATCTGGTAAGCTCTTGGTTCTTCGTTCCCCTGTAGGAGAAAGAGGTGGGGTTAGATCTTTATGATCTAAGCAATGACTGATTATCTATAGCTACATATTCGCACATGTCATATTTCTCTTATTTTGAATACATACAAAAAATAGCAAGTGTAAGTGCTCAAATGCAAATGATAGGAAGGTATTTTGTGAGTGTCACAAGCCTGTGCTCGAACTTCATAAAACTATTTCAAATATTTTGCTGAGAGAAAAAAGGAATATTGTACTAAGAAATAAGGAGTATGAAGGAATAGAAGAGTCATGTGCAAGTCAATTTCATAAAAGAAAGCAATTGTAGGTCATTGTGTAGGTAATTGATGGAAGTGTCTTTTTCACCTATACCAAGAATTGATAACCATATATTGCTAAATTATGCAACAAACAAATCAATGAAATATGCAAGTGGTTCTACAATTGGTGATGCTGATTATTGTAATGAAGAAACTTGAAAATTTTGAGAAAAGAAAAGCATGGCAGAAAGTAGCAAATATTTAAAAGGAATTGTGTGAGATTGGACATAAGCATATTCTAATAGGATTTTCAACAGGAAATGAGTCTAAGAAGCAAGCTCTTTTAGATCATATTTCAAGATTTGACTTCAAAACTTTTCAAACATGCATTGCAAGAAACATCTAGAACTTATGATAAATCTGATTTGTCTCTCCACTTGGACACAAAATTGATAAGAAACTTGTTCTTGAAATCCTTATGGAATCATCTTGGAAAATAATCTTCAGCTTGAGTGAAAAGAATACAAAAAATAAAGATACAAAATAGTAGCATGAATCAAGAGACAAAAATGGTGTCGTAATGCAAGGATAGTTGTTTTATAGACACAAAGTAGGCACTAATAGCAGATGCAAAGTCATTGTCTTAAAACAAAGCAAGAAATGCATGTAACAAAGCAAGAGCTGAAAATATGAAATTCTTCCATGGTGCAGCTTTTTGAACAAAAGACAAATGTTGGGTTATCATTAGAGAAGCTACATTCATTTTCTTTTTGGAAAATTCATTGTCAGTTCTTGATAACACCTCCTACCAGGCAAGCTTCAGGTAAAATGGAATGATGTAACTACTGCTTATCATTTCGATGAGTTATCCAAGGATGGAAAAGCTAGATAATTTCATTTTCCAATGTTACACATAAGAGGATCAGAGCCGACCTTAAAATCTGAATATTTTGTAATGCTTAAGAGCATAGATTTCAATCAACAAACTTTTTTTTAAATGGTAATCAAAATTTTTGAAACCCCTACCAGGAAGTGAATAACATAATGAGCAGCTACAGGATGGTAAAGAGAAAACTAGTAACAAAAATAGAGATCTCAAACACCATTACCATTTTTTCTCTCTTAAAGTCAAGTTACCAGGAGAGATACATCACAAAAAAAGCATATGGAATAGGAATGAAATAGGCGAAGGCCAGATGAATTTTAACTTCAAAGAGTAGGTGCGGTTGTAGTTCTGTATGTGAAAATTTAGCAAAGACAAGGAAACACCAACAAGTTTGTTTTTGATGATGCCAAAGTAAACCCATAAAACCCAGGAGAATACAACAAAAAGAACAACAACAAATCCCTAGCATGGCATTTTTTAAAACTAACTGAAAAATAACCCATAATGGCAACTCAAAACAAATATGTTTTTCATTGAATAAAAATGTGCCTTTCAAATGCGAGCAGAACGTTACCTTCCATGGTGGCTTCTAGTCAAATTTCTAGTAAAAGCAACAATCCAGGAAAAAAGGTGCTTCCATTCATGGCCGATTTAAGCAAAATAGAGAAGACCATGGCGGCTCGAAATGATCAAACAATAAGAAGAAATTGCTAAATATGACCTTCAAATATGGTGGCTACACCAAAAAATGTCTTTCCAGTCATGGTAGAACAAAGGAAAAAATGCACAATATGTAACCTTCAGCAATGGCAACTATATAGATGAAGCAAGAAAATAGCTTCAAAAACCCTAGCCAACTCCCTCTTACATTCTCTCCATGCAAAATGAAAATGCAAATGAGCAACTTTAGGGTTGCAAATACAATATATTTCCCTTTCTTCCATTTCATAAACTTTTGGAGTCCAATATATTACATGGGTTTTATTTCCCATTTTTCCCATGTCTTGTATATGCCACAAGTTATGAGTATAAAACACTTATTTCTTTTTTGCAAAACATATGTAAAGTAAAGATATATAATAGTGATCTTATAAACTATTTTATATTTTTATTAAAATTGCAAACCTTTACAACATGTGTTCCTTATACTTACTATCTCTAACACTTAAGATAAGTGTGACATGTGTTTAAAGGAGGAGGAGGAGAAATATTAGCTGAAGACTTAGTACTTCAAATCTTTTGAATCGTGAGGAGGGATTATAGGGATTTCAATTTGGGTCAAATTTAGACTTTGACCAAGCATTTTGGAGGTCTTTTTGGCCAGTTAGAGCATTTTTAGGGGATTTTGACATGAGTCATGAGTTTCATTATGACTTAGTGCAGTTGTTAGGCAATGAGTCATCTTTTTGATAAGATTTGACTCCTTTTTTGTATCCTTGTTTCCTGATTTTGACCCCCAAGAGTTTTGTATTTAATATTCTGAAACTGTCATACCAAGGGATGGATGGATGCCATTCTAAAAGGAGAGAAGACTATTGTGACAGTCCATTGTCCTTTGTATGCTCATTGTTTCTAAGTTGTATCTCTGAAATTGATGTTCTTTGACCTTTGAAGGCATAAAACAGTTAGCTAGATCTACTTTGGGACTCATTTTCTGTGTGCAAGGATGGTGATTGATGTTTATTTTTTGTATTTTCTCAAGAACCTTTAAATTTATGTCTCATTTTCACACCTATCTATGTTAGTAAAATTGTTATGCATAGGTCGTAAGTTGTGCAGTTTAATGAAATAATATTGATTATGGTTTATATCTTTTGATATTATTCATTAAAGCCTTCTTTTGAAACACTTTTTATGCAGAGATTTTTATCAAAGTTGTATCTCATAGTTGATTGTATGTCACATCATTGTGTTATTGAAACGTCAAATCCTTCATCATTATTTTGGTGCATCACCTTTTCGGTTTAAAAAATCCTCTTTTTCGTACTTCCTACCCCTTTTCCTCAAAAGTTCATATTATAGGTGGAGCATCACATAGCATCTAACAAGAACCAGCCTAGAATCTGGAGGTTCAGTCACCTATATAGTTTACCCACAAACTCGTGATTGTTCCCATGTTCACCAAAATTTCTAAGTATTTAGGTGCTTTATTTTAGGGTGCAAATTTTGGTGCTAACAACAACTTCTTCCAATCCGTGTTAATGCCCTCCAAACCTCACAAATGAGGTATATATCTCTCCTATGTCTATTTCAATGGTACAACCATGATTTTAATAGTTATAACCCTTTTCCCTCTAAGTTGCAATTTTGAGCAACTTTTACAACTATGCAACTTTGTACAAAAAGTGCAATTTTTGCATTTTCCATTTGATTTCATTTCTAGGACTTGGAAAATGTTCCAACATACCTAAAAACAACTAAGAACACCTAATCCTAGGCTTTCTTGACCAAAAACACTAAAAGACACAAATTTGCCTAATGAGCAACTTTTGGTTATAAATTGCATAAAGTGCCTTAAGCATACAAAATGGTGTCTTTCTTTGACAAACATGGACTTTTCATCCAAGGTTTGTTTATTCTAGCCTAAGTAGATTAAAAAAAAAACATAAAAAGCAAAATCTAAACCAAGTGTCTTCGTGCTCTGCACCACAATACCAAAGGTATATTATTTCTAAGAGCATTAACTACTGCCTCAAGCAATACATAGATTACCCAAGAACACAAAATTACAAGCATGTTTAGAAGCTTGCAATTCTAGATTCAGGTCCTCACATAATCCAAGAATAATGTGGAATGTGTCCTTGAAGATTGACAAACATACATTTCCATTGCAAGATGAAAATTCACCGATGGGTATGAAAAATGACAAGAACGCACTACCCAAAAGAAGATGAATCATAACTCAAGAAAAAAACAACCAAATGAGTTGTGAACCTAGGAATAGGAGCTAGACTAGGTCTAAATCATAATTCAAACATCACAAGTGCTGATTCATTCAATCAAAGGATCACTGAAACAGTCAACAGACTGGTTCAATTAGAAGAACATGAAATTGAACACAAAATATTTTGGTTGATGCAAGACTTCTTCGAACCTACTGTTGATAAGAAAGTAACTCTCACACTTTGATGTGTTAAAAGAATCTAGAAAGTCCAACTCAACTTAACAAATTCACGAAGAATCTCCATTTGATAAGATACTCCTCATATTATTTACCTCTTGTACTCCTTCCAATTCTGCTCCTTAATATTCTTTCTATAGTATCTGATTGCTTCTTAGGATGATTTTGTTTCATATCATAATCCTCATTGAGCTACCATCAACCTCATGATACTCATACAAATTTGAAATATTGAATACGGGTGAAATATCCATATCCCTAGGTAACTCAACTTCATAAGCATTCCCAAAATCAAATCTGTTTAGAATCATACAAGGTCTAAACTTTATCATCTTGAACTTTTTATAAGTTCCCACTATAAATCTTCATTTCTTCAAATGAGCCATAACTTCACCTCCTATTGGAAAATCCTTATGTCTCCTAATTGTGTTAGGTTTCTCCTTATATTTCTTATTCATGCTCTCCAAATGTTGTCTAACTTCTTCATGCAATGTATTCATGTAACTCATAAACTCCTTTTCTTCAATATTCCTTTTATCCTCTAAATTTAGATATCTCAACTCTCTCAACTCTGGAACCCCCTTAAGACTCATACTAGTAACTACTTAAAAAGGTTCTTTCCTTGTACTCATATTCACCAAATTGTTATACAAAAAGCTTCTTGTGATAAAAATAAATTGTCTTTGTTTGTCCACAAGCTTGTGGATGAGAAGTAGAATGAACTTCAAATCAATATGCAACTTCCTATACATATAACCAAAAAACTTGTTATCCACTTCTGAAACTATTTTTCTTGGTAACTCATCCAACCTCACAATTCTTTGAAGAATAAGTCCATTGCATGTACTATATCAAATGTCTTCGTACAAAAAATGAAATGTAATATATATCTAGAGAGTCTATCTACCTGTACAAACATAGAATCATTACCTCCCTATGTCTTTTGTAATCCCAAAATAAAATCCATGCTAATATCCTCCCAAGGTCTAGTAGGTATGAGAAATGGTGTATACAATCTCACATTTTGAATACTACCCTTAAACTTGACAAATTATGTAGCTTTGAAAACATTTCTTAACGTCCCTATGAATCTATGGCCAACAATATCTTTCATTTTTCAAACTTACTATCTTGTCAATACCAAAGTTTTTGGCAAGTCCTCTACCATGCTTCTCCTTAAAAAACTACCCCTCATTGATCCTCTATGTATCCATAGTTGAACTCCTTTGAACAAGGGTACGTGTAGGATCATGGTGGGCCAAACTATACTTTTAAGTAGCAGTGTAAAATCAATAAATCAAGTTTATGTCAACTTGATGTGCAATTTTGAACTAGTTATAAATTTTATATTAAAAAGTTGTAAGAATAGAATCTGCAAGAAATTGAATTTAGTTTCTAAATATATGTGATTGATAACAAAGATCTCTCCATTAGAAATAGAGTGAATAGTCATAAATCAAAATGCCACATTGAACAATGTTATAAAGGGTGAAACTTTAGTAGATAAAATGGACAGAGAAAATCATGGTCTACAAATAACATTGGCCAATTTAAAAATATAATCAAGAATAGAGGCTTAAATATATATAAAAGAGACTCAATGAAATGCTACCAACTACTAGTCTAGATGTGTTGCCAATACAAAAATATATTTTGGATGGGGCGGCAGTTCATTGGGACAAGAATGACATGAAAAAAATTTCCAATCTATGTAAAATCCATAAGCAATAAAGATTGAAGGAAAAAGTGATTAATTTGTGATGACAAGATAAAAGCAGAAGTCAAAGGCAAAATTTGTTGACAATATAAGGCAAAATAAATTGCGTCCATCTTTAGTGATATGAAGTTGGAGGATTGAGCTTACTTAGGAAGGCACCATAACATAATACAAGCCACAGAAATGGTCAAACCCATGTTTAATAAAAGGAAGTTTCTACAAGGATAGTTTACCGAAGAAGAGTTGTACCGAAGTGAATAGACCCTACATGGTAGTGTTGAATTGTTGAAACAACAAGGAAATTCATATTTGGAGTAGATTTAGCATAAAAATCAATGGTGACAATGGTCTTTTGAATCAAAAGAAAAAAATTTCATATTAAGCAGGATAAAAGAGTTATTTCATTATGTGCCTCTACTTATTAAGTTAAAGAAAAGCTACAAATGAAAATAATTAAGAAAAGGAGAGTTTATATTTGAATATATCTCTTCATTAAGAGACATGCTCAATGAGAGTATATAAATAAATATTGAAAGAAATTGGTAATTTGTGAGAGATTTCAAGAAAATATAAAAATAAATAAGGAGTAAAGAAGTGTAGAGAAAATTAGTGCTAAAATATTATGAAGAAATATGAAAAGGTCCTCAAATATACATGCAGATTTATTATTTGAACTACATTAATATAAGAAGTCAGAGAAGTGTGTGAGAAGGAAGAATGAAGAGTGAGTGGTATATATAGATTTATTAAAATCTGATATATATATATATATATATATATATATATATATATATATATATATATATATATATATATATAGAGAGAGAGAGAGAGAGAGAGAGAGAAGTCAGAATAATAACAAAGAAATTATATAATCATTTAAGAGTATGAGTGTAAAGAGTATATGAACTTATATAAGATTATGTTTGGAAGATAAAACATAAGTATAGAGTAGATATAAAAAGAAACATTGTGTGTTAGAAATGTCCATCATCAATTGACTCGGCAACATTATTAAGGTGGAAGAGAAGTTTGTGTGTAGTGGGTTGGTGCTCACGAAGATGACAATGGGGAGTTGGTGCTTCTAGTGGGTTGGTGCTTGCAAAGTGTGGGAGTTGGAGCTTCCAGTGAGTCTGTGCTCATAAACATAGGGGTTGGAGCCTCTAGTAGGTTGTAGCCTACGAAAAATTGTAAAGAATAGTTTATATAAGAAAGCATTTATTTGTCATAGTTTTCTCCCACATTGGGTTTGCATAATTGTTTATTTCAATGTTTAATGATATTAAGGAAATTGCTTGGATAAAAAATTTAAATTGTAAAAGTTGTTAATATATTGATTCACAAAGCTCCCCCCTCAGAATTTTTGTACTCTTCAATTGGTATCAGAGCTGGTTCCTTCTATAAAGCCTAACTGCTTGAAGGTAGATCTATTGAACACACATGGAAAAAATGAAAGGAAATAAAAAGAAAAGGAAATTCAAAGAAGATTAATAACAATGCACCAACTGACAATGAATTCTTTGAAAAAGGAGATGATTTGATATATAGTGATGATTGTATTAATAACATAGAAGAAAATATATGTGATAAGGTACTAGTTGGAATATGTATGATGACAAAAAATGATGATGTGACAAATCAAGATGACCTTGAGAATGATCAAGAATAGAGATGATAAATGAAAAAGAGGCTGACAGTGAGGAGGAGGATGTTGATATCATGGAAGAACATCTATATTCTTACAAAGAAAATATAAAACTTAAGAAAAAGAATGTGAAAAGAAATTCAAAAATCCAAGAATTGAATGAAGCCTAAAAAGAGTCAAATAGAGTAATTGAAAATTTGAAAGAACAATTAGATGTCAAACTATTTCAAGATGATACAATGAGGAAGTTCAATGGAAAGGAAGCATATTATGCCAAATTAGAGGAAGAAGTCATCATGTTGAAAAATGATTTAAGACAACCACTCTCAAATTGAATATCGATCTTAAATTTGAAAAAGAGCTCTAAAAGTTTGATGGATATAATTGATAGTCAAAGACCATCCACAAGAAAGACAGGAGTAGGATATGAAAGAGAGGATAACAAAAAATATCATACATTTAAAGGCTTTGTTAAGAAGATTGTTGTACAAAGGAGTCATCCTCAAAATTTGAATGAGTTGAACTTAAAAAGGATTATGGAAAGGAAAGATATGTAAACCTAGATTTTATGGATACTACTATTTATGCAACTATTTTGGTCACAAGGCAAGAGAATGTAGAGCACAAATGAGAAATTCTCATGGATGGAGAAGTAGAAATCAGTATGGGCACTTAGCATAGAATTGCATATACGGGAACGGGAGAAAGAAGATAACTAAAGGAGAAGAAGAAACCAATGCAAGTGTAACTAGCAGTTCACACATTTCCTAGTTATGAAAAGAAGATGTATAAACATAGGGGGAGATATAAAATGAAAGCATTCATTAAAACCTTTAAAAAAAAGTGAAATGTTTTAACATAAGCTGATGTTTTAACGAGTATATTCAGAAGATGGAAAGCAGATTGTATTGATGTCAAAGATGGTAAGATAGGACCTTCACAAGGGGAGATTGATGGAAATATTGTCATTGATGTCAAAGACATTCAAGAGATTGTCATTGATGACAAGACATCTGCATATGTTACATATATTTTTATTGATATCAAAAGTCAAGACAAGGTTCTCATGGATGTGAGGATGTTGATAAAGATGTGTAACAGTTACTTCATCTATTCATATTAAGTATGAACATTTCAACAATAAATATACCAGACAAAAGTAGTGCATCGGTGAAACAAATATAAAAAGGGGATTGATTATATTAGTAGCTATATATTTTCCAAGTTAAGCGATCATAAGCATAGAAGCATATGAAGTAAGAAATGAAGTTGAATTATTGATTAAACAAACAATGACTAGATATTTGCATGTATAAAATTATTATTAAAATGAAGCTATAAAATATATGTTGGTGATGACCAATACATAGAGATTAAGAAGAAAATGATAAAAGACTCAATGACATATATATTTTAAATATATGTGAATAATAACAAAGAACTCTCCATCAGAAACATAGTGAATAGTCACAAGTCAATATGTCACATTGAATAGTGTTATAAAGGGTTCAACTTCAATAGATAAAATGAACAGAGCAAATCATGGTCTACAAATAACATTGGTTGATCTTAAAAATGTCATCAAGAGTAGAGGGTTATATATATATATATATATATATATATATAATTATCAATGAAATACTACCAAACTACCAGGCTAGATGCGTTGTGAATACAAAAATATATTTTGGATGTGGTGGCAATTCATTGGGAAAAGAATGACATATGAAAAAAATGACCAATCTTTGTAAAATCCACAAGCATTAAAGATTGAAGGAAAAAGTGATCAATATGTGATGGCAAGATAAAAGTAGCAGTCAAAGGAAAAAATTGTTGACAATACAAGACAAAAGAAATTGCACCCATCTTGAATGATATGAAGCCAAAGGATCGAGCCACAGAAATGGTCAAAATCATGTTTAATAAAAGAAAGTTTCTACAATGGTTGTACTGAAGCGAATGGACCCTACATGGTTATGTTGAATTATTGAAACAAAAAGGAAATTTGTATTAGGAGCATATTCAAAATAAAAATTGTTGTCAGTAAAGTTATAAAATAGCCAACAGGTAGATTATCATGTAGTCAGTAATTGTTATGTAGCCGATAGGCCCCTTCGGGAAGGTTCTTCGGGAAAGTATATGTACACCATCTGAGGTTGTTGTAATCATCATGGGAAGCACTATGTAATCTCTTTGGCATATATGAGAATAATAAAAGGAGTATTTCTATTCTTGTTTATTGTCTGTATACATTAAACTATTTACCCCATATGGTAAAGATTTGGTGCCATTCGATCCTCGGCAATGGCGCCCGATCCCCGACAATGGTGCCAAATGTTTACCGTATGGGGTAAATAGTTTAATTCATATAGACAATAAACAAGAACAGCAGTACTCCTTTTATTATTCTCATATATGCCAAAGAAATTACATAGTGCTTCCCATGATGATTATAACAACCTCGGATGGTGTACATATACTTTCTCAAAGAACCTTCCCGAAGGGGCCTGTCGGCTACATAATAATTACTGACTACAAGCTAATCTACCCATCATTTGTTTTATAACTTTATTGACAACACTTATGACCTATCTTCCAAACATAATCTTTTATCAGTTCATATACTCTTATATGAATATATAATTTCTTTGTTATTATTCTGACCTCTACATATGTATATCGAATTTTAATAAATCTATACATACCACTCACTCTTCATTCTTAATTTTCACACACTTCTTTGTTCTACTTCTCTGACTTCTTATATTAATGTAGACCAAATAATATATCTGCATATATATTTTAGCACCTTTTTCATATTTCTTCGCCCTGTATTATTTTCGCACTGATCTTCTCTACACTTCTTTACATACTCCTTATTTATTTTTATATTTTATTCACATCTCACACAAATTACCAATTGCTTTTAATATTTATTTATATACTCTCAAAAGAGCACGTCTCTTAATAAATATAGATATATCAAATATAAATTTTCCTTTTCTTGATTAATTTCATTTGTATTTTTTCTTTAACTTAATAAGTAGAGGCACATAATGAAATAACTCTTTTGTCATGCTTAATATGAAAGTTTTTTCTTTTGATTCAAAAGACTATTGTAGCCATCAATTTTTTTCATTGGTAATTGTTATGTAGCTAACGGACTTCTTCGGTAATTGTTATGTAGTCGATGGACCCCTTCGAGAAGGTTCTTCGGTAGGATATATGTACACCATCCAAGATCATGGTTGGAATCATCATTGTAAGCACTATGTAATCTCTTCGGCATATATGTGAATAATAAAAAGAGTATTGTTGTGTTACATATTCCTATCTTTTGTTTGTATGCATTAAACTATTTAACCCATACGATGAGCATTTGACGCCATTTCCCAATGGACCTGGAATGAAGGCAGAGGAATGAAGACTGATGTCAAATCAACTTAACAAGGATAGTAATAAGATAAAAGGAAAAGATGGAATACGCACCACACAAGAAATTTTAATTTTGGCATAATAGGCTAAGGGCAAACGGAGGTTTCAGCAAATTATCGATAGACACCGAAGCACCAAGGAATTTTTGAAAGAGACTCGACAGTGGTTGGATTTGGTGGAAGAAACAAAGGAGGAATTTTTGAACCTATATATGCCAAGGGAAGAGAATCCAAATGGAAGGTAATCAACTTGCATGGCTCAGAGTGCCAAGGGAGCACGAGTGTGAGTGAACTTTTTGTTTGTGATACACTTCCGAAAGAACTTGAAAAGAACCTTTTTTCACCAATAACGTGGCTGTTGGAAATAAGATGACTATCTAAAATAGCGTGGGTGTACAGAACAATGCGGGTGTTCAGAATAGCATGGGTGTTCAGAACAACGTGGGTGTGCAACATAGCGCGGGTGTGCAGAATAGTGTGGGTACACAAGTACCTCTAATTTGAATAGTAATGGCTAGACCAAAAGAAAAATTACCAAATTTTGATGGTGATGGAATTGCCGATCCAATCAGACACTACAAGACATGTGAAACAATTTGGATAGCGAATGGCATAATCGACACAAATGAATGGGTCCAAAAAATTTTAGCAACCCTAATGGGTGTAGTAGTTGATTGGTTTGCTAATGCTGATCCCCAAAAATTAACTACATAGGTAGGAGTTAAAAAGGAATTTATCACCAAATTTTAATTGCTCCACGACGACAATGAGATTGTAACAGAAATATACAACACAAAGCAAGGGAAAAATGAAATAGTCTGTGTCTATGCTAGGAAACTAAAAGAATTAATAAATAAAATGGAAAGTAAACTGATAGATGGGCTGCAAAAGAGATGGTTCATTGAAGGACTACGCCCAAAGTTAAGGAAGAAAATGAAGATTGTGTTGCCATCATTGTACACCAAAGCATATAGTCAGGTGATAAACTTAGAAAGTGAGTAGAAAACAAAGAAGAAGAAAAGTAGCTCATCCAACTCAGATGATGCATCTTTGGAAGAAGATATCAATGATGATGAAAAGGGCAGCAAGAAGGTCTGAGCTCTCCAAAAGGATATGCTCCAAATGATGAAAGAATTTAAGAATATGCAGAAAGAGACAAAGGGAAACGAGCTATGGTGCATAGAATGTAAGACAATAGGTCACATGAAGGGATCCTGTCTGAAGAACCAGTTCTGTGAGATATACCAAATTATGGGACATTCCTTAAAAGAATGCCCCTTCAATATGAAAATAAGAGGACCTCAACCAGTGCTCTTGACACAGGAGGCTTCCCCATCAGGAGCAAGCGAAAATACCAGCAGTGATGGTGCCACTTCGGGTGGGTACAAAAATAATAGAAAAGGGCAAAAAAATGATGCCAATAATAATGGGAGTCATAGCTGAATTCAGTACAATGCGAACGGTTGCCCGATGGTTCAATGTCGAGCATGCAATTTGTGGGACCACTTTGCTTGAAATTGTACATCGACAAATGCACCAAAGTTGTTATGTAGATGGTGTGGTCTAGGAGATCATGAAGATGACAAGTGCCCAAAATTAGGAGTGAATCTGGTCAGCATTGGTACTGACAAAGAGGAGGTTCTTGCAATCACATGAAAACAAGCAAAACTGTACCCCAACTTGACAAAAGAAAAGAAGAGATTGGAAGAAGCACGAGAAAAAATTGAGAAAGCAATGTAGCAGAGAAAGCACACTTGAAGGAAACTATTGGTACCTCAACAAGGAACTGCGTGGAACAGAACATCATACGACAAATATTACAAACTAAATTATCAGTCAAAATAATCGATCTGTTTCTCACAATGCCTCAGCTCTGATCGGCACTCACAAACATCGCTCCAACTGCTAAATTACTAGGAGAACAAGGAAGGGAGAAGGAAAGTGGAGCAAGTGCAGAGGACCCAATATTATTAGCCCTCACATCCAGACGACATTCGACAGTCATCAAGATGGTTATATTAGGAATGATCCTTTCAGACACAATTGTGGACAGAGGTTCAAGGGTAAATGTCCTACTAGAAGATACCTAGAAGAAGTTGGGACAACCAATATTGTTGGCCACCTACATTCTAGTTGCTCACAATAGACCAACATAGGATCAAACTGTTGGAAATCCTGATGGCACAACTAGTGACTATTGGAACACAATAGTTCCTACTCGACTTTGTTGTCATTCTGCTAAAGAGGAGAGGATATGATGCCATTCTGGGCTGAGGATGGCTCGTACAAGAAAAGGTTAAGCATGACTGGAAGAAGAATACACCTATCAATGGAAAGTAGGGGAGGATGAATCACTATTGATTTACACACACAAATGGTGGGCAAAGAAGCCATATCATCTGATTCTGAAGAAGAGGATGAAGGAAAGTAGAAATTGGAACCTAGTGAGGAAGGAATCCTACGGTTGGAAGGTGGATCGACAGACGATGATTTGGATTTGGTGGATGGCCTTTTCCACTGGCAGATGGAGGATTATGAGCTCTTTCTAAGCTATAATATTTTTAGGGTTGACGAAGGTGAAAAAGAAGAGGGAAATGAATGTCCAAAGGAATACAGAGAAGTGGAAGAAGGAAAGGCAGTTACGAAAAAAGCTGAAGGGAAGAACATCCAGTACAAACCCAAAAAAAGAAAAGATTACACTATATGGTACATAGTGAATGGATTGCGTAGAAAGAAAATGTTATGTCGAACCACATATATAGTAGAAATGTGCCAACAACAAGGAAAATGCATTGTACAATCTTCATAGGAAACAAAGAGGAAGGGTTTAATAAAAGCTTCATTAGTGTGGAGTGAAGGTTCTAAAATCAAGAATACAGTTATTGATAGGAAGGAGTGGCAGCTAACAGAATTCATGGTATTGAGTTTTGAGAACAAATTGGGCAAGATGGAAAACCTAAGGCAGAGATCATGTAACTTAAATAAACTTATGAGCAATGATTGTAGGCACAATGGGCCATGAAGGTGACACAGAATAGGTGCAGAACATGGCATGATAAACACCTAAAATTAAATCAGTTTCAACCAAGCAAATTAGTATTGAAGTATAATGCACAGAATGAAATCAAACCTAAAAAGTTTAGAGTCAAATGGGTAGGACCATACAAGATACTGGAAGTTGGTGATAATGGAGCAATGAAGTTATGGATGCTCGAAGGGAAGGAAGTACCAGACATGATGAATGAGTCAAAGTTAAAAATCTATCAGGAAGGGAATAGTCCCCCATCGACGAACAATTGAAAAAGAAAGAGAAAAAAAAAAAAAAAAAAAAAAATTTGTTGTGGATCACCGTACGGCCTCTTAAGTGAAGTTTCATAAATGTATAGCAAAATAAAATAATTAATTGTCACTGTAGGGTTTAATGTTTAATGCCATCGTACGGAAATTTCAAGCACTAATCGTAAGGTGTTTTATGGGTCAATTTTATGAACTTCTTTCGTACGAAAAGCAGGGTTAAACAATATGCCAGTCACCGTATGGAAAAAAAACATAATGCAAGGGTGAAATCGTCATACAGCCATCTTCAATTATGTGATGGTATCGTATGAAAATTGGGAGAAGATCAGAAGCTGAGACAAGCCACCGTACAATTTGAGCCCATATAGATTTCTATTTCCATCGTACGCTCTTTCTAGTTTCCCATGTCTGTACGGAATCCAAAGAGAAAAAGTTGACTAATTAACTACATCTAATGTAGGCACTGGAAGATTGGTAGCATACGGCCATTTGATAATTAAAGGGCTCAGTAGTACACTTCTACCACATGCCTTCACTGTATGACCTGCTAGATTCAAGAGGTGTAATGCATTGTTGCCATATGCTCACACTACATAGGAGATGAAGCACATTATGAGCAAGTCATACGGCTTAGAGTAGCACTTTTGCACAGCTTCAAATACAATATGGTGTAGTAGAAAAGAGAAATTGCTAAATATTGTGCCATACCACATCTTCATTGTCACCGTATAGGCTTGCACAGGCAAAGGCCAATTTTGGCTAAGGGTTTTTTGTAGTCAACTTCCATTTGAAGAGAAGGGTTTATAAAAAAATTTGTGACATCCATACCACTCTTATAAATGGAGTCTATAGGAAAGAGGAAGTGGAAGAAAAACTTAGAGGAAGAATCTAGAGTTAAAAAAAAGAAAAAAGAAAAAAATGTTCAGAATGAATAACACATGATGTAGGCATAGTGTGCACAAGGTGGAGAGATCAACGGAGAAAGCCTTTCGAGAGGGATGATATGCTTTGAGGCACTTGGAGTAGGTGTTGGACATGAAGCTATCTTGGTGGATGCATAGAGAGCTCAGGAGGAGCTGATCATCCAGTTGAAGGCAGCATAGTGACACTTGGCTCAGGGTACCCAGGAGTTGGAAGTAGAGAAAGCAGCATAGGTAGCTATCAAGGTCAGCTTGATTAAGTGGAAAATATTGTGTTATCAGAGGCTACAGATGCAACATGGTTTGGAGACCATTTTGGTGCAGGCACGGAACAAATGTGAAAGTGGTGTGACGAAAACAAATCTATCTTGTTGTAGTTAGTTATTTAATGTACTCTATGTTGTTAATCTATGTCGAATATTTTGTAATTGTTGTCTAGAGATGAATTTTCTTTTTGGGGGGGATGATGTTGTCAATAAAGTTATAAAATAGCTGATGGGTAGATTAGCATGTAGTTGATAATTTTTATGTAGCCGATAGGCCCCTTTGGCAAGGTTCTTGTTATGTAGCTGATGGGCCCCTTCGGAAAGGTTCTTCAGGATAGTATATGTATATCATCCAAGGTTGTAATCATCATGGGAAGCACTATGTAATCTCTTCAACATATATGTGAATAATAAAAGGAGTACCGTTGTTCTTGTTTATTATCTGTATGCATTAAACTATTTACCCCATACGGTAAACAATAAGTATAGAGTAGATATAAGAAAAGTAGTGTGTTTGAAATGTCCATCGTCAGTGAGTTAGCAACATTATTAAGGTGGAAGAGAAGTTTGTGTTTAGTGGGTTAGAAATCACAAAGACAACAGTGGGGAGTTGGTGCTTCCAGTAGGTTGGTGCTTGCAAACTATGGGAGTTGGAGCTTCCAGTAAGTCATTGTTCATAAACATAGGGGTTTGAGCTTCTAGTAGGTCGTAGCCTATAAAGTATTGTAAAGAATAGTTTATATAAGAAAGCATTTATTTTCTGTGGTTTTCTCCCGTATTGAGTTTCTATGTAAAATCTTGTGTACTTGTGTCTAAGTGCATAATTATTTATTCCAGTGCTTAATGATATTGTTAGTATACTAATTCACCCCCACCCCCCTTATAGTATATCCTTGTTCTCTTCACACCAAGGAGGTTTGGTGATTACCAAGCCTAATCGGATACTTGATATATACCCGATATTCTCCCATCCAAATATGTAAATGAATCACATCAAAAATGGAGGGTGAGTATTGGAAATTGAGGAAGGGTCATGATTATCCACTCCATGATGCATTTGATGATTTTGACACGTTACGCTTGTTCATATGGGTTGAAAGGGGCCATAGGTTGTTCTATGACCCCTTTGACCCATATTAACAAATGAAATGTGTAGGGATGCATGTCATCATCACAAATGTCAAAAAGACCTATGACCCCTTTTGACACATATGAACAAATGAAACGTGTCAAAATACTATAGAACAAATATCCTATACACTATATCATATAATATAATATTCTCTAATATAATATAATATAATTTATAATATATTATAATATAATATAATACATTATGATGTAATATATTAAAATATATTATAAAACAAACAATAATAGAAAAAGACCTCAGTAACATAGCAATAAAAAACACACTTGACGTGGACATCACATGGATCATGGAGGGGATAATCATGAACCTTCCTCAACTTTCAATCCCCACCCTCCATTTTCCATGTGGTTCATTTACATATTTGGGTGGGAGGATATCAGGTATCCGATATTTTACTAGTGAACTTTATAAAAAATGATCGTGGTCCCCTTACTCAAGACATGCAAATATTCAAACACTTTTTCTTGGGTTTTGAGAGTTTTGCAGGTAAAATACAAAATTTGGGGCACAGACTTTCAAAAAGTGGCTGAATCAATTCATTAAGTGTCCTTAAATTGCTGACACTATGGGGAGTAGTAGTAGATGGAATTCTAAACAGAAGAGGAAGGTGACAAATGAAGGAATTGAAGAATATATGGAAACAGATAGGGAAAGCCATCATAGAAAGAGACAAGGTATGTTAAATGTCAATGAGGTTGAGCTCGTAATAGTAGTTTCAAGTGAAGATGATGTTGAATTTGATAATATGAATCAATTTAATGTTGTGAATGACAATGTATTAATCAAAGAGGAAAATGTAGACCTTGAAAGGGAAAATATATTATTTGAGAATGATAGTGATAATGTTGCAAATGAACCTTATATTTCTTCTCATTATAATCAAAATTGAGGTTCCTTGAAATGAAGATAGACAAACATTTGATCCTAAACTTGGTAGAACACTAAAGTGGTTAATAGAGATTGATGAGACCATTTGAGGACATTGAAAGGGAAGAGACCACATAGAACAGTTTGGTTGTGAGCTTCAAGACTATATGAACACTTTATTGGCAACAAGACATTGGTGGAGTAATGCCAAAATTTTGTGCAATTGTTAAGGATGCAAAAATTAAGACCTATGCTATCCAAATTGAAAATTGGTGTCAAAAAGAAAATGGAGAGAAATGCCATTGTTGTGAAGAATCTTTTTAGTGTTCTCAATAGCATAAGAAAGAATAGTAGGGAAAAGTACAAGACAACTTTTCGTAGAGTTATTACAACTTCCTTGGTAAGTCATCATTAGAGAAAAGAGAGATTTATTAGGAAAACTTGTCTTGACTTGAACATAAGTCATATGACTTTTAGTAGAGCACTTGAAAGAAGAGAGAGACTTGATGATCCTCTTCAAACTGATACATAGGCTTATTGTGGGAGACTTCCACATTTTGATAAGAAACTGACTGAGGGTGTGAAGGAATAAATTGCACAATTTTGGCATTCTAGGTCAAGAGTGTCACCAAATGCGAAGGATGTTTTGAAGTTGAGAATTGGCAATAAAGACTGTACCCTACATCCAAAACATTATTTGGAGGTAAGTCAAATAATGTTGTTCAAATAGTTTTGTTAGACTAATCTAACATTGCATATATCACAAAGGGCATTTGAATCAATGAAGCCATTTTATTGTGTCGTTTAAGATTCAAAATACATGTTGCGAATTTCATGTGGAGTTTTGTATGCACCATGATTATGTTCCATCCATTCTTCTTTTCATACTAATGAAATGTTGGAAATTTGTAGTGCTAGTTGCCATCCAAAATCATCAAAATCATTACTAGATCAATTATTATGTCCTTGACATGATGGTTGTCTTTTATAGAAATTATTGCTTAAATGAGAAGTGTTCACAATGTGGTTGTTTATAAATTTTTTTGACATGTTTCCATGAAGGTTGTGAAGGAGATATTGAAAAGACAATAGTTTCAAAGAAGGTTTATGAAACAGTGAAATACACATTGAAGAACGGAGGTGAAGGCTGTAGATGTGAGTTGGTTACAAAAAAAATGTGAGTGGATGATTTCATTTTTGATTTCAAGGAAAACAAATTCACATGTATGCAAGGCATAGTCATAGGTGGTTGGATCAACAATTTAGAATGTGTAAGGACACTTTCCCCATTACAACCCCAAAATGAGACACAATCTCAATATCACAACTCCATTCATATTGCTATTTTTGTCCAAATAACATATAGACATGCCCCTTATAGTGTGAAGATAACTAAAAGATAATCAAAGAGTTCCAATTTTATATGAGCAATGATAGATCTCACTCTCATGAGTTTGTCCAACATTTTTTCAAGAATTATTGAGTTCTTGAGAAAACATGATATTGTTATGGATAGACATCTCATTTGGTCAGATAATTGCGCAGGTCTATTCAAGAATGCTTGCATGTTTTATTGGTTGTGTAGAATACTTATAATGATCTGTGTACCTCATATTTGGAGCATTTTTACGTCCAAAAATGGGAAAGTGGAACATGATGGTGTGGGGCATCTTTGAAGAGAGCTCTAGTCAAGAAGAAAATGAAGATTTCAATAGCAAAACTTCTTGAGGCTTGAACAGTTCATTGTGGCATCATTTTGTCAGTGCCGTTAGCTCTAGATAGCCAGGTGAATCCCAATAATACCACTATTTTGTCCACAGAGATCCTAGAATGCTCATGAGCACCCAAAATTAGAACATCTCCAAGGTACCCTAAGCATGTGTGGGCAGCAATCTTCCAACACTTGTATCTTGGAACTCATGAGGCCTATTGAAAAAAATTTAGATAGTATAGGTTTGTGATATCAATTTCTATAATATTCTCTCTCAGCTCTAGGAGACTCAATTTTGTTTGAAATTGGCACAACGATCTCAGTCGATACCAAACCCTGTAAACTTTCTTAGTAAATTGGTGCACTACTGTGCAACTTTCGAACCATTCATCATGGCATTGTTTTGTTGACATCATTAGCTCTGGATGGTCTAGTGAACCCTAGTAACACCAATGTTTCATCCATGGAAATCCTAGAACATTCAATAACACCCCAAGCTTGAGCGTCTCCAAGGTGCCCTAACCACATTTGGGCAGCGATCTTCTGACACTTGTAACTCAAAGCTTGTGAGGCCTTTTCACAAGCTGTTAGATGCTTTAGGATCGTGATATCAATATCTATAATAAAATCTCAGCTATCAGATATTCATTTTCATTTGAAATTGGCACTGTGATCTTGGTCAATGCCAAACCTTGTAGTGTTCCTTAGTGAATAGGTCCACCACTATGCAACTTTTGAACCGTTTGTTGTAGGATCATTTTGTCAGTGTTGTTAGCTCCAAATGATTGGGTGAACTCTAGTGACACCATAGTTTCATTGATGAAGAGCCTAGAATGTTCATGAGCACCCTGAACCAGAACTTCTCCAAGGTGCCCTAAGCATGTTTGGAAAGAAATCTTTTGATGCTTGTAACTCAAAACATGTGAGGCCAATTGACAAAGTGCCAGATGGTACATGACTATGATAGTGATTTCTACAATAACCTCTCTCAATTTTGGGAGATTAAATTTAATTTGAAATTAGTACAATGTTCTCTGTAGATGCCAAACCTCCAAGTGGTCCTTAGTGAATCAGTGCACCATTGTGCAACTTTTGAACCATTCTTTGTGACATCTTTTTTTCAGTGTCGTTAGCTCTAGATGGCCGATTGAACCCTAGTGACAATGCTATTTTTTCCATGGAGATTGTTGAAAGTTTGTAAGTACCCTGAAGTCAAATGCCTCCAAGATGCCTAAGCACGTATGGGCAGTGATCTTTCGATGCCTATAACTTGAAACTCATAAGGCCTATCGATGAACTATTAGATGGTTCATGACCATGATATCAATTTCTACAATAACCTCTATAATTTCTAGGAGATTTAATTTTGTTTCAAATTGACATAGTCATCTCGGTCCATGCAAACCTTGTCATGTTCCTTAGTGAATCAATGCACCACTGTGAAAATTTCCAACCATTCAACATGGCATAGTTTTGTTGGCATTGTTAGCTCCAAATGACTAGCTGAACCCTAGTGACACCACTATTTTATCCAAGTAGAGCCCAACATTTGTGAGCACCTTGAACCAGACCTTCTCTAAAGTGCTCCAAGCACGTTTGGGTAGTGATCTTTCAATGCTTGTAAATTGAAGTTTGTGAAGTCTATTGACAAACTATCAGATGCTACAATATAGAGATATCCATGTCCACAATAGTCTCTCTCAGTTTTGGGAGATTCAATTTCATTTGAAATTGGAATAGTGATCTTCGTCGATGCCAAACCTCATAGTGTTACAAAATTGGGGCACCATTACACAACTTTCAAACTATTTGTCATGGCATTGTTTTGCTAGTGTTGTTACCTTTGAATGGGTGGGTGAACCTTGGTGACACCACTACTTCATCCACGGAGAGCCTAGAAAATTCGAGCGATCCCCAAACCAGAGCATCTCCAAGGTGCCCTAAGCACGTTTGGGTAGTGATCTTCTGACACTTGTAGCTTAGAACTCCTGAGGCTTATTGACAAACTATAAGATGCTAAAGGCCTATAATTTTGATGTCTACAATAACCTCTGTCAGTTCCAGGAGATTCAATTTCATTTGAAAGTGGCATGATCTCGATTGATGCAACATCTTATAGTATTCCTCAGTGAATTGGTACACTAGCATAACTTTCAAACCTTTATCCTGGCATCATTTTTTTGGCACTATTAGCTCTAGAAGGCTGACTTACCCCTAGTGACACCAATATCTCATCCACAGAGAGCCTAGAATGCTTGTGAGAAGCTCAATCCAGAGTGTCTCTAAGGTGTCCTAAGCATATTTGGGCAGCAATCTTCCGACACTTGCAATTGGAGCTCGTGAGGCATATCAACAAATTATTTGATGCTAAAAGATTTTGATATTGATGTCTACAATAACCTCTCTTAGTTCTGGGAGATTCAATTTTGTTTGATATTGGCACACCAGTCTCAGTCGATGCCAAATCTTGTAGTATTCCTTAGTAATTAGTGCACCATTGTGCCACTTTCGAACCATTTTTCATTGCATTTTTTTATTAGTGCCATTAGCTCTGAATAGTTAGGAAAACCCTAGTGATACCACTATTATGTCTATGAAGAGGCTTGAACATTCGTGAGCAGCACAAACCAGAGCGTCTCCAAGGTGTCCCAAGCACATTTGGGCAATGATCTTTCGATGCTTGTAAGTCAGAGCTTGTGAGGATTATCCAAAAACTATTAGATGCTACAAGACTATGATATCAATGTCTACAATAACTTCTCAGTTTTGGGAGATTCAATTTTGTTTGAAATTGGTGTAGCTATCTCGGTCGATGCCAAAGCTCACAATATTCCTTAGTGAATTGGTGAACCACTGCACAACTTTTGAACCATTTGTCATGGCATTATTTTGTTAGACCCATTAGCTCTAGATGGATGAGTGAACCCTAATGATACCAATATTTCATCCACAAAAAACCTTGAAAGTTCATGAGCACCGCAAATCAGAGTGTCTCCAAGGTTCTCTAGGCACATTTGGGTAGTGATCTTTTGACACTTGTAATTTGGAGTTGATGAGACCTATCAAAAAATTCTTCGATGCTACAAGACTTTGATGTTGATGTCTACAATAACCTCTATCAGTTCTAGAAGTTCCAATTTCATTTTGAAATTGGCATAGCGATTGCGGTCAATGCCAAACTTGACAATGTTCCTTAGTGAACAAGTGCACCATTGCACAATTTTTGAACCATTCATTGTGGGATTGTTTTGTCAGTTCCATTAGCTCCAATTGGCTGGGTGAACCTAAGTGGCACTATTGTTTCATCCATAGAGAGCCTGCAATGTTTGTGAGCACCCCAAACTGGAATGTCTCCAAGGTGTCCTAAGCATGTTTGAGTAGCAATCTTCCAACACTTCTAACTCAGAACTCATGAATCCTATTGATGAACTGTCAGATGATATAGGACCATGCTATTGATTTCTACAATAAAAATTCAATTTTGTTTAAAATTGGCACATTGATCTTGGTAGAAGCCAAACCTTGCAATGTTCCTTAGTGAATTGGTGCACTACTGTACACCTTTTAAACCGTTCATCGTGGCATCATTTTGTCAGCATCGTTAGCTATGGATGGTCAGGTGAATCATAGTGACACAACTATTTTGTCTACAGAGAGGTTAGAACATTCACAAGCACCCTAAACTAGAATGTCTCCAAGGCACCCTAAGCATGTTTCGGCAGTAATCTTTTGATACCTATAACTCAAAACTCATGAGACCTATTGATGAACTATTAGATGGTAGACACCCATGATATTAATGTCTATAATAACCTCTCTCAATTCTAGGAGATTCAATTTTTTTTGAAACTGGCATAGTGATTTCGATTGATGCCAAACCTCACTATGTTCCTTAGTGAATTGGTGCACCATTGTGCAACTTTTAACCATTCCTCATGGTGTTGTTATCTCTGGATTGCCAGGTGCACCATAATGACTAATGTTTTTTCCACAGAGAGTCGAGAATGGTTGCAAGCACCCCAAACTAGAATATCTCCAAGGTGTCCTAAGCATGTTTGGGCAGCAATCTTCCAATGATTGTAAAATGGAGCTCATGACACCTATCGATGAACTATCTACTGCTAAAGGACCTAATATCGATTTCTATAATAATCTCTTAGTTCTGGGAGATTCAATTTCGTTTGAAATTAGCATAGTGATCTCAATGAATGTCAAATCTTAGTGTTTCTTAAAAAATTGGTGTACCACTGCACAACTTTTGAACCATTTTTCTTGGTATTTTTTTCTCAGTGTCGTTAGCTCTAGATGGGCAAGGGAACCCTAATGACACCACTATTTCATCCATGGTGAGCCTAGAACATTTGAGAGCACTTTGAACTAGAGTGTCTCCAAGGTGTCCTAAGCACATTTGGCCAGCGATCTTTTGACACTTGTAACTCGGAGCTCGTGAGGTCTATCGACAAACCATAAGATGGAAAAGGTCTATTATTGATGTCTAGAATAACCTCTCTTAGCTCTAAGAGATTCAATTTTGTTTGAAATTGTCACAATAATCTCAATTGATACCAGTGTGCAACTTTTGAACCATTCATCCTTGCATCATTTTGTAAGCATTTTTAGCCATGTATGGCCAAGTGAACGCTAGTGACACTACTATTTTACACATAGAGAGCCTAGAATGTTTGCATGAAGCTCAAACTAGATTGTCTTCAAAATGTTGTACGCACATTTGGGAAGCAATCTTCCGATGCTTGTAAGTCCAGCTTTTGGGGACTATCTAAAAACTATTAGGTACTACATGACCATCATATCCATGTCTATAAGTCTTGGGAGATTCAATTTCATTTGAAATTAGCATAGCAATTTCGGTTGATGTCAAACCTTGTTCCTTAGTAATTGGTGCACCACAATGCAACTTTTGAACCTTTCATTGCAGAATCATTTTGTTAGTGTCGTTAGCTCTAGATGGTCGGGGGAACTCTAGTGACACCACTGTTTCATCCACAAAGAACCTAGAACGTTCAAGAGCACATCAAACTAGACTATCTCCAAGATGCCCTAAACATGTTTGGCCTGTAATCTTTTGACACTTGTAACTCAAAGCTTGTGAGACATATCGGTGAACTGTTAGATGCTAAAGGTCTATAATATTGATGTCTATAATAAACTTTCTCATTTATGGGTGACTCAATTTGGTTTGAAATTGGTACAATGATCTCAGTTGATGCAAAATCTCATAGTGATTCTCAATGAATTGGTGCATCACTATAAAAATTTTGAACTATTCATCTTGGCATTGTTTTGTTAGTACCTTTAGCCCCTGATGATTGGGTGACCTTAGTGACACCATTGATTCCTTAACAGAGATCTTGAACGTTCAAAAGCACCCCTAATCAGAGCATCAACAAGGTGCCCTTAGCATATTTGGGAAGCGATCTTCAAACAATTGTAACTCAAAGCTCGTGAAGCCTATCAACAAACTGTCAAATTCTATAGGACCATGATATCGATGTCTACAATAACCTCTCTTAGTTTTGAGAGATTCAATTTCATTTGAAATTGGCACACTGATCTTGGTCGATGACAAACCTCTTAGTGTTTATTAGCAAATTAGTGTACCACAACAAAAAATTTGAACCCTTTTTCGTGGCATCATTTTGTCATTGCCATTAGCTCTAGATTTTCAGGTGAACCCTAGTGACACTAGTGTTTCATCCATGGAAAGCTTAGAACATTCATGAGCACCCCAAATTGGAACATCTCCAAGGTACCCTAAGCATGTTTGGGCAGCAATATTATGATGCTTGTAACTTGGAACTTGTAAGGCCTATTGATGAACTATTAGATGGTAAAGGACCATGATATCAATGTCTACAATAACCTCTCTGAGTTCTGGGAGATTCAATTTCATTTGAAATTAGCACAACGATCTTGGTCGATGCCAAAGCTCGCATTGTTCCTTGGTGAATTGGTCAAATGATTGCGCAGGTCAATTCAAGAATGCTTACATATTTTATTGGTTGTGTAGAATTCTTATAAAGATGGGTGTACCTCATATTTGGAGTTTTTTTTAGTCCAGACATGAGAAATGGGATCATGATGGAGTGGGAGCATGTGTGAAGAGAGCTCTAGTCAAGGAGAAAATGAATGTTTCAATAACAAAACTTCTTGATGCTTGAACCATTCATCATGACATCTTTTTATTAGTGTCATTAGCTCTAGATGTCCAGGTGAACCATAGTGGCATCACTATTTCATTCATGGAGAGCCTAGAGCATTCATGAGAACCTCGAATTGGAACATCTCCAAGGTGCTCTAAGAAGGTTTTCATAGCAATCTTTTGATGCTTGTAACTTGGAACTCGTAAGGCCTATTAACAAATTTTTAGATGGTATAGGACCTTGATATCGATGTCTACAATAATTTCTCTCAGCTCTAGGAGATGTAATGTTTTTTGAAATTGGGAAAACGATCTCAATTGATGCCAAACCTCATAGTCTTCCTTAGTGAATTGGTGCACTACTGTACAACTTTTAAACTGTTCATCATGGCATTGTTTCACCAACGTTGTTAGCTTAGGATGGTTGAATGAACCCTAGTGAAACCACTCTTTTTTTCACGGAGAGCCTAGAACATTAGAGAGTGCCCAAAGCGTAAGTGCCTCCAAGGTTTCCTAAGCACATTTCAAGAACAATTTTCTAATGCTTGTAACTTGGAGCTCATGAGGCCTATCGACAAACTGTTAGATGATTTAGGATCATGATATCAATGTCTACAATAAGCTCTCTTAGTTATGTTAAATTTAATTTTATTAAAAATTGGCACTACGATCTCAGTCAATGTCAAACCTCATAGTGTTCATTAGCAAATAGGTGCACTACTGTGCAACTTTTGAGCCGTTTGTCATGGCATCGTTTTGTCAACACTATTAGCTCCAAATGGACGAGTGAACATTTGCGAGTACCCCAAACTGGAACATCTCCAACATACCCTAAGAACATTTGGGCAACAATCTTTTGATGTTTGTAACTCAAAACTCATTAGACCTTGTTGACGAATTGTTAGATGCTATAGGTCACTGATATTAATGTCAACATCTCTCAGTTCTAGGAGATTCAATTTTGTTTGGAAATAGCATAGTGATCTCAGTCGATGCCAAACCTTGTACTATTCCTTAGAAAATTGGTGCACACTACACAACTTTCAAACCATTGGTCATGACATCATTTCGATGATACTGATAGCTTTGAATGGGAAAATGAACCTTGGTGACACTATTCTTTCATCCTCGGAGAGCCTAGAACATTTGAGAGTAGCCCAAATCAGAGCATCTCCAATAGTGGCAGCAATCTTTTGATGCTCAAAACTCAGGAGGCCTATCAACAAACTGTAAGATGTTAAAGGTCTATAGTATTGGTGTCTATGATAAAATATCTCAGTTTTGGGAGATTTAGTTTTATTTGAAATTGGCATAGTGATCTCGGTTGATGCAAAATCTTAGTGTTCCTCAATGAATTGGTGCACTAGTACGCAACTTATGAACCATTCATCCTGGCATCATTTTTTTGGTGTTGTTGGATTTGGAAGACTAATTGAACCCTAGTGACACCACTATGTCCTCCGCGAAGAGCCTAGAATGTTTGTTAGCAACCCGATCTAGAGTGTTGCCAAGGTGTCCTCAGCATATTTGGGCAGCGATCTTCTGACACTTTCAACTGGAGCTTATGAGGCCTATCAAATATTACAATATTGTGATATCAATGTCTACAAAAACCTCTCTCTATTTTGGGAGATTCGATTTCTTTTGATATTGGCACACCAATCTCGGTTGATGCCAAATCTTGCAATGTTCCTTAGTAATTGGTGCACTACTGTGTAACTTTTAAACCTTTTGTCATTGCATCATTTTGTTAGTGTCATTAGCTTTGGATAGCCAGGTAAACCCTAGTCATACCACTATTACATCCACAAAGAGCCTTGACTATTTACAAGCAAGATGAACTGGAGCATCTTCAAGGTGCCCTAAGCATGTTTGGGCAACAATCTTCCAATGCTTGCAAATCAAAATTCGTTGTTGTCGGTAGATATTGTGTAGCCGATGGGTTGATGTTGTCGATAGATATTGTGTAGCCGATGGGTTGATGTTGTTGGTAATTGTTATGTAGCCGAAGAGCACTTCAAGAAGGTTATTCAGAATGGTATATGTACAACTTTGGATCATCATTGTAATCATTATTGGAAGCATTATTTAATCTCTTGGGCATATATGCGAATAATAAAATGAGTACTACTATTACATGTTCTTGTTTATTGCCTGTATGCATTAATCTATTTACCCCATACAGTAAACATTTGGCGTTGTTGCCCAATGGACCTAGAACCAAGGTAGAGGAATGAAGACTAATGCTGAATCAGCTTAACAAGGATAGGAATAAGATAAAGGGAAAAGATGAAATATGCACAACACAAGAGAATTTAATTTTGGCACAATAGGCCAAGCGCAAATGGAGGTTTCAGCAGATTGTTGATGAACACTGAAGCATCGAGGAATTGTTGGAAGAGACTCGACAATAGTTGGATTTGGTGGAAGAAGCAAGGGAGAAATTTTTGAATCTATATACACCGAGGGAAGAGAATCTAGATGAAAGGGAATTAACTCACATGGCTCAGAGTGCTGAGGGAGCACGAGCATAGAGTGAACTCTTCATCCGCCATACACTTCTGGAATGGGAAACTTTTCTTAACGAAGACCTTTCTTCACCAAAGAACACAACTATTGGAAATAAGATGACTGTCCAAAATAGCGCTAGTGTTAGAGTGTAAAGTGCCAGTATGGGAGTGCAGAGCACTAGTGTCGGAGTGCAAAGCACCAATGTTAGAGTGTAGAACAACATCGGTTGGGGAGTGTAGAGCACCGGTGTGGGAGTGCAAAGTGCCAGTGTCCAAGTGTAGAACAACAGCGGTGTTGTAGTGTTGAACAACGTTGGTGTGGGAGTACAGAACAATGCCGATGTTACAGTGCTGACCAATGCTGGTGTCACAATACTAAATAGCACCCATACACAAAATCAAGTAATAATGGCAGGACCAAAGGAGAAGTTTCCAATGTTTGATGATGATAGAACAGCCAATCTAATCAGACATTGTAAGACATGCGAAATAATTTGGATGACGAATGGCATAACTGACACAAATGAATGGGTCTGACAATTTTTAGGAATCCTAAGGGGTGTAGCAATTGATTGGTTTGCCGATGTGGATCCCTAGAAATTAACTACATGGGCAGGAGTTAAAAAGGAGTTTATCACTAAATTTCAATTGCTTCGAGATGACAATGAGATAGTAGCAAAAATCTACACCACAAAGTATAGGGAAAATAAAAGATTCTATGTATATACCAGGAAACTAAAAGAATTAATAAATAAAATGGAATCTAAGCCAATAGATGGGCTGAAAAAGTAATGGTTCATTGAAGGACTACACTTGGAGTTAAGGAAGAAAATGAAAATTGTGCCACCATCATCATACATCGAAGCATACAATTGGTCGATGGACTTAGAGAGTGAACAAAAAGCAAAAAAGAAGAAAAGTAGCTCATCCAACTTAGATGACGTATCTTTAGAAGAAGATAGTAGTGATGACGAAAAGGGTAGCAAGAAGGTCCGAGCTCTTCAAAAAGATATGACCAGAATGATGAAGGAATTTATAAATATGCAGAAAGAGATGAAGAGAAATGAGCTATGGTGCACAAAATGCAAAACAGAAGGTCACATGAAGGGATCCTGTCTAAAGAACTAGTATTGTGAGATCTGCCAAATTATGGGACATTCCACAAAGAAATGCCCGTTTAATATAAAGACAAGAGGGCATCAACAAGTGCTCCTGACATAGACAACTTCCATGTCAAGAGGGAACAAAAACACAAACAATTATGGTGCCAGTTCGGGTGGGTACATAAATAATAGCAGAGGGCAAAATAACAATACCAACAATAATAATGGGGCCATAGCTGAATTCAATATGATGTGAACGACCGCTTGATAGTTCATTGTCGAGCATGCAATTTGAGGGGCCACTTTGCACGAAACTATACATCAACAAACACACCAAAGTTGTTATGTAGATGGTGCAGTCCTAGAGATCATGAAGATACCAAGTGCCCAAAATTAGGAGTGAATCTGATCAGCATCGGCACTGACGAAAAAGTCTTAGCAATCACTCATAAACAAGAAAAATTGTACCCTGACCCGATGAAAGAAAAGAAGAGATTGGAAGAAGCACATGTGGAAATTGAGAAAACAACGTAGGCAGAGAAATCACAATTGAAAGACAGTCATGGTACCTCAACGAAGAATTACACTGAGCAAAACATAATAAGGCAGGTGATGCAAATGGAAGTCCCGATCAAATTAAGTGACCTTCTCGTAATGCCCCAGTTATGGACGACCATTTTGAATATGACATTATTTTCGAAAGAAACAAAGGAAATAGGAAGTGATGGTAGTGGAACGATGGCAACAGACCCAATGCTTCTAGCATTCACAATGGGAAGGCATTCGGTAGTAGTCAAGATGGGCACTCTAAGAACTATTCTGATAGACACAATTGTGGATGGAGGGTCAGGCGTGAATGTGTTACCAGAAGATGTATGGAAAAATTAGGACAACCTATGTTGTGGCCACCAACATTCCAGTTGCTCACGGTAGACCAACACAAGATCAAATCATTGGGAACCTTGATGGTGCAGCTGGTAACTATTGGAATGCAACCATTTTTATTGGATTTTGTAGTCATTCTATTGAAACGAAGAGGGTATGATGCTATTCTTGGACAGAGTTGGTTAGTAGAAGAAAAAGTAAAACATGACTAGAAATGAAATACCCTATCAAAGGAGTGTGGAGGCAGAAGATTCATAATTGACCTGCATACACAAATGGTAGGTGAGGAGGCAGTGTCGTTACACTTAGAAGGTGAAGATGAGAGTGATGATAAAAGAAAGAAGAGAATAGAACTAGATGAAGGAGTATTTAGATTAGGAGAATTGAATGAGGATAACCTAAACTCGGTGAATGGCCTTTTCCACTAGCAGATAGAGGATTACAAACTCTTTCTAAGTTGTAATACGTTAAAGGTCGATGAAAAGGGAGAGAAAAATGATTTTTCGAAGGAATACAGAGAAGTGGAAGAAACAAAGGCAAATACAGCTGAAGCTAAAGGCAACAAAATGAAAGATTCCACTATTCGATACATGATGAACAAATCGCGCAGAAAGAAAAGGTTACACCACACTATGAAATTAGTAGAAAGGTGACAACAGCAAGGAAAACACATCGTACGGTCTACACAGGAAACAAAGAGGAAGGGCTTAATAAAAGCTTCAGCAGTATAGAGTGAAGGTTCTAAAATAAAAAATACATCTATTGACGACAAGGAGTGGCAGCCGACGAAATTCATGATACTGAGACTCAAAAACAAGCTTAGAGATATGGAAAGTCCGAGGGAGGGATGGTATAATAAACTAGATGAGTGACGACTGCAAGTACAATGGGCCATGGAAGTTACACAAAACAAGCAAAAGATATGATAGGAGAAGCATTTCAAATTGAATAAGTTTCAACTGGGACAGCTGGTGTTAAAGTATAATGGATGAAACAAAATCAAACCGGGGAAGTTTAAAGTCAAATGGATAGGACCGTACCAAATACAGAAAGTAGGCGATAATGGAGCAATCAAGCTATGGACATTGCATGGGAAAGAAATACCAAAAGGAGTCAATCATTCAAAGTTAAAGATATATCATGCCAGAACTATTCCCTTACCACTGAATAATGAAGAGCAACATTAAAATTTATATTTAAAAAAAAAGTGTAAGTGTGCCCCGTGGATGAGGGTGTTCCACGGACACCTGTTCTGTGGACACTGAGTGTCCCGCAAACATGTGGCTACAGACACAAAGTGTCCTGCGGATGCTTGTCCGTGGACACCTATACCCTACAGTAAGATTTTTGATGTGATTGAGATTTTCATGCTATGTTTAAAAATTTTGTGGGTTGTGTTTTAGATTTCTGCAGACTATGATTAAATCTCCATGGGGTGTGTTTCCGTGGCTTATGTTTATGCATTAACCTCCTACGGACTTCTATTTGGCTTCTGCAGCTATGCTTCTCCTCCGCAGGTGTCTTCGTAGCTACCTTCTCCTCCGCAGATCGTTCCCTATCTCCCATGGATTGTTTTTTCCTATCCTCTGTGGCTCTACATTTTGTGTCAATTGAATGCAAGGGGTGGTTTGTGTGAAGTTTAGCGGTGATGCAATGATGGCACTAATCTTCAGCTTGGATGGCAAAAGCATTAGAGAAATTAGGAGTGATAGAGAGGTAGAACAAATGAAAGAGGCACAACAATAGACAAGCAAAGGAAGGAGCTAAAAAAAAATGACGACAAATAAAAAATGTTTAGAATGAATAATACATGATGCCCAATGGAAGGAAAAGACATAAATAGGTAGTAAAACATAAGAAATTTCCAAAAAGAGTGTGGGATCAGCAAAAAATCACAAAAATGGTGTGTTCCATGGAGTTTTGTGTGGGTTTTAGAGTGTTAATTTGGTCTTGGGAAGTGTGACCAGTTGATGAGACCTGGAGCTGCTGCAGGCATAGTGTGCCAAAGGTGAAAAGATCAATGGAACAAGCTTTTCGAGAGGAGTGATACACTTTGAGGCATTTGGAGCAGGTGTTGGACATGAAGTTGTCTTGGTGGATGCATAGAGAGCTTAGGAGGAGCTAATCATCCAGTTGAAGGTAGTACAATGACACTTGGCTCAGGGTACCCAGGAGTTGGAAGTAGAGAAAGTGGCACGAGTGGCTATCAAATTCAACTAAGGAAATAGTATTGTATTAGCAAAGGCTATAGATGCAACATATTTTGGAGACCAATTTGGTGCAGGCACGGGACGAATGTGAAAGTGATGTGACAGAAACAGATCTATCTTGTTGTAATTAGTCAATTAATGTACTTTGTTTTGTTAATCTGTCTCAAATATTTTGTAATTGATAACCAGAGATGACTTTTTTTTGGGGGGGGGATGATGTCGTCGGTAGATATTATGTAGCTAATGGGTTGATGTCATCAGTAATTGTTATGTAGCTGACGAACTCTTTGGGAAGGTTCTTTGAAATGGTATATGTACAACTTTGGATCATCATTGTAATCATCATTGGAAGTATTATGTAATCTATTGGGCATATATGCAAATAATAAAAGGAGTACTGTTGTTACATGTTCTTTTTTATTGTCTATATGCATTAATCTATTTACCCCATACGGTAAAAATTCGTGAGGCTTATCAACAAACTATAAGATTCTACAAGACCATGATATCGATATCTACAATAATCTCTCTCAGTTATAGGAGATTCAATTTTATTTGAAATTGGTAGAACTATCTTGGTCGATGCCAAACCTTGCAATGTTCCTTATTAAATTGGTGCACCATTTCACAACTTTCAAACCATTCATTGTGGCATTGTTTCGTCAGCCTCATTAGCTTTAGATAGCAGGGTGAATCCTAATGACACCACTATTTCATACACAGAGGTCCTAGAACTTTCATGAGTATCTCGAATCAGAGCATCTCCAAGGTTTCCTAAGCACGTTTTGGCAGCGATCTTCTAACACTCGTAACTCGAAGCTCATGAGGCCTATCGACAAATTGTCAGATGCTACTATTAAGGTCTAAAATTTGTACCCAACCAGACTCAACAAAAAGTACTGGAAATTTTAGGTAACATTGAACCACTAGTTGGCAATTGGATTTTCCTATGAAACTAAATGTATCTTTGGATTATAGGCTAGCTCCTTGGGATAATCACCTAAGCTCTTGTAACTTAAATGAATTGAACTTGATAGGAAAAGGGAGAAAGATGCAAAAATAAACCTAAAACTAAACCTAGCTAATAAGCGATGCACCAAAAACTTACAAATACTATAGACGTGACTGTTAACAAAAGAGTGAAACGTCCCCTATTGATCAATGCATAAATCCTATACTGACTTGCATTAATATTTCATAATGAGGACTTGATAATGAGAGTTAAGGAATATGAGAACATTCACAAAACAATCCCAAAATAGAAGACACAAATTACAACCTGCAAGTAAAAGCACAAACAGCAACTAGGTGATAATCAAGATGAAATGATAAGGAATCCTAAAAATTCACAGATAATACTCACACACAATTACAGAAAGGATTAAGGCTAGACTTTTAATCAGAAAAATATCACTAAATGATTCAAAACATGTAATGTCCCCATTTTTGGCCAGTTCTTGCAGTTGATTGAGTTAGCTCATTACAATGTCCCTTTAGAGCTGATAGGGTGTTTTGGGGGTCTCAGTTGATTAATTACTATTTTTAGTAAGTCTATTATGGGCAGTTTCTATTTTTGGTAGCATAGTGGATGGCTTGGCAGATGGTCGTCACCTGCAGTTAATCAGGTTAATAATTGCATGAGCTCTTATTTATTTATTATTCATTGAGTTGCATTATTATAATAATGTTATTATAATAATGACTTTAAGTGATATTTCTAAAAAGAAAGTTGGAAAGTTTCTAGTGTTGAGTACTTTTGGGAAACTTCCACATTCTCTGAAGTTGATTTTTATGGAAACTTTTGCCAATGGAAGCTTATAAATAAGAGCTCATTTCATTACGAAAGGCATGCTTGATTATATATTTGATTTTGTGCCTTTTTGGTTGTTTCACGGGTTCTTAACTATATGCCCTTGCTGATGTATAAGGATGGGAATTCTTTTGCAATTTAGTTGCTGAAGTATAGCTAAGTTTTCCCAATTTCTCTACAATTCATTATTGTATCTTAGAAGTGTTTTCATTCCACTGTTGAAGTATAGTGTATTTGATATTTGTTGGATTATCCTACTATGTTCATTGTGGCTAAGGAGATGAACATCCTGGAGGTTAATTAATTGATGTTGTTTGGCAATTAACAAGGGATCGAATTGGTTATTGTGATAGTTGGAAGTGTCATTTTGGAAATACGTGTGGTATTGGGGGTTTTAGTTTGGAAATTAGTGAGGTATTGTAGGTGATTGGTGATATTGAAATATGGCTAGCAAGTGGCCAAGTAAATCTCCTACAATCACGTGGGCAACCCGTGAAGTGACATTTACATTAGACATCCTTTATAATTCTGCTATTGTTGTAATTGGGACCAAAATTCACCATTTAGATATTGGGCATGAAGTCTAGTTGCATTTGAAATTGGAGGTGGCAGCCGCCAAATATTGAAGCCACGTGAATCCATTCTAGATGTCCTTGCTAATTGGAGGCAAATTGCAAACATATTCAGCAAACATGTTCTTGCAAAATATTGTAATTTGATAATAAGTTTGCTCATAAAAACTCATCTTTCCATTTCAATAAATTTAAATAAACCAGGAGTTATTTTTATGGTCATTGTGTTCTCCATTGTGTTAATATGCAATCTGAAGAATTCAAGAGATATAGTTTAAATAAAATAAAACAGTGGAATTAGTTCATTGGCTGTCTAAGATTTGCAAAGAAAAAACCAAGGTTTTTTACAATACATGTATCAAATATCCTCTAAAATGAATTACAAAATATGTAGAAAATACTTAAGGACAAAAAACTGTCACGAAAAAATCTCTTCTGCATAATCAAAACTCATTTTATAATATTAGTCCAAAAGACTAAGTACCCATCCTTTTAGATCGAATCCATGAAAGAAGGCTCCAAAAAAGGGATCAATACTCATAAAAAATGATGACAACTGACTGATAAACTACACCAAGTCATAAAAGAACCTAAGACTCACTCCTAACCATCCACAAAATGCTCTAACAGATCATAAAGACCCTCAAGATGTTTGGACAAAGTCCAAGTTTGACCCAAACCAACCCCTAAAATTATTCCTTAATCCCAACTAATCCATAATACTAAGTCCTCTCTTAACATCTGGATAACTTCTAAGACCAAGTATTATGGCACATGCCAAATTATTACTTTTCCCTCCATTTGCATTTTGAAATAATCAAACATACTAAATGACTTATAAATATGTCATTAAATACATTTGTATTACAATATTGAATAAATGCAAGTGTTATAAATCAAATAACCTCTAAAAACCAATTCCACCCTACAACATGTGTAATTTTTGGAGAGGGAAACAATAATTAAACTCCCTCAGATTCTGTACTTTATGAAAATGAATTTGGGATATTACCCACATCATAACTCTAAAATTCCTTCATTTCTCATATCACATTTGTTTGGAGATCTTGAGAGGGAACGAGCCTAGGGTTTGAAGAAGCCTTTTTGTAGCCGCCATGACTGAATTTTGGGCATTTCTCCTATGTGTTCTAGAGTTTGACGCCAAAGATGGACATATATGCCTATATTAATACATTTTCCTTTTCCATTTGACTCAAAAGTGAATTTTTTTGTTACATTTTGAATATGTTTTCATGATGTTAAAGCCGCCATTTTCTGTTGTTTCTCTGAGCCCGAAATGGGTTTTTTCTTTGCTTATATCATTACCGCCGTTGTTGCTAGGGTTGTGATTCTTCATTTTGGTTCCTCATATGCCTTTTATGCCCATGATTTGGCACTTCAAGAAAAAAATATCTATAAGTTTTGGAAAGATGCTTGATAGGAGCTTGTTGTTGACGTTTTCCCCTTTGTTATAGATGCAAAGATCTTGTGGGTTTTCAAATTTTTGCAATTTTCTGTTGGCATTATTTGGAAGGATTCAAGTTTTGAAGGTTTACTTGCAATTACTCCAAATTTTATAAGTAATAAAATGCTTCTTTAATGCTTTTGAACCCTAGTGACACCACCTTTTTATCTACAAAGAGCCTAGAATGTTTGCGGGAAGCCTGAACTAGATCATCCCCAAGGTGCCCTAAGCACATTTAGGCAGCAATCTTTTGATGCTTGTAACTTGAGCTCGTGAGGACTATCTACAAATTGTTAGGTACTACAGGATCATAATATCCATGTTTATAATATCCTCTCAGTTCTGGGATATTCGATTTTGTTTGAAATTGGTAGAGCAATCTCGGTCGACGCCAAACCTCGCAATGTTCCTTAGTAATTGGTGCATCACAATGAAACTTTCAAACTGTTCATTGAGGCATCTTCTCATTGGTGCTATTAGCTCTAGATGGCTATGGGAACCCTAGTGAATCTCTTAGTTCTAAGAGATTCAATTTTACTTGAAATTAGCACAAAAATCTTGGTCGATGCAAAACCTCGCAGTGTTCCTTAGCAAATTGGTGTACCATTGCAAAAATTTTGAACCATTTGTTGTGCCATCATTTTATCAGTGCTATAAGCTCTAGATGGCCTAGTGAACTAAAATGACACCACTATTTCATCCATGGAGAGCCTAGAATTTTCTTGAACACACCAAACTATAATGTCTCCAAGGTGCCCTAAGCATGTTTGGCTAACAATCTTCTGATGCTTGTAACTTGAAACTCGTGAGGCCTATTGACAAAATTTTAGATGATAAAGGACCATCATATTGATGTCTACAATAACCTCTCTTTGTTTTGGGAGATTCAATTTCATTTGAAATTGGCACAACAATCTTGGTCGATGTCAAACATCATAGTGTACCATAGTGAATTGGTTAGATAATTGTGCAGGTCAATTCAAGAATGCTCGCATGTTTTATTGGTTATGTAGAATGCTTGTAAAGATGGGTGTACCTCATATTTTCATTAGTTTCATTAGCTCCATCAGTGTCATTAGCTCTAGATGTCTAGGTGAACCCTAGTGACACTACTATTTTGTCCACGGAGATCCTAGAATATTTGTGATAACTCCGAACCAAAATGTCTCCAAGGTGCCCTAAGCATGTTTTTGCAGCAATCTTCTAATGCTTGAAACTCTAAACTCATGAAGCCTATTAAAAAACTTTTAGATGGTACAAGAGTGTGATAACTATGTCTACAATAACCTCTCTTGACTCTGGAAGATTCAATTTCATTTGAAATTGGTACAACAATCTCGATCGATGCCAGGCCTCGTAGTATTCCTTAGTGAATTGGTGGACTATTGCACAACTTTCAAACCATTCATCGTAGCATTGTTTTGTTAGCCTCATTAGCTTAGGATGACCAAGTAAACCCTAGTGACACCACTTTTTGGTCCACAAAGAGCCTAGAATGTTCAAGAGTGCCCCAAGCTTGAGCATCTCCAAGTTGCCCTAAGCATGTTTGGACTGCGATCTTCTAATGCTTGTAACTTGGAGCTCGTGAGGCTTATTGACAAACTATAAAATGCTTTAGGATTGTGATATCAATGTCTACAATAAGCTCTCTTAGTTATGGAAGATTCAATTTCATTTGAAATTGGCACTGCGATCTTAATCGGCGCCAAACCTCATAGTGTTCCTTAGTGAATAGGTGCACCACTGCGCAACTTTTGAACTGTTTGTTGTGGCATTGTTTTGTCAATATCGTTAGGTTCAAATGGCCTAGTGCACTTGAGTGACACTGCTATTTTTTCAACGAAGAGCCTAGAATGTTCGTGAGCACCCCAAATCGGAACATTTCCAAGGTGCCCTAAGCATGTTTGGGTAGCAATCTTCTAATGTTTGTAACTCAAATCGTGATGCATATTAACAAAGTATTAGATGGTACAGGATCATGATATCGATGTCTACAATAATATCTCTTAGTTTTGGGAGATTAAAGTCCATTTGAAATTAGTACAATGATCTCAGTAGATGCAAAACCTTGCAGTGTTCCTTAGTGAATTGGTGCACCACTATGCAACTTTTGAACTGTTTCTTGTGGCATCCTTTTGTAAGGGCTGTTATCTTTGGATGGTTGTGTGAACCTTAGTGACACCACTGTTTCATCCACAGAGAGCCTTAAAAGTTCGCAAGCACTCTAAATCAGAACATTTCCAAGATGCCCTAAGCACGTATGGGTAGTGATCTTCCGATGCTTGTAACTTGAAAATCATGAGGCCTATCGATGAACTATCAGATGATACATGACCGTGATGTCAATGTCTAAAATAAATTCTCTCATTTCTAGGAGCTTCAATTTTGTATAAAATTGGCACAATGATCGCAGTCTACAAACCTTGCAGTGCTCCTTAGTGAATCGGTGCACCAATGTGCTACTTTCCAACCATTTGTTGTGGTATCATTTTGTTAGCCTTGTTATCTCAGGGTGGCAAGTTGAACCCTAGTGATACCATTATTTTTTATAGGGAGAGCCTTGAACATTTTTGAGCACCCTGAACTAGAGTGTGTCTAAGGTTCCCTAAGTACGTTTGGGCAGCGATCTTCTAACGCTTGTAACTCAAAGTTCTTGATGTCTATCAACAAACTGTCAGATGCTATAGGACAATGATATCGATGTCTACAAAAACCTCTCATTTATGGGAGATTCAATTTTTTTTGAAATTGGCACAGTGATCTCGGTCAATGCCAAACCTTGTAGTGTTTGTTAGAAAATTGGTGCACCACTGCACAACTTTCAAATTGTTCATCATGGCATTGTTTCATTGGTGTCATTAGCTTCGAATGGGCAGGTGAACCTTGGTGACACTATTGTTTCACCGATAGAGAGCCTAGAAATTTTGAGAGAACCCCGAACCAGAGCATCTCCAAGGTGCCTTAAGCACGTTTGGGCAGAAAATGTAACTCAAAACTTGTGAGGTGTATCGATAAACTATAAGATATTAATGGTCTGCAATATTGATGTCTACAATAACCTCTCAATTTTGGGAGATTCAATTTCATTTGAAATTTCCACAATGATCTTAGTTGATGCAAAACCTCGTAGTGTTCCTCTGTGAATTGGTGCACCGCTGCACAACTTTCAAACCATTCATCCTGGCATCATTTCATTAGCATCATTAGCTCTAGAAGTTTGAGTGAACCCTAGTGACACCACTATCTCATCTATAGAGCCTAGAATGTACATGAGCAACTCGATATGTAATGTCTCCAAGGTGACCTAAGCATATTTGGTCAGCAATCTTTTGATGCTTGCAACTGGAGCTCATGAGGCCTATCAACAAACTATCAAATTCTACAATATTGTTATATCGATGTCTACAATAACCTCGTAGTTCTAGGAGATTCAATTTCATTTGATATTGGCACACTAATCTCGATCGATGCCAAATCTCGCACTATTCCTTAGTAATTGGTGAACCACTGTGCAACTTTTGAACCATTTGTCATGGCATCATTTTGTTAGTGTCTTTAGCTGTAGATGGCCAAGGAAACCCTAGTGATGCCACTATTACATCCACATAGAGCCTCAAACATTTACAAGCACCACAAACTAGAGCGTCTCCAAGGTTCCCTAAGCATGTTTGGCCAATAATCTTCTGACACTTGTAAGTCAAAGATTGTGAGGCCTATTGACAAACTGCCAGATGCTACTAGACTGTGATATTGATTGCTACAATAACCTCTCTCAGTTCTACGAGATTCAATTTGATTTAAAATTGGTACAACTATCTCGGTCAATGCCAAATGTTGTAATGTTCCTTAGTAAATTGGTGCACTATTGCACAACTTTCGAACCGTTCATTGTGACATTGTTTCATCCACTCCATTAGCTCTAGATGGCTGGGTGAACCCTAATGACACCACTATTTCATGCACAGAGATCCTAGAATGTTGGTGAGCACCCCAAATCAGTGTATCTCCAAGGTTCCCTTAGCATGTTTGGGTAGTGATCTTCCAATGCTTGTAACTTAGAGCTCGTGAGGCCTATCAAAAAATTGTCAGATGCAACAGAACTATGATATCGATGTCTACAATAACCTTTCTCAATTCTCAAAGTTTCAATTTCCTTTTGAAATTGGCACAACAATTTCGGTCAATGCCAAACTTGGCAATGTTCCTTAGTGAATAGGTGCACCACTGTGCAACTTTTGAACTATTTGTCGTGGCATCATTTTGTTAGTGTCATTAGCTCTAAATGGCCAGGTGAACTCTAGTGGCATCACTATTTCATCCACAGACAATTGATTACTCTACAAATTATTACAAAGACAATTTATAAATATTATGAATTAATTATTCGTTCCTTGTACAATTGATTAATCAATTGTCTATAAATTAAATGATCCTCATCTAAATTGTTAAATTATATAATCATCCTAATATACAAATACTAATTACTACATTATATAATATTTAAATATCAATATCTAACAATAACCAATATCTTATAATAATAAACCTAACCACAAAATTGCTAATAAGTGAAACTCATAAATGAAGGGACCCTTATAGGATCACATCACCTCAACCCACACATATAAGAGTGGTGAGGGACTGGTACAATCAGAAAGATTTTATTTTACCAATACATAGGGATAGACGAAGACCTTTAAAGAAAATTCCATCGAAACATTATTATAATTAGTGCCTGCAAAAGTCAACAACCACGTCTGTGGAACCCAAACAAGGAAGGCATGTGTGTGGAAAAGGAGGTTTCAAGGACAGGAGAAAATAAAACTAAACATTGCAAATAATTAAGGCACCTTATAAGGGAATCAAATCCGTACAAGAAAGGTTAAGCGGTAGACGGTGGGGTCAAACCCATTGACACATTCACTTGCTAAATAATCCCATATTAGCCAGTAAGGGAATCCATGTTAGTAATTGGTGAGGGAATAGGGTTTGGAAGAAGGGAACGAGAGTACAAAAACACACCCCATATACTGCTGACAGTTCCCCCAATCATTAAATGTGACAAGGAGATAGGGGTCATCAAACTTTGTGGAAAAGAAGGAACACATACATGTTAGTAACAAGAAGAATGACTAAAAGGAATGACCCTAGCAAGTATTAAAGCATCGAGTCCTACATAGGTAGGTAAGAATATTTAAAGTTATTAATAAACTAAAAAAAATATGTGTATATGTTATTGTAATAATTATGTAATTCATCTTAAGTTTCTTTATTCTAATGGGATAATGAACATGGATATAACTACTATTTATGTTACCACATAATTTGATATATATATATAAATATATATTAAAATAAATTATCAAAAGTAATGAAAGAAAGAATGAATATAATATTATGATCCAAGTGCGTCTTGTTGGAGGTCATTCGTTATGAATGTCATGATTTGATATGCCTGGTGGAGGACATTCCTTAGGAATGACATATTATGATCCAAGTGCACTTGGTGGAGAATGATCCAAGTATAACTTGGTGGAGGGCATTCATTTTGAATGTCATGGAATGATCAATATAACTTGGTGGAGGGCATTCGTTGTGAATTTCATGGAATGATCTGAGTATAACTTAGTGGAGAACATTCATTATGAATGTTAATTATTTCAATTGAGATAACTTATTTAAAAGATGAAATATTCAATTAAATTTATTATGAACTTTTCAAATTTTTGTATTTATTATGTGTCCCAAACTAACCCTAATAGTGGGGACATTATAGTGGTATCATAGCATAATCCTACCTTCTAGAATTTTGATTAGTTTACATATTTAAGGAATAATGGCCAAAAAAGTAGCCCAAGAATTAGGAACATTTATGGAATAAACTAATGAGAGAATTGAAAGCTCCAATAATATGCTACTTGAAGCTTTATAAGAATTAAGCAACAATAACAATCAAAGTGAAAGACCTAACACACTGAGATATTGTCATTCTAATCATGAGGAAAATTAGCCATCATCACAAAGTTCAACTCCACAAGATACTTTCCTTCATTCATTCCATGAAGAGAACCAGTTGTAGAAGAAGACACAATCACAAAAAATGTGGAAGAAATTACACAAATATATGCAAACTTGGATCCTAACCTTCAATAACTTATCTCCTTTGAAGAATACTAAAAAACCAAAATCATGGAAAATTAATAGAAAAATAATGTGGATGAAGACCTTCATGAGAAAGTGAACAAAGTTAAACTACTATGCTTTGATGGGTTAGGAGAGGAAACTGCTCAATCATGGGTGCAAAAGTTAGATTCATATCTATCATATAGTCCTATGCTAAAAAAAGGTGTTATTTAATTTTTCATACTTCATTTAAGGGGGTTAACACACAAATGGTGGCACTATGGCCAAAATTCCCTAGGACTCAAAAGAACTACCACCTATAGTGAATTCACTCAAAAATTGATGAGCAAGTTTGATCAAAGAGATTTCAAATGGTACTTCTAAGAGTTAACTCATCTCAAAAAATTAGAGGCAGTGGAAGAATTCGCTAATTAGTTTCAAGACCTATCCTGTAAAGGTTCTAAATGTATCTCAAAATCAGCTCACTCATCTGTTTATAGAAGGACTTAAAGATGCCATCAAAACCCATGTAAAACCTCTTGAGCCCTAGAACTTAGAGGAAGCCATCCAAAAAGAAAAGAAGGTTGAAACTAATAGGATAGATGAGAGGACCCAAGAATTTCAAAAAGAAAATTGACCATAAAGTGATAAGGACATAAGAATAAGAGATGAAATTTTGTTTCTGTCATGATCCATGGAATGTTGGTCATAAGTGCCCAAAGAGAGATGATCTACTAAAGAAAGGATTATGTTTCAAATGTAAAGAGCCTTCGGAGCATAATCATCAATGTAAGAGAGGACAAATGAATAAAATAATATATAACGAAGAAAGCCCCAACAAAAGGGGAAGATTTGATGGACAAGAACATGGAATGTCAGTAGTCATTAGTCAAGAGGATAGGGACAATCCTTTTCAAATCACACAAACATCTTAAAAGAAAGAGTCACTAGATCTAAATTAGAAAATTTGTATTGCTTAAGGACAAGAAAATTTGAAAAGGGTGGACTACGATGAGCCCAAATTATTATATGAACATTAGATTACTCCACAAATTATTACAAAGACAATTAATAAATATTATGATTTAATTGTTCATTCCTTGTACAATTGATTAATCAATTGTCTATAAACTAAATGATCATCATCTAAATTGATAAATTATATAATCATCCTAAAATACAAATACTAATTACTACGTTATATAATATTTAAATATCAATATCTAACAACAACAAATATCTTATAATAATAAACCTAACCACAAAATCACTAATAAGCGGACCCCATAAATGAAGGGACTCTTATAGGGTCATGTCACCTCGACCCACACATATAAGAGTAAGGAGGGATTTTTTTTTTACCTATACATGAGGAGAGACAAAGACCTTTAAAGAAAATATCATCGAAACATTATTTAATTAGTTCCTGCAAAAGTCAACAACCACGTCTGTGGGACCCAAACAAGGAAGGCACATGTATGGGAAAGAAGATTTCAAGGATGGGAGAAATAACACTAAACATTGCAAATAATTAAGGCACCATATAAGGAAATAAAACCCATGCAAGAAAGGTTCCATAGCAGAAGGTGGGGTCAAACCCATCAACACATTCACTTGCCAAACAATCTCATATTAGCTAGTAAGGGAAGTCACGTCAGCAATTGGCAAGGGAATCAGGTTTGGAAGAAGGGAACAAGAGTACAATACCACACCCCATACACCACTGATAGTTCCCTCGATCATCAAATGTGACAAGGAGATGGGGGTCATCAGACCTTGTGGAAAAGAAAGCACACATACATGTTAGTAACATGAAGTGCGACTAAAAGGAAGGACCCTAGCAAGTATTAAAGCATCAGGTTCCACAAAGGTAGGTAAGAATATTTAAAGTTATTAATAAACTAACAAAATATGTGTATATGTTACCATAATGATTATGTAATTCATCTTAAGTTTCTTTATTCTAATGGGATAACAAACATGGATATAAGTTCTATTTATATTACCACACAATCTGATATCCACACACACACACACACACACACATATAAAGTATCAAAAGTAATGAAAGAAAGAAAGAATATGATATTATGATCCAACTGCATCTTGGTGGAGGTCATTCGTTATGAATGTCATGATCCCGGTATATGCTTGGTGGAGGACATTTCTTAAAAATGTCATATTATGATCCAAGTGCACTGGGTGGAGAATGATCCAAGTACACTTGGTGGAGAACATTCATTGTGAATGTCATGGAATGATTCAAGTATAACGTGGTGGAGGTCATTCGTTGTGAATGTCATAGCATAATCCAAGTATAACTTGGTGGAGAGCATTCATTACAAATGCTAATTATTTCAATTGAGATAAACTTATTTAAAAGATGAAATATTCAATTAAATTTATTATGAAATTATCAAATTTTTGTATTTATTGTGTGTCCCAAACTAACTGTAATAGTGGGGACATTACACAGTTTTGATAGTTTCAATTTTGTTTGAAATTGGTACAACGTTTTCAATCAATACCAAACCTAGCAATGTTCCTTCGTGAATAGGTGCACCATTGCGTAACTTTTGAACCATTCATCATGGCATCATTTTTCCAATTTTGTTAGCTTCGGATGGCCAGGTGAACCTCAGTGGCATCGTTGTTTCATCTGTTGAGGGCCTACAATGTTTGCGAGCACCCCGAACCATAAAGTCTCCAAGGTGCCCTAAGCACATTTGAGCAAAAATATTCTGATGCTTGTGACTCAAAACTCATGAGTGCTGGAAATATAAGAGTAATTGAGAGGGGAGGGGTGAATCAGTTACCACAAAAAAAATCCAAGATCTCTTAAGATGTCAATACAATTCAAAATCAAACTCTGCTAAAACTGAAATACTGTTGTAAGTCGGTTAGCACTGAATCACTTGGTTAATACAAAACATGCAAATCTTATGATATTAAATGTGATTACCCTTGATTAACTTAGTTGCAGAAACATAAAGCAAATAACATGCACACATATGACATCAAGATTTAATGTGGAAACCCAATTTGGGAAAAACCACCAATTGCAACTAGTTACTATTTTTCACTCTTCTGAAGTGAGCCATGTTAGGAGCCAACCCTATTAAAGGTTACAAAACACACTATTAGGTGTCACCCTATTAAAGGATTTAAATCACCCTATTAGGAGTGGCCTTGTTAGAGGTCTTTAGACACTTCAATCTAGAAATTCCACCTTGTTAGAAGATTTGGCAAATAGCTATTAAGATAACTCTGTTAAGAGATTTGATACACTGCTAAAATTATTAGAGAGTAACAATGATATGACCTGATTGTTGATGCAATTGTATTGTTGATTTTAGATCTCTGTTCTAGCTTGAATACTTGATCGTACTTGATCAAATAAAACTTTACAACTCGGTCAACTTAGGATACTATGATATCCTTCCAATTCGCTTCCTTGATTTATCTTTTCAATCCCATGCTTCTCTTTATTCAATCCCACAACTTGACCTTATACTTATATCATTTACCTTGTCAAGTCAGCTTAAATACACTTTCAAATATTCAATATTCATCCTTTAAGTCAGCTATACTTAACAAATAAATTCATTAAACTAAATATGCTGACTCAAGAAAATCCTTCGTTAGCCGACCTAGCTCGGTCAACACTAACCCAAAAAATACTTTCTTCAGACTTCCTTTTGTTAACCGTGTGAACTTGGTTAACACTACATCTTGAACTGAATTCCCTTTGTTTACCAAGTGAGCTTGGTTAACATTGGTTCTTTGCGAACTTCTCTTTGGTGCCTAATTGAACTCGATAGACATTGTCTTCCTACAAAATTCCTTTGGTGTCCAAGTGAACTCAGTAGATATTGACTCTGGACTTGATTATCTCTAGAATGCTTGACAGACACTAGAAACTATCTTCATCGCCAGAGTGAGTTTGACAGACACTAACTAGTAAAGACTTAACATTTTGTGTAACATCAAAGACAATATACAATTGAACAACTATTTTCAACAATGAGGCCTATAGGAAAATTATCAGATGGTATAGGACCATGCTATTGATGTCTAAAATAACTTCTCTTAGTTATGGGAGATTCAATTTTGTTTTAAATTAGCACAACGATCTAGATAGATGCCAAACATCGCAGTGTTCCTTAATGAATAAGTGCACTACTATGCAACATTTAAACTATTCATCGTCGCATCATTTTGTTAGAACCATTAGCTCTGGATGGTCGGGTGAACCCCAGTGACACAACTGTTTTGTCGATGGAGAGCTTAGAACATTCACAAGCACCTCGAACCAGAATGTGTCCAAGGTGCCATAAGCACATTTGGGTAGTAATCTTTCAATGCCTATAGCTCAAAATTTGTGAGGCCTATTGATGAAGTATTACATGGTACATGACCATGATATCGATGTCTACAATAACCTCTTAATTCTAGTAGATTCAATTTTGTTTGAAATTGGCACAATAATTTTGGCTGATGCCAAGCTTCCAAGTGTTCCGTAGTGAATCGATGCACCATTGTGCAACTTTTGAAATATTCCTTGTGGCATGTTAGCTCCAAATTATCGAGTAAACCCTAGTGAACCCACTCTTTTGTCTACGAAGAGCCTAGAACATTTGCTAGCACCCCAAAGTAGAGTGTCTTCAAGGTGTCCTAAGAATGTTTGGGCAATGATATTTTGACACTTGTAAGTAGGAGCTCATAATGCCTATCAATGAATTATCTGATGCTACAAGATTGTGATATCGATCTCTACAACAACCTCTCTCAATTTTGGGAGATTCTATTTGAAATTGACATAGTGATCTCGGTTGATGCCAAATCTCATAATGTTTCTTTAAAATTTGGTGCACCATTGTGCAACTTTTGAACCATTTGTCGTGGCATTATTGTGTTGGTGTATTAGCTTTGGATGGGTAGGTAAACCCTAATTACACCATTGCTTTATCCATGGATAGCCTAGAACATTCGAGAGCACCCCTAACTAGAATGTCACCAAGGTGCCCTAAGCACATTTGGGCAGTGATGTTTTGACACCTGTAACTTGGATCTGGTGAGGCCTATTGGCAAAGTGTAAGATGCGAAAGTTCTTTTATTAATGTCTAGAAGAACCTCTCTTAGTTCTAAGAGATTCAATTTCATTTGAAATTGGCACAGCGATCTTAGTTGATACAAAATATTGTAGTGTTCCTCAGTGAATAGGTGCACCACTGCATAACTTTCGAACCATTCATCTTGGCATCATTTTGTTTGCATTGGTAGCCATGGATGGTTGGGTGAACCCTAGTGACACCACTAGTTTATCTATGGAGAACATAGAATGTTCACAAGAAGCCTAAACTAGATCGTCTCCAAGGTGCCCTAAGCATGTTTGGGCAGCGATCTTCTCACACCTATAACTTGGAACTCATGAGGCCTATCGATGAACTGTAAGTTGTAAAAGGTCTTTTATTGGTGTCTACAATAACCTGTCTGAGTTTTAGGAGATTCAATTTTGTTTTAAATTGGCATAGCAATCTCGGTCGATGCCAAACCTCACAATGTTCCTTAGTAATTGGTGCTCCACAATGCAACTTTTGAAATGTTCATCGTGGCATCGTTTCGTTAGTGCCATTAGCTCTAGATGGCCAAGGGAACCCTAGTGACACCATTGTTTTTTCCACAGAGAACCTAGAACGTTCAAGAGCAACTCAAATCGAAGTGTCTCCAAGATGCCCTAAGCACATTTGGACAGTGATCTTCTGACTCTTGTAACTCAGAGCTAGTGAAGCCTATTGATGAACTTTCAAATGCTATAGGATCATGATATTAATGTCTACAATAATGTCTCTTAGTTGTGAGATATTCAATTTCATTAGAAATTGGCACAACGATCTCAATCAATGCCAAACTTCACAGTGTTCCTCAGCGAATCGGTGTACCACTGCAAAAAATTTGAACTATTTGTCAAGGCATCATTTTTTAGTGCCATTAGCTCTAGATGGCCGGTTGAACCTTAGTGACACCACTATTTCATCCATGGAGAGCCTAGAATGTTTGTGAGCTCCTCGAACTGGAACATCTCCAAGGTGCATGTTTGGGCAGCAATCTTTCGATACTTGTAACTCAAAATTCATTAGGCTTATTGATGAACTGTTAGATGTTCAAGGACCATGATATTGATGTTTGCAATAACCTCTCTCAATTATGGGAGATTCAATTTCATTTGAAATTGGCACAACGATCTCGATCGATGCGAAACCTCGTAGTGTGCCTTAGTAAATTGGTGCACTACTACACAACTTTCAAACCATTCGTCATGGCATCATTTGGTAGGTGTCATTATCTCTTGATGGCCTGGTGAACCCTGGTGACATCACTGTTTCATCCATGAAGAGCCTAGAACGTTCAAGAGTGCCTCAACCTTCACCGTCTCCAAGGTAGCTGAAGCACGTTTGGGTAGTGACCTTCCGACGCTTGTAACTTGGAGCTCATGAGGTCTATCAAAAAATTTTCAGATGCTTTAGGATTGTGGTATCGATGTCTAGAATAATCACTCTTATTTATGGGAGATTCAATTTTATTTGAAATTGGCATAGCAATCTCAATCAATGCCAAACCTCACAGTGAATAGGTGCACCACTGTGTAACTTTTGGAACCATTCATCGTGGCATCGTTTCATCAGTTCTATTAGCTCTAGATGGCTGGGTGAACTTGAGGTACACCATTTTTTTGTCCACGAAGAGCCTAGAATGTTTGCGAGCACCCTGAACAAATATTCACCAATCCACACTTTAAATCTCATATCGTACTTTGACTACCGTGCTAGGGGTTGTGCAAAATATTCATTTCAGTTATTTCATGAACCATTGTAGCTTTTATCAACATGCAATGATTAACACTCAACTTTACCCACCAAGAGTTTATATTCGCAAGAAAGCAGGATATCTACCATTAAAAATATGATAGGGGACGTGGTCAACTTTCAAACCAAACCAATTCCAATGCATTTACAATAAAAAAATTTCTCTTCTATGATTTTGTTTCTCATCGGTGCATTTATGATGTAGAGAAAAGGGTGATGGACCTTTTACACACGTTGAGTTATTCAAATTTGGCTTAGAAACCCACACTTTTCTCAAAGGTGCACAATGGCTTTATAAGACTCCATCCAAGAAAGACTCTTCACAATGCAAACTAATGATAGATTTGAAGATTTTCATGTATATAAGGATGTATTAAGGTGGTTTTAAAGTTCATAGACTTATCTTCCACTCTCAATAGCAAAAAGTCTCTAAACTAGCTTAGAGAGGCTTAAAAATCAGCATTTCGCCCTTTTTGCCCCCTAACACAAAATTTTTCCAAAGGATAGAAAAAATAAATGGTATATTGGATACCCTTTTGGCCCTACCACAACATACTACAAGATTATTATGGGCTCCTTTGGACCATGTATGACTGTCCTCACTATGTGACCCCAAAATGCACCAAAATAGGGTGATTTAACAAAGCATCACCTAGTTACTTGTACCCCAAGACTCCAAGCTTTCATAAGTGCCTCAATATGTTACCAAACCCCTAATTCCAAGAGTAATTAGACCCAAACTCCATTGAACATGAACAGCCCCAAAATGATGCCTTTCAACCCTTGATTTGAGGGTTTCTCCAATCTCCCTTCTCCACACACTTCTAGACCTATTTGGTGGTTGATTCACAATTAGTAAACCAAACTAAGATCATCCCAATCATAAAAATTCCATGCTATGAAGCCCGATTTATTACTGCTGCTCCCTAGCCACCAAATTCCTCAAGCAACACACTGTTCCAGCCAGTGATTCCTTACCTCTTCAAAATCTCTGCAAACATACCATTAGTATATATGGTACATGGTTAGTCTCCCTCCTTCCATGGTTCCTAGGCCTTTGGGTCCATGGAAAGATTACTAAATACAAAAAAACTACACAATGGAGAACAAAATCTGAACTACTTAGAATATGGTGCCTCCGAAGAAGGTGCAATCATGCCCAAATGACTCTCAAACCACTACAACATGAAAATGGAATCTTCTAATAACTTGTTTCAACTTTCAAAACATTACTCCAATTGATTAGATGAAGGATACAATGCAGATTCAAAGTATTGAATGGATCTCAGTCACAGTCACTAATTTTCACCAGTCCCTAACACATGAAATCAGACTTGAAAATAACTCACAATACATTCAACAGTGAAATGAATGATTGGGAATTTCTTGCTACTTCATCCCAGGTTTAAAAAAAAAAAACCATAAGTATTGAACCTTTCCACAATACAAAACAATGGATTGTAAAATTAACGCTTTTTATTTCATTGAATGACTCTTGTTGTCCGTACACTCCAAGCATCAAAATTTGTTGTACATGACTTCAAAATGGATACATATAACTTCAGTTTAACTTCCCCGACCATCCTCAACCAGTTAGAGGGATTTGTTGGATGTTTAAACATTAAAATACTAATTTCCCCCCTAAATGGCTAACTAATCATTTGAGTTTGAATATTTAAACTTTTAAACTTTAAAAATGCTTAAAACCTTATTAAATTGGAAACATTATTACTTAATCACTTCATTCTTATACTCCTTACTACTCAAAAGCACCCTTGGACACTACTGGTCCATATTACATCCAAATTAAAATGGCTAACTAGCCGTCTGAGTTTGAATATTTAAACTTTTAAACTTTAAAAATGCTTAAAACCTTATTAAATTGGAAACCTTATTACTTAATCAATTCATGCTTATACTTCTTACTACCCAAAAGCACGCTTGGACACTATTAGTCCATATTACATCCAAATTTTGACTTTTAAAACATATAAATGAAATCTATTTATTTGAATGCCATTGCGTGACATTAAACATCAAAGGTGCCAATATACTATAATTTATTGCATTTACATTGTTTAAGATCCCTTTAACCTCTTTGATCCTTTGATATTCATTAGGTGACTTGATTGTCTTCATAGTTGTCTTGTGTACTTTAAATGGCTTCATGAATTGGTTGTTGATCCTTGGTGCCCCTGCACCATACTCCTCACCTGCAAGAAGACTCTTGTCCCAAGAGTTATGTAGCTTGAAGGTTGTCTTCAAAGTAGGTGTGAAGTAATCCCCATATGTAAGCTTCTTTCTTCCACTTGCTTTCACACACCAATTGTCAAAAGAAAAACATAAGTTGGCTGACTGTCTTTGGGAAGGACAGTGAGAAGGTTGTAAGGCCTCCATCTTCCCTTATTCCTTGCATGGATTAGACCTCTAGTCCAACATCTTTGCCCCTTTGCTAATCTTTGGCTGCTTGATAGGACACTTGACTGTCCCAAATTGCACAAAGGCTAAGTCCCAAAGCTCTCCTCTTCTAGGACCATCATGGCTGACTTTGTAATGTACCTTTTCTCCATTTTACCAGCCAGTATCATACTTAACTTGCTTTGCTATCTCCTGCCCAAAACACATAAGTATAGGTCCTTCTTTACCCTTCACTAAAGGCTGTAACTCAGACTTCTTGCCTTCATGTTGAACCAAATACTTATTAGTGAATCCATCATGGATTACTTTCCTTGACCATTGCCAAGACCTCCCTAATATCAGATGTCCACAACTCATATCCATAACATCACATAACACTTTATCTCTGTATTTACCAATTGAAAATTGAATCATAACTTCAGTACTAACCAACAAATCCTGATTTTCATTAACCCAACTAGCACAATATGGCTTAGGATGTGCAAATGCTTACAAATTCAACTTCTGAACAACTTCATGAGACACAACATTATGACTTGCACCTAAGTCTATAATGAGTCTACATACTTTACCTTGAATCAAACAATTGGATCTAAAAATGCTTGGATCGTAGGATATCTGATTTCTCCTCATGAATAAGTGCTCTCCCTCTTCTGGTAAAATCACAATGTTTCTAGACTCTTCCTCTTCCTTGTTTGTCTCTTCTTCCACCAACTTCACTCTTCTTTCTTTACCTTTATCTTCAATATACTTAGGACACTTGTATGACTGATGGCCCACTTCATTACAAGTGAAGCATCTCCTTGTGTATACTCCATTGCCTCCTTTTCCACTTCTTCCACCTCAAGACCCACCTCTTTTATCAGATGAGTAAGTCTTGTCCTTATCTTTATCATGCTGATTCAGAAAATCAGTATTTCCTCTTCCTCTTCCTCTCATGGAAGATCCACCTCTATTGCTGCCTTGTCTCTCTTGTCTCCTTTTAATCTTTTCCTCAACATTGATGGCTAGCTTATAGCATTCCTCGATAGACCTACCAGTAGCAAGACTAATTTCATCTTGTATGTTGAACCTCACTCCTCCCATGTACCTTGCAATTTTCTCATCCATATCCTCGCCATGACATAATCTTATGTCAAGTTTCTGGAACTCTTTAGTGTATCTTTGCACCTCCATGTCTTTTTGTTTCAGACTTTACATCTTCTTATACAATTGAACTCTATAATCATTTGGCAAAATTTTTTCCTTCATCCTATCCATCATGGTGTACCAAGAAGTAATCTTGGGTTTAGCATTCTTCCATTTTTCTACTTGCACACAATCCCACCATAGCAATGCATGTCCTTTCAACTTGGATTTTGGTATCTTCAACTTCATATTCTCTTCCACATTTTCACATTCAAAGAAATTTTCCATGGCACTGAACCAATCTATTAGTTCCTCATCATCCATCTTTCCTCCATACATAGGTAAATCAGCTCTTGCCCTTATATCATCACTCTTGATGACTTTAGCAAACTTAACCATCTTTAGTTCATCAGGATCTAACTCTTCTTCCTCTTGGAGTTCCTCTTCTTCTTTATCATCAGAAACCTCTTCATCCTGTTTGATGCTCTTGTCTCTTTTCTCTAAGGCCAATATTCTCTCCATCATGATCTTCATCTCCTTGTCCTTCTCAGCGTTCTCCTTCTTCTTTTGCTCAAGGGCTGCCTTAAGCATTTTGTTATCAACCAATTATTCTTTCACAATCCTTGCCAACTCCATGTTGGTCATTCTTGTAGGAAAATCTCCATCCTCTGCTTAAGCCATGGTTCCTGATCAACTTGGTACAAGAATCAACTAAGGGCTACTCCTTACAGGATGATTCAACTGCAAGGGCTTATCTAAGGATTCAAGAAACCAAACCTCTCAAGACTAATACAAAACCTCCACAAGCCTTTTCCTTAGTCTTTTATACGACTTGATGCAAAGAAATGGGTGATGGACCTTTTACACAAGTTAAGTTATTCAAATTTGGCTTAGAAACCCACACTTTTCTCAAAAGGTGCACAATGTCTTTATAAGACTCCACCCAACCAAGAGTCTTCACAATGCAAAATAATGATAGATTTGAAGTGTCTCATGTATTTAAGGATGAATTAAGGCGATTTTAAAGTTCCTAGACATATCTTCCACTCACAATAGCAAAAAGACTCTAAACTAGCATAAAGAGGCACAAAAATCAGCATTTTTCCCTTTTTGCCCCCTAACACAAAATTTTTCCAAAGGATGGAACAAATAAATGGTATATTTGGATACCCTTTTGGTCCTACCACAACATACTACAATATTATTATCAGCTCCTTTGCACCATGTATGACTGTCCTCGCTATGTGACCCCAAAATGCACCAAAATAGGGTAATTTAACAAAGCAACACCTAGATACTTGTACCCCCATAACTCCAAGCTTTTAGAAATGTCTCAATCTGTAAGAAAACCTCTAATTCCAAGAGGAATTACACCCAAACTCCTAGGAACATCAACAGCCCTAAAATGATGCCTTTAAACCCTTGACTTGAGAGTTTTTCCAATCTCCCTTCTCCACACACTTCCAGACCTATTTGGTGGTTCATTCACCATTAGTAAACCAAACAAAGATCATCCCAATCATAAAAATCCCATGCTATGAAGTGCCATCTCTTACTGTTGTTCCCTAGCCACCAAATTCCTTAAGGAACACACTGTTCCAGCCAATGATCACTTACCTCTTCAATCTCTGCAAACATAACCATTAGTATTTATGGTAAATGGTTAATCTCCCTCCTTCCATGGTTCCTAGGCCTTTGGATCCATGGAAAGATTACTAAATACAAAAAAACTACAAAATGGAGAACAAAATATGAACTACATAGACTATGGTGCCGCCTAAGAGGGTATAGTCATGCCCAAATGACTCTCAAACCACTCCAACATGAAAATAGAATCTTCTAATAACTTGTTTCAACTTTGAATACATTACTCCAATTGATTACATTAAGGATATAATGCAGATTCAAAGTATTGAATGGATCTCAATCACAGTCACTGATTTTCACCAGTCCCTAACACATGAAATCAAACTTGAAAATAACTCACAATGCATTCAACAGTGAAATGAATGATTGGGAATTGCTTTCTACTTCATCCCAATTTTGAAAAACAAAACCATAAGTATCAAGCCTTTCCACAGCACAAAACAATGGATTGTAAAATTAAGACTTTTTATTTCATTGAATGACTCTTTCTGTCCGTACACTCTAGACATCAAAATCTGCTGTACATGACTTCAAAAAGGATACATATAACTTCATTTTAACTTCCCCAACCATCCTGAACCGGTTATAGGGATTGGTTGGATGTTTAAACATTAAAATACTAGTTTCCCCCCTAAATGGCTAACTAGCCGTCTGAGTTTGAATATTTAAACTTTTAAACTTTAAAAATGTTTAAAACCTTATTAAATTGGAAACTTTATTACTTAATCACTTCACGCTTATACTCCTTACTACCCAAAAGCACCCTTGGACACTATTGGTCCATATTACATCCAAATTTTGACTTTTAAAACATATAAATGAAATATATTTATTTGAATGCCATTGCATTGCATAAACATCATAGGTGCCAATATACTATAATTTATTGGATTTACATTGTTTAAGATCCCTTTAACCTCTTTGATCCTTTGATATTCATTAGGTGGCTTGATTGTCTTCATAGTCTTCTTGTGTACTTTAAATGGCTTCATGAATTGGTTGTTGATCCTTGGTGCCCCTGCACCATACTCCCCACATGCAAGAAAACTCTTGTCCCAAGAGTTGTGGAGCTTGAAGGATGTCTTCAAAGTAGGGGTGAAGTAATCCCCCAGTGTAAGCTTCTTTCTTCCACCTGCATTCACACACCAATTGTCAAAAGAAAAACATAAGTTGGATGACTGTCCTTGGGAAGGACAATGAGAAGGCTGTAAGGCCTCCATCATCCTCAATTCCTTGCATGGATTAGACCTCTGGTTGCACATCTCTGTCCTTTTTCTAATCTTTGGCTGCTTGATAGGACACTTGACTGTCCCAACTTGCACAAAGGCTAAGTCCCAAAGCTCTCCTCTTATAGGACCGTCATGGCTGCATTTGGACTGTACTTTTCCTCCATTATACCAGCCTGTATCATACTTAACTTTCTTTTCTATCTCCTACCCAAAACACATAAGTATAGGTTGTTCTTGACCCCTCACTAAAGGTTGCAACTCAAACTTCTTGCCCTCATGTTGAACCAAATACTTTTTAGTGAATTCATCATGGATTACTTTCCTTGACCATTGCCAAGACCTGCCTAATATCAGATGTCCACAACTTATGTCCATAACATCACATAACACTTCATCTCTGTATTTACCAATTGAAAATTCAATCATAACTTGAGTACTAACCAAAAAATTCTTATTTTCATTCACCCAAGTAGCATAATATGGCTTAGGATGTACAAATGTTTGCACATTCAACTTTTGAACAACTTCATGAGATACAACATTATGACTTGCACTTGAGTCTATAATGAGTCTACATACTTTACCTTGAATCAAACGATTGGATCTCAAAATGCTTGGATTCTAGGATATCTGATTTCTCCCCGTGAATAAGCGTTCTCTCTCTTCTCGTAAAATCACAATGTTTCTAGACTCTTCTTCTTCCTTGTTTGTCTCTTCTTCCACCAACTTCACTCTTCTTTCTTTACCTTTATCTTTAATCCACTTAGGACACCTCTATGACTGATGGCCCACTTCATTACAAGTGAAGCATTTCCCTTTGAATTTTCTATTGCCACTTCCTCCACTTCTTCTACCTCTATAACCACCTCTTGTATCAGATGAGTAAGTCTATCCTTATCTTTATCATGCTGATTCAGAAAATTAGTATTTCCTCTTCCTCCTCTTCCTCTCATGGAAGATCCACCTCTATTGCTCGCTTGTCTCTGTTGTCTCGTTTTGATCTTTTCCTCAACATTGATGGCTAGCTTATAGCATTCCTCAATAGACCTAGGGGTAGCAAGACTAAGTTCATCTTGTATGTTGAACCTCAGTCTCCCCATGTACCTTGCAATTTTCTCATCCATATCCTTTCCATGACTTACTCTTATGTCAAGTTTATGGAACTCTTCAGTATATCTTTGCACCTCCATGTCTTTTTGTTTCATACTTTGCGTCTTCTTATATAACTGAACTCTATAATCATTTGGCAAAATTTATTCCTTCATCCTACTCATCATGGTGTACCAAGAAGTAATCTTGGGTTTACCATTCTTCCATCTTTCTGCTTGCACACAATCCCACCATACTAATGCACGTCCTTTCAACTTGGACTTTGCTATCTTCAACTTCTAGTTTTTTTCCACATCTTCACCTTCAAAGAAATTTTCCATGGAACTGAACCAATCTATTAGTTCCTCGTCATCCATCTTTCCTCCACACGCAAGTAAGTTAGCTCTTGCGCTTATATCACCACTCTTGATGACTTTAGCAAACTTAACCATCTTTAGTTCATCAGGATCTAATTCTTCTTCCTCTTGGAGTTCCACTTCTTCTTCATTAGAAACTTCTTCATCCTATCTGATGCTCTTGTCTCTTTTCTCTAAGGCCAATATTCTCTCCATCATGATCTTTGTCTCCTTGTCTTTCTCATCTTTCTCCTCCTTCTCTTGCTCAAGGGCTGCCTTAAGCTTTTTGTTATCAGCCAATTGTTTTTTCACAACCCTTGCCAACTCCATGTTGGTCATTTTGGTAGGCAAATCTCCATCCTCTCCTTAAGCCATGGTTCTTGATCAACTTGGTACAAGAATCAACTCAAGGCTACTCCTTAAAGCATGATTCAACTTCAAGGGCTTATCTAAGGATTCAAGAAACCAAATCTCTCAAGACCAATAAAAAACCTCCACAAGAGCTTTCTCTAGTCTATGATACAAGTTTATGTGGAGGAAAGAGTGATGGAATTTTGACACAAGTTATGTTATTCAGAATTGACTTAGAAACCCACACTTTTCCCAAGAGGTGCACAATGGCTTTATAAGACTTCACCCAACCAAGAGTCTTCACAATGCAAACTAATGATATATTTGAAGTTTTTCATGTATATAAGGATGAAATAAGGTAGTTTTAAAGTTCCTAAGCTTATCTTCCACTCACAATAGCAAAAAGACTCTAAACTAGCCTAAAGAGGCTTAAAAATCAGCATTTCGCCCTTTTTGCCCCCTAACACAAAACTTTTCCAAAGGATGGAACAAATAAATGGTATATTTGGAAACCATTTTGGCCCTACCACAACATACTACAAGATTATTATCGGCTCCTTTGGACCATGTATGACTGTTCTCACTATGTGACCCCAAAATGCACCAAAATAGGGTGATTTAACAAAGCAACACCTAGTTACTTGTACCCCCAAGACTCCACGCTTTCAAAAGTGACTCAATATGTTACCAAACCCCTAATTCCAAGAGGAATTAGACCCAAACTCCTTGGAAAATCAACAGCCCGAAAATGATTCCTTTAAACCCTTGATTTGAGGGTTTCTCCAATCTCCCTTCCCCACACACTTCCAAACCTATTTGGTGGTTGACTCACCATTATTAAACCAAACTAAGATCATCCCAATCATAAAAATGCCATGCATGAATCGCGATCTCTTATTGCTGCTCCCTAGCCACTAAATTCCTTAAGGAACACACTGTTCCAGCCAGTGATCACTGACCTCTTCAAAATCTCTGCAAACATAACCATTAGTATTTATGGTACATGGTTAGTCTCCCTTCTTCCATTGGTCCTAGGCCTTTGGGTCCATGGAAAGATTACAAAATACAAAAAACCTACAAAATGGAGAACAAAATCTGAACTACTTAGTCTATGGGGCTGGCTAAGAGGGTACAGTCATGTCCAAATCACTCTCAAACCAGTTGAACATGAAAATGGAATCTTCTAATAACTTGTTTCAACTTTCAAAACATTACTCCAATTGATTACATGAAGGATATAATGCAGATTCAAAGTATTGAATGGATCTCAGTCACAGTCACTGATTTTCACCAGTCCCTAACACATGAAATCAGACTTGAAAATAACTCACAATGCATTGAAAAGTGAAACGAATGATTGGTAATTTCTTGCTACTTCATCCCAGGTTTGAAAAAAAAAATCATAAGTATTGAACCTTTCCACAATACAAAACAATGGATTGTAAAATTAAGACTTTTTATTTCATTGAATGACTCTTGCTGTCCGTACACTCTAGGCATCAAAATCTATCATACATGACTTCAAAATGGATACATATAACTTTATTTTGACTTCCCCAACCATTTTCAACCGGTTAGAGGGATTGGTTGGATATTTAAACATTAAAATACTAGTTTCCACCCTAAATAGCTAACTGTTTGTTTGAGTTTGAATATTGAAACTTTTAAATGTTAAAAATGCTTAAAACCTTATTAAATTGGAAACCTTAATCACTTCATGCTTATACTCCTTACTACCCAAAAGCACCCTTGGATACTATTGGTCCATATTACATCCAAATTTTGACTTTTAAAACATATAAATGAAATCTATTTATTTGAATGCCATTGCATGGAATTAAACATCAAAGGTGCCAATATACTATAATTTATTGGATTTACATTGTTTAAGATCCCTTTAACCGCTTTGATTCTTTGATATTCATTAGATGACTCGATTGTCTTCATATCCTTCTTGTGTACTTTAAATGGCTTCATGAATTGGTTGTTGAGCCCTGGTGCCCCTGCACCATACTCCCTACCTGCAAGAAAACTCTTGTCCCAAGAGTTGTGGAGCTTGAAGGATGTCTTCAAAGTAGGGGTGAAGTAATCCCCCAATGTAAACTTCTTTCTTCCACCTGCATTCATGCATCAATTGTCAAAAGAAAATCATAAGTTGGCTGACTGTTCTTGGGAAGGATAGTGGGAAGACTGTGAGGCCTCCATCTTCCCTTATTCCTTGCATGTGTTAGACCTCTGGTCCAACATCTCTATTCCTTTGCTAATCTCTGGCTGCTTGATAGGACACTTGACTGTCCCAACTTGCACAAAGGCTAAGTCCCAAGGCTCTCCTCTTCTAGGACTGTCATGGCTGCCTTTGGACTGTACTTTTCCTCCATTATACCAGCCAGTATCATACTTAACTTGCTTTGCTATCTCCTGCCCAACACACATAAGTATAGGTCCTTCTTTACCCTTCACTAAAGGCTGCAACTCAGACTTCTTGCCTTCATGTTGAACCAAATACTTATTAGTGAATCCATCATGGATTACTTTCCTTGACCATTGTCAAGACCTGCCTAATATCAGATGTCCACAACTCATATCCATAACATCACATAACACTTTATCTCTATATATACCAATAGAAATTTCAATCATAATTTGAGTACTAACCAAAAAATTCTGATTTTCATTAACCCAAGTAGCATAATATGGGTTAGGTTGTACAAATGTCTGCAAATTCAACTTCTGAACAACTTCATGAGACACAACATTATGACTTGAACCTGGGTCTATAATGAGTCTACGTACTTTACCTTGAATCAACTAATTGGATTTGAAAGTGCTTGGACTGAAGGATATCTGATTTCTCCCCATGAATAAGTGCTCTCCCTCTTCTGGTAAAATCACAATGTTTCTGGACTCTTCTTCTTTCTTGTTTGTCTCTTCTTTCTTTACCTTTATCTTCAATCCACTTAGGACACCTTTATGATTGATGGCCCACTTCATTACAAGTGAAGCATCTCCCTGTGAATACTCCATTGCCTCGTCCTCCACCTCTATACCCATCTCTTGTATCAAATGAGCAAGTCTTGTCCTTATCTTCATCATGCTGATTTATAAAATTAGTATTTCCTCTTGCTCTCATGGAAGATCCACCTCTATTGTTGCCTTTTCTCCTTTTGATCTTTTCCTTAGCCTTGATGGCTAGCCTATAGCATTTCTCAATGGACCTATGGGTAGCAAAACTAAGTTCATCTATTATGTTGAACCTCAGTCCCCCCATGTACCTTGCAATTTTCTCATCCACATCCTTGTCATGACTTACTCTTATGTCAAGATTATGGAACTCTTCAGTATATCTTTGTTTCAGACTTTGCATCTTCTTATACAACTGAACTCTATAATCATTTGGCAAAAAAATTTCCTTCATCCTATTCATCATGGTGTACCAAGAAGTAATCTTGGGTTTACCATTCTTCCATCTTTCCCCACCATAGCAATGCATGTCCTTTCAACTTGGACTTTGCTATTTTCAACTTCTGATTCTCTTCCACATCTTCACTTTCAAAGAAATTTTCCATGGCACTGAACCAATCTATTACTTCCTCATCATCTGGCTTTCCTCCATACATAGGCAAATGAGCTCTTGCCCTTATATCACCACCCTTGTTGAATTTAGGAAACTCAACCATCTTTAGTTCATCAGGATCTAACTCTTCTTTCTCTTGGAGTTCCTCTTCTTCTTCATCAGAAACTTCATCCTATCTAATGCTCTTGTCTCTTTTCTCTAAGGCTAGTATTCTCTCCATCATGATCTTCATCTCCTTGTCTTTCTCAGCTTTCTCCTTCTTCTCTTGCTCAAGGGTTGCCTTAAGCTCTTTGTTATCAGCCAATTGTTCTTTCACAATCCATGCCAAATCCATGTTGGTCATTCTGGTAGGAAAACCTCCATCCTCTCCTTGAGCCATGGTTCCTGATCAACTTGGTACTAGAATCAACTTAGGGCTACTCCTTAAAGGATGATTCAACTTCAAGGGCTTATCTAAGGATTCAAGAAACCAAACCTCTCAAGACTAATAAAAAACCTCCATAAGACCTTTCCCTAGTCTCTGATACCACTTGATGCAGAGGAAAGGTTGATGAACCTTTTACACAAGTTAAGTTATTCAAATTTGACTTACAAACCCACACTTTTCCTAGAGGTGCACAATGGCTTTATAAGACTCCACCCAACCAAGACTTTTCACAATGCAAACTAATGATAGATTTGAAGTGTTTCATGAATATAAGGATGTATTAAGGTGGTTTTAAAGTTCCTAGACTTATCTTCCACTCACACTAGCAAAAGGACTCTAAACTAGTGTAAAGAGGCCTAAAAATCAGCATTTCACCCTTTTTGCCCCCTAACACAAAACTTTTCTAAAGGATGGAACAAATAAATGGTATATTTGGATACCCTTTTGGCCCTACCACAACATACTACAATATTATTATGGGCTCCTTTGGACCATGTATGACTGTCTTCACTATGTGACCACAAAATGCACCAAAATAGGGTGATTTAATAAAGAAACACCTCATTACTTGTACCCCCAATACTTCAAGCTTTGAGAAGTGTCTCAATATGTTACCAAACCCCTAATTCCAAGAGGAATTAGACCCAAACTCCTTGGAACATCAACAACCCCAAAATGATGCCTTTAAACCCTTGATTTGAGGGTTTCTTAAGTCTCCCTTACGCACACACTTCCAGACCTATTTGGTGGTTGATTCACCATTAGTAAACCAAACTAAGATCATCCCAATCATAAAATTTCCATGCTATGAAGCCCGATCTCTTACTGCTGCTCCCTAGCCACCAAATTCCTTAAGGAACACAATGTTCCAGCTAATGATCACTTACCTCTTCAAAATCTCTCCAAACATAACAATTAATATTTATGGTACATGGTTAATCTTTCTCCTTCCATGGGTCCTAGGCCTTTGGGTCCATGGAAAGATTACTAAATACAAAAAAACTAAAAAATGGAGAGCAAAATCTGAACTACTTAATCTATGGCACCACCTAAGAGGGTACGGTCATGCCCAAATGACTCAAACCACTCCAACATGAAAATGGAATCTTCTAATAACTTGTTTCAACTTTCAAAACATCACTCCAATTGATTACATGAAGGATATAATGAAGATTCAAAGTATTGAATGGATCTCAGTCATAGTCACTGATTTTCACCAGTCGCTAACACATGAAATTAGACTTGAAAATAACTCACAATGCATTCAACAGTGAAATGAATGATTTTAAATTGCTTGCTACTTCATCCCAGGTTTGAAAAACAAAACCATAAGTATTGAAGCTATCCACAATACAAGACAATGGATTGTAAAATTAAGACTTTTTATTTCATTGAATGACTCTTGCTGTCTGTACACTCCAGGCATCAAAATCTGCCATACATGACTTCAAAATGGATACGTATAACTTCATTTTAAGTTCCCCAACCGTCCTCAACCGGTTATATGGATTGGTTGGATGTTTAAACATTAAAATACTAGTTTCCCCCTTAATGGCTAACTAGCCGTTTGAGTTTTAATATTTAAACTTTTATTTAAAAATGCTTAAAACCTTATTAAATTGGAAACCTTATTATTTAATCACTTCATGCTTATACTCCTTACTACCCAAAATAACACTTGGACACTATTGGTCCATATTACATCCAAATTTTGACTTTTAAAACATATAAATGAAATCTATTTATTTGCATGCTATTGCATGGCATTAAACATCAAAGGTGCCAATACTATAATTTATTGGATTTACATTGTTTAAGATCTCTTTAACCTCTTTGATCCTTTGATATTCATTAGGTGACTCGATTGTCTTCATAGCCTTCTTGTGCACTTTAAATGGCTTCATGAATTGGTTGTTGATCCTTGGTGCCCCTGTACCAATTTACAAAAATAAATTTCTCTACTATAATTATGTTTCCCATTTCATAACCTCTTTCAGTTCTAAGAGATTCAATTTCATTTGAAATTGGCATAACGATCTCGATCGATGCCAAACCTCATAGTGTTCCTTAGTGAATCGATGCACCACTGTTAGATGGTAAAGGACTGTAATGTCGATGTCTACAATAACCTCTCTTAGTTCTGGGAGATTCGATTTTTTTTTAAATTTCCACAACGATCGTAGTTGATGTTAAACCTCCCAGTGTGCCTTAGTGACTTGGTGCACTACTGTGCAACTTTTGAACCATTCATCGTGACATCATTTCGTCAATGTCACTAGCTCTAGATGGTCCAGTGAACCATAGTGACACCACTCTTTTGTCTACAGAAAGCCTAGAATGTTAAAGAGCACCTCAAGCTAAGCGTCTCCAAGGTGCTCAAAGCACATTTGGGCAGCGTTCTTCCAATGCTTGTAACTCAGAGCTCATGAGGCCTATTGACAAACTGTCTATTTTTGGATCGTGATATCGATATCTACAATAAACTCTCTCATTTATGGGAGATTCAATTTCATTTGAAATTGGTATAGTGATCTCAGTCCTTGCCAAACCTCTTAGTGTTCCTTAATGAATAGGTGCACCACTATGCAACTTTTGAAACCATTCATCATGGCATCATTTCATTAGTGTTGTTAACTCCAAATGGTTGGCCAAACTTTAGTGACATTACTATTTCATCCTTGGAGAGCCTAGAACATTCATGAGCACCCTAAACTAGAAAATCTCCAAGGTGCCCTAAGAATGTTTGGGCAGAAATCTACCGACGGTTGTAACTTGTAATTCATGAGGTCTATTGACGAAGTGTCAAATGGTGTAAGATCATGATATCGGTGTCTTCTATAACCTCTCTCAGTTCTGGGAGATTAAATTTCATTTGAAATTAGTACAACAATCTCGATAGATGTTAAACCTCCCAGTGTTCCTTAGTGAATTAGTGCACCACTGCACAACTTTCGAACTATTCATTGTGGCATATTTTTGTTTTTACTATTAGCTCTAGATGGTTGGGTAAGCCCTAGTGACACTACTATTTTGTCCACGGAGAGCCTAGAATATTTGTGAGCACCACAAACTGAAGTGTCTCTAAAGTGCCCTAACCACATTTGTGCAATGGTCTTCCGATGCTTCTAACTTAGAGGTTGTGATGCATATTGACAAACTGTTAGATGCTATAAAGCAATGCTATCGATGTTTACAACAACCTCTCTTAGTTCTTGGAGATCCAATTTTGTTTGAAATTGGCACAATGATCTCAGTCGATGTCAAACCTGATAGTATTCCTTAAACAATTATTGTACTATTGCACATTTCAAAACATTCATTGTGGAATCATTCTATTGAAACTATTAGCTCTAGATGGGCAGGTGAACCCTAATGACACCATTGTTTCATCCACGGAGAGCCTAGAACGTTTGCAACAACCCCAAACTAGAGAGTCTCCAAGGTGCCTTAAGAATGTTGTAACTCAAAGCTAATAAGGCCTATCGACAAACTATAAAATGCTCTAGGTCTATAATATTAATGTCTACAATAACCTCTCTCAGTTCTTGGAGATTCAATTTCATTTGAAATTGGCACAGCACTCTCAATTGATGTGAAATCTCGTAGTGTTCCTCAATGAATTGGTGCACCACTGCACAACTTTTGAACCGTTAATCCTAGCATCGTTTCATTGACATTGTTAGTACTAGATGGATGGGTAAAGTCTAGTGACACCACTATTTCATCCATGAGATCCTAGAACATTCGCAAGCATCCTGAACTTGAGTCTCCAAGGTGCCCTAAGCACATTTGGACAAAGATCTTTTGATGCTTGTAACTCGAGCTCATGAGGCCTATCGACGAATTTTTAGATGCTACAAGACTGTGATATCAATGTCTACAATAACCTCTCTCATTTCTAGGAGATTTTTTTTTTTGAAATTGACATAGTGATCTCGGTTGACGCCAAACCTCGCAGTGTTCCTTAGCAAATCGGTGCACCACAACGCAACTTTTGAACCATTCATCATGGGATTGTTTTGTTGGCGTCATTAGCTCCAGATGGCTAGGGGAACCTTAGTGACACCACTGTTTTGTCTACAAAAAACCTCGAATGCTCATGAGCACCTCAAATTAGAGTGTCTCCAAGGTGTCCTTATCATTTTTGGGCAATGATCTTCCGATTCTTGTAACTAGGAGCTCATGAGGCCCATTGACAAACTATCAGATGCTAGAGGATCATGCTATTGAGATCTATAATAGCCTCTCTCAGTTCTAGGAGATTCAATTTGGTTTGAAATTGGCATAGCGATCTCAATCGATGCCAAACCTCATAGTGTTTCTTAGTGAATTGGTGCACCACTATGCAACTTTCGAACCGTTCATCGTGGTATTGATTTGTTGGTGCTGTTAGCTCTAGATAGTAGGGTGAACACTAGTGACACTACTATTTTTTCCATAGAGAGCTTAGAACATTCGTGAAGACCCCTAATTGAAGTGTCTCCAAGGTGCCTTTAGCAGGTGTGTATAGCGATCTTCTAACACTATTAACTCGGACCTCATGATGCCTATCAACAAACTATTAGATGTTATAGGACAATGATATCAATGTCTACAAAAACCTCTCTTAATTCTGGGAGATTAAATTTCATTTGAAATTGGATCAGTGATCTTGATCGATGCCAAACCTTCTAGTGTTCCTTAAAATGTTAGTGCACCACTGCACAACTTTCAAACCATTCATTGTGGCATCCTTTCGTCAGCTCTGTTAGCTCTAGATGAGTAGGTGAACCTCAATAACACCATTGTTGCATCCATGGAGATCCTAGAATGTTCGAGAGCACCCTGAACCAAAGCGCCTCCAAGGTATCCTAAGCACATTTGAGCAGTGATATTCTAACACTTGTAACTAAGAGTTAATGAGACCTATCAACAAATTGTAGGATGCTAAAGGTCTGTACTATTGATGTCTGCAATAACCTCTCTCAGCTCTAGAAGATTCAATTTCATTTGAAATTGGCACAACGATCTCAGTTGATGTGATATCTCATAGTGTTCCTAGTGAATTGGTGCATCGTTGCGTAATTTTTTAACCGTTCATCTTGACATTATTTTAGTGGTGCCAATAGCTCTAGATGGTTGGGTGAACCCTAGTGACTCCACTATTTCATTGACGAAGAGCTTAGAACATTTGTGAGTAGCCCAAATCAGAGCGTTTCCAAGGTGTCTTAAGCACATTTGTGCAACAATCTTCCAACACTTGTAACTTGAGCTTGTGAGGCCTATCAACAAACTATCATATGCTACAAGACCATGATATCAAGATCTACAATATCTTTTCTCAGTTCTAGGAGATTTAGTTTGGTTTTAAATTGGCATAGTGATCTCAATTGATGCCAAACCTCATAGTGTTCCTTAGTGAATTGGTACACCACTACACAACTTTTGAACCATTCGTCATGGCATTGTTTTGTTAGTGCCATTAGCTCCTGGTGATTGGATGAACCCTTGTGACACCAATGTTTCATCCATAGAGATCCAAGAACATTCGCAAGCACCCCAAATTGAAGCATCTCCAAGGTTCACTAAGCATGTTTGGGCAGCAATCTTTCGACACTTATAAATTGGATCTTGTGAGGCCTATCGACAAATTGTCAAATGCTATAGGACCATGATATTGATGTCTACAATAACCTCTCTCAGTTATGGAAGTTTCAATTTCATTTGAAATTAGCACACCGATCTTTGTCATTGCCAAGCCTAATAGTGTTCTTTAGTGAATAGGTGCACCACTATGCATTCGAACAGTTCGTCATGGAATATTTTCACCAATGATGTTAGCTTTAGATGGCTAGGTGAAATCCAATGACACCATTGTTTCATCCATGGAGAGCACAAAATGTTCACAAGCATCCTAATTCAAAATGTCTTCAAGGAGCCCTAAGCACATTTGGGCAGCAATCTTATGATGCCTATAACTCAAAACTCGTAAGGCCTATAAACAAACTATGAGATGGTTCATGACCATGATATCAATGTCTACAATGACCTCTCTTAGTTTTGAGAGATTCAATTTCATTTGAAATAGGCACAATGATTTCAGTCGATGCCAAACCTCGCAGTGTTCCTTAGTGAATCGTTGCACCACTACACAACTTCTAAACCATTATTCATGGCATCATTTCATTGGCACCATTCGCTGTGGATGGCCAAGTGAGCCCTAGTGACACCACTATTTTGTTCATAGAGAGCCTAGAATGTTTGTGAGAACCCCAAACTAGAGAGTGTCCAAGGTGCCCTAAGCACATCTAGGCAACGATGTTCTGATGCTTGTAACTTAGAGCTCGTGATGCCTATCGATGAATTGTCATATGCTATATGGTAATGATATCGATGTCTACAACAATCCCTCTCAATTTTGAGAGATTCAATTTTATTTGAAGTTGGCACAATGATCTTGGTCGATGCCAAACCTCATAGTGTTCCTTTAAAAATTGCTCCACCACTGTGCAACTTTTGAAACATTTGTATTGGCATCATTTCGTCAGTGTTGTTAGCTTTAGATGGAAAGTTGAACCCTAATGACACCATTGTTTCATCTATAGAGAGCCTAGAACATTCGAGTGCACCTCGAACTAGAGTGTTTCCAAGGTGCCAGCACAATGACCTCAGTCGATGCCAAACCTCGTAGTGTTCCTTATAAAATTGGTTCACTACTGTGCAACTTTCGAACCATTTTTCATGGCATCATTTTGTTAGTGTCATTAGCTTTGGATGGATAGGTGAACCCTAATGACACCATTGTTTCATCCACAGAGAGCCTAGAACGTTCGAGAGCACTTAGAACCGAAGCATCTCCAAGGTATCCTAAGCACATTTGGGCAGTGATCTTCTAGCACTTGTAACGTAGAGCGTGTGAGTCCTATTGATGAAATGTAAGATGTGAAAGGTCTGTTATTGATGTCTAAAATAAGCTCTCTTAATTATGGGAGATTCAATTTCATTTGAAATTGGCATAGTGATCTCGGATGATGCAAAATCTTGAAGTGTTCCTCAATGAATTGGTGCACCACTTCCCAACACCATTTGTCTTGCCATCATTTTATCAATATCGTTATCTTTGGATGGCCGGGTGAACACTAGTGACACTACTATTCCATCCACAAAGAGCTTAAAACATTTGCGAGTTGCCTGAACCAAAGCATCTCCAAGGTGCCTTAAGAACATTTAGTCAATGATATTTCAACGCTTGTAACTCGAGCTTGTGAAGCCTATCTATGAACTATCAGATGCTATAGGACCGTAATATTGATGTCTACATTAACCTCTCTCAATTCTAGGATATTCAATTTCTTTGGAAATTGACACAACAATCTCAGTTGATGCCAAACCTCACAATGTTCCTTAGTAATTGGTGCACCATTGCACAACTTTCAAATTGTTTATCATGGCATTATTTCATTGGTGCCATTAGCTCTAGACGGTCGAGGGAATTCCAATGACCACTATTTCATCTATAAAGGGGCTTGACCATTTGCAAGCACCTCGAATCAAAGTGTCTCCAAGAAGCCCTAAGCACGTTTGGGCAACAATCTTATGACCCTTGTAAATTGGGGCTTGTGAGGTCTATTGAAAAAATGTCAGATGCTACAAGACAAAAATATTGATGTCTACAATAACCTCTCTCAATTTTGGGAGATTCAATTTGGTTTGAAATTAGTACAGCTATCTAGGTTGATGCCAAACCTCACAATGTTCCTTAGTGACTTGATGCATCATTGCTCAACTTTCAAGCCATTCATTGTGGCATTGTTTTGTTAGCATCATTAGTTCCAAATTCTTGGTTGAACCCTAATGAAACCCCTATTTCTTCCACAAAGAGCCTAGAAAATTCGCGAGCACCCCAAATTAGATCATCTCCAAGGTGCCCTTAGCACATTAGTGCACTGTTCTTCTGACACTTGTAACTTAGAGCTCGTAAGGCCTATTGCCAACTTTTCATATGGCTTAGGATCATGATATCGATCTCTACAATAATATCTCTCCATTCTAGGAGATTGCATTTCATTTGAAATTGGCATGGTGATCTTGGTTGATGCCAAACCTTGCATTGTTCCTTAGTGAATAAGTACACCACTGCACAACTCCCACACCATTTGTTGTGGCATCATTTTTTTAGTGTTTTTAGCTCTGGATGATAGGGTGAATCCTAGTGAGACCATAGTTATGCCCATGGAGAGCCTAGAACGTTCATGAACACCTTGAATCAAAATGTCTCCAAGGTGCCTTAAGCACATCTGGCTTGAAATCTTTCGATGCTTGTAACTCAAAACTTGTGTGGCCTATTGACGAATTGTTAGATGGTACAAGACCTTGATATCGATGTCTATAATAACCTCTCTTAGTTCTGGGAGACTTAATTTTGTTTGAAATTGGCACAGTGATCTCGCTAGATGCCAAACCTCACAATGTTCCTTAGTGAATCAGTGCACCACTATGCAACTTTTGAATTGTTCATCATGGCATTGTTTTGTCAGCACCATTATCTCTACATGGCTAGGTGAACTCTAAAGATGCCACTATTTCATCCATGGAGAGCCTAGAATATTTATAACCAACCCGAATCAGAAAATCTCTAAGGTGCCCTAAGCATGTTTGGGCAACAAATTTTTGACACTTTTAACTCAGAGCTTGTGATGCATGTCAATGAACTGTTAGATTCTATAGGACAATGATATCAATGTCTACAACAACCTCTCTCAGTTCTGGGAGATTCAATTTCATTTGAAATTGGCATAGTGATCCTGGTCAATGTCAAAGCTCATAGTGTTCCTTAAAAAATTAGTGCACCACTGGGCATTTTCAAAACCATTTGTCATGGCATCATTTTGTCAGTTTTGTTAGCTCTGGATGGGCGAGTGTACCCTAGTGACACCATTGTTTCATCCACAGAGAGCCTAGAACATTCAAGAGCACTGCGGAGCAAAAACATCTCCAAGGTGCCCTAAGCATTGGACAAGAATCTTCTAAAACTTGTAACTCGAAGTTTGTGAGGCCTATTGATGAACTATAAAATGCTAAAGATCTATAATATTAATGTCTACAATAATCTCTCTCAATTTTGGGAGATTGAATTTTGTTTGAAATTGGCATAACCATCTCGGTTGATGTGAAATCTCATAGTGTTCCTCAGTGAATTGGTGCACCACTACGCAACTTTCGAACAGTTCATCCTAGCATCGTTTCATCACAACTGTTGGCTCCAAATAGCCAAGTGAACCCTAGTAATTCTATTGTTTTGTCCACGGAGAGCCTAGAACGTTTGTGAGCAGTATGAATTGGAGTGTCTCCAAGGTGCCCTAAGCACATTTGGCAACAATCTTTTAACAAAGAACTGTCAGATACTACAATACCGTGATATTGATGTCTACAATAACCTATCTCTATTCTGGGATATTCAATTTCATTTAAAATCAACATAATGATATCAGTCGATGCTAAACCAAGTAGTGTTCCTTAGTGAATTTGGTAGTGCCATTAGCTCTGGATAGCTGAGTGAACCCTAGTAATTTACCACTTTTCTATCCATGGAGAGCGTAGAATGTTTGCAAGCACCCCAAACTAGAACATCCCTAAGGTGCCCTAAGCACATTGAAGTAATCTTCCGATGATTGTTTTAATTTTCTTTTCTTTTTTAATGCATGTATTTGAAAATGTATTCAATATAAAATAAATTTAACATGTTTATCTGTGTATTTATTAAAATATTTAATTTTTTATTTAGGTCTTTTCATATATATTTTATTTATTAACTTATTTTCAAATTGAAGATATATTTATTTCTTTTTCATTTTTAAAATTTCTTTCCTTAAAGTGAGAAATTTTTAAGGCTTGTTTGGCTATTGGAAATAGAAAATACAATATGTGTCAAATACTCAAATTTATCAAATGATGGATTTATTAATTCAGAATTTGATTTTGGGAATCTGATTGGGACCCATTTGGTTAACCTAAAATTTGATGGGGAAGATGTTTATGTTTAGTTGTACAAAGCTAGAATTGGAGAAAATACCCAAATGTGGAGATTCATCCCAATGATGACATTACTTTTCCTTATTCCTCTAATATTAATGGTCTTCCAAAGGGCGTTAGCTCACACACTAAACTGTTAATTTCAATTCCACCTCTTAAAGTGGAATCAACAAATCATCATTTTGGGTCAAAAGAGAAATACAAAACTCAAATACCAATTTTGATTTGGTGCATCCAAATAACTAATTATTTAAAAAATAAAAAAATACTAATTCTGGTTCAATTGTGACAAATAAATGAATTCTTAGTGATAAAAACATATGAAATAAATTTAAATCTTCTTAAAAATAAATATGTAATAAATGAGAATATAAATTTATTAGTGTATCTATATACATGATAGTCTTAAATTTTTAGTGTATTTTTATAGATGGTAGCTTTAATTTATTATTGCATTTATATGGATGATAGTTTAAATTAGTGTATTTATATGGATGACAATTTTAATTTATTAATGTATTTATATGTATGCTAGTTTTTATTAGTGTATGTATATAATTGATAGTTTTAATTGAAAGTTTTAATTTATTAGTGTGTGGATGATAGTTTGAATTTATCACCATATCATAAATGGTAGATTTAATTTATTAGTGTATATTGTAGATTTAATTTATTAGTGTATATACATGAATTCTAGTTTTGATTTATTAGTGTATAGATAATTTGTAATTTCAATTTATTAGTGTATTTATATGGATGCTAGTTTTATTTTATTAGTAAATCTATATAGATCATAATTTTAAGTGAGTTTCAATTTATTAGTATATCTATTTGTATGCTAATTTTAATTTTTAATGAAAATTTTTAATTTATTAGTGAATCTATAAGTAGTTTTAATTCTAATAGATTGTAGTTTTAATTTATTAGTGCATTTGTATCAATGGTAGGTTTAATTTATTACTCTATCTATATAAATGACATTTTTAATTTATTTGTGTATTTATATGAATGATTGTTTTAATTTATTATTGTATCTATATGAATGGTAGGTTTAATTTATTAGTGTATTTTTATGCATTAAAGTTTCTCTTAAGAGTATTAATTTATTAATGTATATATATGAATGATAATTTTATTTTATTAGTGTATATATATGGATGATATTCTTAATTTATTAGTGTATATAAATAGATTGTAATCTTAATTAGTCTACCTAGAGTTTTAATTTATTAATGTATCTATCTGACCGATAGATTTAATTGAAAGTTTTAATTTATCATGTATCATAAATAGTAGATTTAATTTATTAGTGTATCTATATCAATGAAAATTTTAATTTATCTGTGTTTTTATTCAAATGATTAGTTTAATTTATAATTGTATATATATGAATGATAGTTTTAATTTATTAGTATATTTTTATGCATTAAAATTTTAATTGAGAGTATTAATTTATTAATATATATATATATATATATATATATATATATATATATATATATATATATATATGGACGGTAGTTTTATTTTATTAGTGTGTATATATAGATGATATTTTAAATTTATTAGTGTATATAAATGGATTGTAGTTTTAATTTATTAGTGCATTTGTATTGATGGTAGTTTTAATTTATTTATCTATTTATATAAATAACATTTTTAATTTATTTGTGTATTTATATAAATGGTTGTTTTAATTTATTATTGTATCTATATGAATGGTAGGTTTAATTAATTAGCATATTTTTATGCATTAAAGTTTTACTTAAGAGTATTAATTTATTAATGTATATATGTGAATGGTAGTTTTATTGTATTAGTGTATATATATGTATGATATTTTTAATTTATTAGTGTATATAAATGGATTATAATTTTAATTAATCTATCTATATGGATGTCAATTTTAATTGAGAGTTTTAATTTATTAGTGTATATTTATGGATGGTAGTTTTAATTTTTAATTAAGTGTTTTAATTTATTAGTGTATCTTTATGTATGGTAGTTTTAATTTATTAGTGTATCTATATAGATTGTATATTTAATTGAGAGTTTTAATTTATCATGTATCATAAATGGTAGATTTAAATTATTAGTGTATATATATGGATTGTAGTTTTAATTTATTAGTGTATCTATATGAATGACATTTTTAATTTATTTGTGTATTTATATAAATAATTATTTTTATTTATTATATGTATCTATATGAATGGTAGTTTTAATTTATTAGTGTATCCATATAAACGACATTTTAAATTTATCTATGTATTTATATTAGTGGTTGTTTTTATGCATTAAAATTTTACTTCAGAGTATTAATTTATTAATGTATATATATATGAATGATAGTTTTATTTTATTAGTGTATATAAATGGATTATAGTTTCATTTTATTTGTGCATTTGTATCGATGGTAATTTTAATTTATTAGTCTATCTATATGAATGACATTTTTAATTTATTTGTGTATTTATATGAATGGTTGTTTTAATTTATTATTGTATCTATATGAATGGTAGGTTTAATTTATTAATATATTTTTATGATTAAAGTTTTAAAGTATTAATTTATTAATGTATATATATGGATGGTAGTTTTATTTTATTAATGTATATATATATATGAATGACATTTTTAATTTATTTGTGTATTTATATGAATAGTTATTTTAATTTATTATTGTATTTATATGAATGGTAGTTTTAATTTATTAGTGTATTTTTATTCATTAAAGTTTTAAAGTATTAATTTATTAATGTATATATATGGATGGTAGTTTTATTTTATTAGTGTATATATATGAATGATATTTTTAATTTATTAACGTATATAAATAGATTGTAGTTTTCATTAGTCTATTTATATGGATGACAATTTTAATTGAGCGTTTTAATTTATTATTATATAATTATGGATGATAGTTTTAATTTTTAATTGAGTGTTTCAATTTATTAGTGTATCTTTATGTATGGTAGTTTTAATTTATTAGTGTATCTATATGGGTGATAGATTTAATTGAAAGTTTTAATTTGTCATGTATCAATTTATTAGTGTATTTTTATGGATGGTAGTTTTAATTTTTAATTGTGTTAATTTATTAGTGTATATGTATGGATGATAGTTTTAATTTATTGGTGTATCTATATAGATGATAGATTGAATTGAGAGTTTCAATTTATCAGTGTATCATAAATGGTAGATATAATTTATTAGTATATCTATATGAACAATTATTTTAATTTATTATTGTATCTATATAAATGGTAGGTTTAATTTATTATTATATTTTTATGTATGAAAGCTTTACTTGAGAGTATTAATTTATGTATGTTAGTTTTAATTTATTAGTGTATCTATATGGATAGTATATTTAATTGAGAGTTTTAACTTATCAACTTATCATAAATGGTAGATTTAATTTATTAGTGTATTTTATGCATTAAAATTTTACTTGAGAGTATTAATTTATTAATGTATATATATGAATGGTAGTCTTATTTTATTAGTATATATATATGGATGGTATTTTTTATTTATTAGTGTATATAAATGGATTGTAGTTTTATTAATTAACTTATCTATATGAATAACAATTGTAATTGAGAGTTTTAATTTATTTTTGCATATTTATGGATGATAGTTTTAATTTTTAATTGAGTGTTTTAATTTATTAGTGTATCTTTATGTATGGTAGTTTTAATTTATTAGTGGATATATATGAACAATAGATTTAATTGAGAGTTCTAATTTATTGTGCATCATAAATAGTAGATTTAATTTATTAGTGTATATAGATGAATTGTAGTTTTAATTTATTAGTGCATATAGGTGAATTATAATTTTAATTTATTAGTGTATATATATGAATAACATTTTTAATTTGTTTGTGTATTTATGTGAATGATTGATTTTATTTATTATTGTATCTATATGAATGATAGTTTTAATTTATTAGTGTATTTTTATGGATGGTAGTTTTAATTTTTAATTGTGTTAATTTATTAGTGTATAGTTTTAATTTATTTGTATATCTACATGGATGGTTGAAAATTTTAATTTATCAGCGTATCATAAATGGTAGATTTAATTTATTAGTGTATATAGATAGATTGTAGTTTTAATTTATTACTATATTAATAGTTTATAGTTTTAATTTATTAGTGTATCTATATGAATGACATTTTTAATTTATCTATGTATTTATATGAATGGTTGTTTTAATTTATAATTGTATATATATGAATGATAGTTTTAATTTATTAGTATATTTTTATGCATTAAAATTTTACTTCAGAGTATTAATTTATTAATGTATATATATTTGGATGGTAGTTTTATTTTATTATTGTGTATATATAGATAATTTTTTAATTTATTAGTGTATATAAATGGATTGTAGTTTTAATTTATTAGTGTATTTGTATCTATGCTAATTTTAATTTATTAGTCCATCTATATGAATGATAATTTTAATTTATTTATTTATTTAAATAATTGATTATTATATCTATATGAATGGTAGATTTAATTTATTACTATATTTTTATGCATTAAAATTTTAGAGCATTAATTTATTAATGTGTATATATATGTGTGTATATGTGTGTGTGTGTGTGTGTGTGTGTGTGTGTGTGTGTGTGTGTGTGTGATAATTTTATTTTATTAGTGTATATATATGGATGATATTTTTAATTTATTAGTGTATATAAATAGATTGCAGTTTTGATTAGTCTATCTATATGGATGGAAATTTTAATTGAGAGTTTTAATTTATTAATGTATATATATGGATAGTAATTTTAATTTTTAATTGACAATTTTAATTTATTTGTGTATCTTTAGTTTTAATTTATTAGTGTATCTATATAGATGATAGATATAATTAAGAGTTTTAATTTATCATTTATCATAAATGGTAGATGTAATTTATTAGTGTATATAGATGGATTGTAGTTTTAATTTATTAGTGTATCTATATGAATGACATTTTTAATTTGTTTGTGTATTTATATGAATGGTTGTTTTTATTTATTATTGTATCTATATGAATGGTAGTTTTAATTTATTAGTGTATCTTTATGGATGATAGTTTTAATTTTTTATTATGTTAATTTATTAGTATATATTTATGAATGATAGTTTTAATTTATTAGTGTATAAATAGTTTGTAGTTTTAATTTATTAGTGTATCTATATGAATGACATTTTTAATTTATCTATGTATTTATATGAATGGTTGTTTTAATTTATAATTGTATATATATGAATGACAGTTTTAATTTATGAATATATTTTTATGTATTCAAATTTTACTTTAGAGTATTTATTAATGTATATATATGGATGGTAGTTTTAGTTTATTAGTGTATATATAGATGGTATTTTTTATTTATTAGTGTATTGAAATGAATTATAATTTTATTTTGTTAGTGCATTTATATCGATTGTAGTTTTAATTTATTAGTGTATCTATATGAATGACATTTTTAATTTATTTGTGTATTTATTTGAATAGTTTTTTTAATTTATTATTGTATCTATATGAATGGTAGGTTTCATTTATTAGTTTTTTTTTTAAAATCGATAATAAGATATATTTTATTAATAATAAAAAGTTACATAATAGAATTACATTGTCATCTTCATGTTTTGAAACCATCTTTCACTTGCTACCTATACACCAATCCATAATTACAAAAATTACATTTGTTATGAAGGTTGCCCACTATACATATCTGATCTTTAATAAACAAAGCTTTAAAAAAAATGACCCCCTTGACCCACTTTCACATAATAAGACAAAAGAACTATACCAAACAAGCCAAAAACTTGCTACAGGGTGTCATCTTAAGATTGTTTCAAAATCTCTTCTACTTCGAAGATCCTCATTTGTTTTTTATTTTCCATCCTTGGACACACTGGGCCATCAATTTCCTCCCTGAGCAAAACTCTGATTACCCCTTTTCATTACTTCTATGCATAAACTACAAACTTCAAAAAGGAATTTAAAAACCAACTTGACTAGAACAAAAAACCCTACAATCTCCATTCACCATTTTCCTCTGTGTGCTTGTCTATCCAAATGCTTCTTTCTTGGGAAGACCACATTAAAAGTTACACTCTATTTTTGTTCATTATACTCCATGATTGCAATTTTGAGAGCATTCCATGCTGCTCAGCATTCATTAACATAAGTCTATCCATTTGTTCATGAGCCCAATTCACAAACGGGTAGACACCTTTCTCCCTTCCTTCCTCTTCATCTTCATATCCCTCGCTAAAATCAAAAGTCCAGCCCGGATGTGCTCATTCCAACGGTGTTTCCATGTTTGGAATTAGGGCATCCTCAAAAAGTTGCTTCATTACCCAGCCAACAACTTGTTCGTGCTCACCTACTTCTGAACCCCATGCTACTGTCATTGCAACAATATCAACCTGGACTTTCCATCTATGCTCCGCCTCTTGAAAAAGTGTATCCAAAGTTGCCTGTAATGCTTCCACTACTGCTTCAGATGGACATTTAACCATCTTTTTCAACTTTTGGTCTACAACTCGCCCAAATAGTGCTTTCTATTATCGCTGGATTTTAAAAGTAAATGTAGGCTCCATGGCTGCTAACACAAACCTTACAATCTGCTAAAAACACATAAACCTGTGAGTCTCTTTTTATTAACAATACAAGATTCGTGTTGTGCTGATGCTATATCATCATTGATATATATTTCCTTACACTTCTCTTAATTAAAAACCTGCGGTCACTCCATTTAAAAGATATCACACGCTTGTCAAGATTGCAGATCTTTATAAAATCATGCCAGTCCACCTACCACATTAATTAGTAGGCATTACCATCCTTACACACTTGTGTCCTTAAAATATTAAAAAATATGCCTTTAAGATTATCCTTCTCTGTCTTTACTATTTCATCATTTAATGTTTATTTATTAGTGTATTTTTATGCATTAAAATTTTAGAGTACATATATATATATGGATGGTATTTTTATTTATTAGTGTATATATATGGATGGTATTTTTAATTTACTAGTGTAAATAAATAGATTATAATTTTAATTAGTTTATCTATATGAATGACAATTTTAATTGAGAGTTTTAATTTATTAATGTATCTTTATGTATGGTAATTTTAATTTATTAGTGTATCTATATGGATGATAGATTTAATTGAGAGTTTTAATTTATCATATATCATATATGGTAGATTTAATTTATTAGTGTATATAGATGGATTGTAGTTTTAATTTATTAGTGTATCTATATAAATGACATTTTAAATTTGTTTGTGTATTTATATAAATAATTATTTTTATTTATTATTGTATCTATATAAATGGTAGTTTTAATTTATTAGTGTATCTTTATGGATGATGATTTTAATTTTTTAATTGTGTTAATTTATTAGTGTATATTTATGGATGACAGTTTTAATTTATTAGTGTATCCATATGAATGATAGATTTAATTGAGAGTTTTAATTTATCCGCATATCATCAATGGTAGATTTAATTTATTAGTGTATATAGATGGATTGTAGTTTTAATTTATTAGTGTATAGATAGTTTGTAGTTTTAATTTATTAGTCTATCTATATGAATGACAATTTAAATTTATCTGTGTATTTATATGAATGGTTGTTTTAATTTATAATTGTATATATATGAATGGTAGCTATATATATATATGGTATTTTTAATTTATTTGTGTATTTATATGAATGATTGTTTTAATTATTATTGTATCTATATGAATGGTAGGCTTAATTTATTAGTGTATTTTTATTATTAGTAAATTTTTATGCATTAAATTTTTACTTGAGAGTATTCATTTATTAATGTGTATATGGATTATAATTTTAATTAGTTTATCTATATGGATGGCAATTTTAATTGAGAGTTTTAATTTATTAGTGTATATTTATGGATGGTAGTTTTAATTTTTAATTGAGTGTTTTAATTTATTAGTGCATCTTTATGTATGGTAGTTTTAATTTATTAGTGTATCTATAGGTAGTTTTAATTTAGAATTTTAATGAATTGTAGTTTTAATTGAAAGTTTTAATTTATTAATATATCTATATGAATGGTATTTTTAATCTATGTGTATTTATATGGATAGTTGTTTTGATTAAGAGTTTTAATTTATTAGTATACTTATATGAATAGTAGTTTTAGTTTATTGGGGTATCTATATCGATTGTAGTTTTATTTAAATTTTTTTATTTATTATGGATGATAGTTTTAATTTATAAGTGTATATATATGGATGGTATTTTCAATAGAGAATTTTAATTTATTAGTCTATCTATATATATAATAGTTTTAATTTATTAATGTATCTATATGGATGATAGTTTTACTTTATTAGTAAATCTATATGGATAGTAGTTTGAAGTGCAAGTTTTAATTTATTAGTGTATCTATATGGATGCCAATTTTAATTTATTAGTGTATCTATATGAATAATAATATTAATTTATTAGTGTATCTATATAAATGGTAGTTTTAATTGAAAATTTTAATTTATTAGTGTATCTATATGGTTGGTAGTTTTAATTAATTAGTATATTTATATTGATGGTAGTTTTAATTTATTAGTGTATCTATATTTATGGTAGTTTTAATTTGTTAGTGTATTTATATAGATGATACTTTTAATTTATTAGTCTAGATATATGGATGAGAGTTTTGATTTATTAGTTTAGCTATATAGATAAGAATTCTAATTTAAAAGTGTATCTATATAGATAAAAGTTTTAATATCTATATAGATAAAAGTTTTAATTTATTGGTGTATCTATATGGATGGTAATTTTAATTAGTTTTAATTTATTAATGTATTTAATTGATAGTAGTTTTACTTTATTAGTATATATAGATAGATTGTAGTTTTAATTAATTAGTGTATCTATATCAATGATAGTTTTAACTGAGAGTTTGAATTTATTAGTGTATCTATATAGATGTTAGTTTTAATTGATAATTTTAATTTTTTAGTGTATTTATATACATGTGAGTTTTAATTTATTATTGTATTTATATGAATAATAGTTCTAATTTATTAGTCTATTTATATAGATATTTTAATTAGATTTAATTTGTCAGTGTATATGTATTGATGGTAATTTTAATTGAGAGTTTTAATTTATTAGTGTATTTATATGGATGGCAATTTTAGTTGAGATTTTTAATTTATTAATGTATTTATATGTATGTTAGTTTAAATTGAGAGTTTAATTTATTAGTGTATCTATATAGGATGAGAGTTTTAATTTATTAGTGTATTTATACGTATGATTTTTTTAATTTATTAGTCTATCTATATGGATGTGCACTAATATAGGTTGCATTGGCAATTAAGATAGATATTATGAAGAAAGTACTAGAGAATATTTTCTCTTTGTACACCAAATTGTGTAATCCCACACTCTTCACACAAGAGATAAGGAATCACATCTTGAGTTTGGAGAGTTAATGCAATCATCCAGTGCAAAATTGTCCATGTCTCTAGCTCAAAGCACTAGTACAAAAACAACAATACATGATTAAATAAACTACTAAAAATTGTAGATATAAGATCAATTTTGATCACATGACCCTTGGTAGTTTATTTCTAGTAATTAATATCATAACCAAATTTATGACTAAACTATTTTAATCATTAATTTAGTCATTGATTTGGTTGTTGATTGTTATTAAATAGTAGTTTATTTGATGGTTTATTTGGTATTTGATTGTTATTAAATAATATTTTATTTGATAGTATATTCAATAGTTAATTTGGTAGTTGATTTGGTAATATACGTGGTAGTTTATTTGGCAGTTGATTTGGTAGGATATTTGACAATTGATTTGGTAGTTGATGTGGTATATTTGGTAGTTGATTTGGTAGTTGACTAGTAATTTATTTGATAGTTAATTTGGTCATTTATTTGTTCATTCTCAATAATTACTACTATATATATTTATATATATATATGAAATTAAAAATTTATTTAATACCATAAATTTTAAAATACAAAAAAACATGATATTAGAGTTGAACTAAAACATTAAAGAAAATAAAAATATTACACAGGAATAACACTAAAATTAAAAGATTGTTTCAATATCATGATATTACACATGAATGTCACTAAACTTAAAAGATTGATTCAATATCAAGATAAAAAAGGTAACATGGGATAAAAAAAAATTAATGCAAATATATAAAAATAATAATATGTCAAAACTATCTAAAGAGTATGCACATAAATATGATAAAAAGTGTCAAAATTGGAGTTTCCAACTCTTTCAAATACACCTCAATATTTAAAATATTTAAATAAGACATTTAAAATACTGCAATATAAAGCAATGAGACAAAGTTTTGAACAAATAACACATTGATCAACTATGTCATTTTCTCCAAATGCTTCAATGGCCACCATGTGAATGTTCCCCCTCTCTTTGAGATGAGCAACTCCATCTATTTTATCTTCATAAGCAAACCATACATTACTTGTGATAGTTATAATGTTTATATTGACATCTCCAGTTCTATTCAAGTTAGCTACATGTGAAATAGACAAGGGCTAAAAAAACTCAATACTAGAAATAATACCATCATATGGATCCAAAACTACTTTATCCTCTTCTTTTAGTTTATCAAAACATTCCTGCAAAAAGAAAAGAAAAAATATTAGATTATATAGGTAATGAAAGGCCAAAAATATAAAATGCAATATTAATGTAGTACTTATGATAAAGATTTATTTTTCATTACTGAAGGTAAAATATTCTTGTAAAAAATTAAGGACTCACAAAATGTTAATAAATTGATAATATTATTAATTTATTTGTTTGTTTCTCAAATTGAAACTTCTAAAGGTTAATTTTATAGTTAGAAAAAATACCAAGACAAGTTTAGTTCTATCTTCTATGTGATTAAGAGTAAGTTAGTCATGAAATATAATAGCTTGCAAGGAATCACAAAACACTTGATAAGCAGTAGAAAAAAGTATATTGTAAGATAAATAAGAATGAATAGATAAATGCACTAGAGAGCACAGTGAAGGAGTATTGAGAAGTAATGAAAAAGTCTATCTATTATCTTGGATATTTGGTGCAAATCCTACTTCATTTATTATTCCATTGGCTATGGCTAGGAGGTTTTCTTTAATCTATTCACTTCCCTCACCTATATTTCAATATTTTATTTTTGAACTAATTATTGTGTTGAAAAGAAAGCCTTATCATTTCTGATTTACTACTGTATCCAAATTAGAACAACCCAAAAAAATCACCAATCAATATGCATGCAATATTTTTCATTGATGTTAAATGATGTTAGATCAAGGATGATGAGGTAAGAAAGGATGATCATCACAACCAATTACATGGATTGAATGCAAAAAAAAAAAAAAAAACAAGAAACTTTAAAATAGAACTCATGCCTTCAATTCTTCTTATTTGGCCAACATCAACTAAGATTGAACATTTTGTGAACACCTATTTGTTGCAAACATTTTATATGTCCCATTCTATAAGTTACAAAAAATGGTATGTCAAAATTAATGCTTCTCATGTGTGAAGAAAAAGGATTCTATTTCCTAAGAAGCAGCATGGTCAAAGAGTAATTTTTATGATTCTCATGTTTTCAACTTGCAATAAAACTAAGAAAGGGAAGGAAACGGTTAGAGAAAAATGAACCTGAAGCTTTTCGGTAAGTTGGATTTATTTTTCACTTCAGGTGGATTCTTCTTATTGATTAGATATCAAAATAAGTCAACAGATAAAATTAATTATAAACATATAGAATTGTTAAGCATGAGTTTATATTTCAATCTTACAAGTTCTAATCCAATCAATCGGACCTTCACCACATCATCCATATAAATAATTGCACAACATACCAAATACTAGCTTTTTGATTGAACACTTCAAATGGAGTTAAAAAATAAGGAGAGTTCTTAGTTTTTATGAAAACAAAAAAAATTGGTAGTTCTCCAACCATCAAATCATCCTACATAGAAGGATTTGGATATGATTCTCTCTTAAAAGGTTGTTATGATGAAATTCCAGGTGCCATTCCTTGAAGATAATTTTATTGATTTTTTTATGATTCCTATGATGAGCTATATAATTTTCTTGATGTTGTGTCATCACTTTTGCAATTCCTCCTTGTTGGAATGACATCTATTCTATAGAACATAGGCCCAAGAGAAGACTAGCTAAAATTGCTGCAAGCTTCTGAATGATCAACCATTTAAGAAATATCCACATGCCCATTCCTTACATTTTAGGTAATAATAATAATTTTAAATGAGATTCATTCATATTGCATGTAAGATATACACTTGATATGTTTCTATTAATTGGACTGTTGGTATTATAGTACTTGATTGTGAAGGAAATACGTTATTTGACTCAACTATAGTGTGAGGCCTCGCCCCAAACCATTGTAGCATAGTGATACATTATTATTTTGATACTCATGACTCGATATGTCGAGACACTATTAGATCCACTGAACATATTATATTATTTCATGCAGTGTGATGTTTTACTTTTAGATATTTGATTTCATCATTTAATGCTTTATGAGCATGTATATTGATGAAGTAAGTGAATGCAGAATTAGCACTTTGATTATGCAATTTTAATGATTGATAATATGAGTAGAATGAGATAAACAACTGATTATTTGAAAGATGGATGTTTTAATTTATGTGGTTCCCTAATATGTTATATACATACATGCATATGATTTTCTTGAGCTATTGATATGTGCAGGATATTTTAGCCGAGAAATTTAATGAAGAAATGAAACTGAACCCTATGTACTATTTGTGAGAACCAAGGTTAAATTTGATGAAGGATGAAAACCCTATTGTTCATATTTTATTTGTACTATGCGTTGAATGAATGTATCATTATGTAATCAGTAAATGTTAATGTTATGTAACAATGTTTTTATAGTGTTGCTTGACACTCATAAATTGTATATGCATTTCAGCATGATAGTTAAGGTTAACCAAGAAACTTAAAGATCTAATTTGGACTAGGTTAGTGACCTTTTTTCTAATCAAGTTAGTAATCGAGATTAATTACCCCAAATCTAGGTTAGTGTTTAATCTGCATTTTTTAAGGTTGTTAAATAGTCCTAAATTTCTTAGCTTTTGATAGGTCCCTAATTAATTCTAAAGGCATAAAAACATGAAATCTAACTACCCAAGAGGTATGGGTATGGGTTGGGGGCATTTTCCACCCCCCTAGCTCCTTTTGTTGAATTTTATGGTCACTCAAAAATCCAATTTTTGCTTTATTGCAAAAATTGATTGATTTCATCATGGGTTGGATGACTTTAACTCCACCTTGAGGTTAGCCATAGGTCTAGTTGAGTTAGAAGCCTCTAGAACTTTTGGACAAGTGGGGGAGTTATTTTTTTTAGAGGTGGTTGAGTTTAGGATCTTATTTAGAGGCAATTTTGAGAGGGTTTTGGGTGTTCACCCAACCTCTAGTTTTAGAGGGGGATTTCAGAATTGAAGGAGAAGGAGAGGAAAGCAAGCTCACCTCAAACTTGTTCATTTTCTATAACTTGATTTTTGAAGGTAGGAATACTTCACCTCCTTTTGTTCATGTTGTGTTTCATGTTTTAGTTTTATTGCTTATGTATGTGTTGGTAAACAGATTGTTCTTTTATATTATTACTCTTTATTACCCAATTAAGAACAATATTTGATCACAAATAGTTGGAAAGCCTATTTTAAATAATTTTGCTTTCCTCTGAATTGATAGGTAAAGCTCCCTAAAACAAATTTGCAATGAATTTTGTTTTCTTCCTAAACTACTTTGTGGTATGTTCTTAACCTGAGAATAGTAGAGGAATAACCAAGTTAGACCTAAATTAAATCCAACTTAGACAGATAATAACTTCTCAATACTGAAATAGATTCATGTATCCACACATCTTATGAATCCATAAATCCATTCGCATAATCAACTGATACTAAACTAACTCAGACTCAAATTTGAATTACAACTAATGAATCGGGAAAAACTAATAGAATCCTTTCGTCAAATGAATTATAACAATACTTATTACATTCATTTGTATTCTAGAAAATAGGGGAGATGAAACTCTGTTCTTCCTTAGTTCTTTGTAATACAGAAAGGAAATACTAACTAATCACAATACGTACTGGAATGGAAAATGATTTGAAATAAAATACCATTCAATTGTCTCTGCAACAAATAGTACTTCACACCAAAATTTTGTCGACCTTTCATTAATCATTCAACTTCATGCATATAGATTTTGAGAGATGACCATTACAATAGGAATTTTAATCTGTTCATCTTCTAAGGAGACAAATGGAAAAATGCAAGTTTGTCATATTACAAAATTTACAAAATTGGTAGAAGCTACAAAAGAAAGTGAAAAGGAGGCATCATTGAATCATTTAGACTTCTTCCCCTTTTCAACTTTTTCCCTATATGCCTTAGTGGAAACTATAATGGGAACTAATTCCTCATGACTAGGCACGTGTACATTAGTGAATCTTAAGAGCCATTTTGAATGTTCTCGAGCCAACTCTTTCATAGAATTTAGATGTCTAGTCAATTCTTTAGCAGCTACGTGTATGCATCCACCTAGTGTCTGTAGCTCTGTCATTCTATTTTGGACGCTTGAAGCCATTATTGACAGGTTACTTAAATAAATGGAGAAGTTGTTCTTCATTATCTCCACTCCAATAAGGGCTCTCCCTTGACTGCTAGTTTGTGGATCAGCGTGTAATCCTTTCATCAGTTCAAATGCCCTATTTTGAGTTATCTTCACTTTATCTTCTATTTCCTTGAGTCCTTTTTCAGCTTCTTGAATCATCTCTAGCTTGAATTTCATACCCTGGAGCCATTCAAATAGGGGTTTAGTTCCTTTCTTCAAATTTTTTACTTCAACTGCCTCCTTTGCCTTCATTTGGATAATCATTTTTAGGAGAGAAATACACTCATCACATCTTGCTTTCTCCATAGTCAAAGTGTGTTGATTAGATGAGATATTATCTTTCTTAGTCTCTAATCAAAGGATAACATTCCCAATTTGATCAATCAGAGAAACTCCATCTGCATTGAGTTTATCAATCCACTCTTTCCCAATCTAACCAAAATGTCTATCTTTATGAAGCTGTGAGATGAAAGCTTCCACTTTTTTTGCTGTAGGATTTTCAGTAGCAGGCACACCAGTAATGGTTTCCAATGGAACAACTAGCTACCTAATGAATCTTTTGAGTTCTTCTATCTCATCTTTCATCTTAATGTTTGATAATTTGAGGCTTTCTAACTGACCTTCTATTATCTCATTACCTGATCTCCATAAGCCAACTTTTGTATCATGCCTGGCCTCTCCAAGATCAATTGAATGGATAGTGAAGTCTTCATGAGTCATATCCTCAATCCACCCTACTTTATTTGGTTTTGCAATCTCCATAGTCAAATGTTCTGTCTCTAGATCCTGCCCAAGTATGGACAAAGTTTTTTTCTTCTTAGCTTTTACTATGGCCGACCCAGAGTGTACTGCTTGAGACACAACATCCTTTGTAGGAACACTTTCATCTTTTCTCTTTCTTTTTCTTTCTATGGTGTCTTCAAGCTAGGACTTCGTACCAATAACTTTAGAAGCCACTCCAAGTGACTGTATGTTGAACATTTTCTTCTTTATTGGAGTCACTACTACTATTGTTGTAGAGGAGGGGTTCTTCAAATCTTGAGAGAGAAGCTAAGATGAACCTGAGACATTCTCTTCTTCTTGAGTTCTCTTTGTAGCTTCATTAGATTTAGTGGATTCGCTACTGCTACTCTTATCATCTCCAATCTCTACTATTTGAATGGGAGAACTAGTTGGCTTCAAAAGGGAAGCACCTACAGATGGAGTAGGGCTATGATGAGGAGATGAAACTGGGGTAACATGGGGAGATAGAATTGGGGTAGCATGTGGAGATGGAGTTGGAGTGGTGTGAGGAGGCAAGGCTGGAACAGTGGTTCCATCTTTTGGCTCTTCTGTCCCTTTTTCTTCAGTACCATCCTAAGCTCCAATCACTGGTAGTGAACCTCCTTGGCAAGTTGGAGCTATTGAAATATTCTTCTCTGAGGGTTGATCACCTCCTCCTATAGATTGAGCTGGCTCTTGAGTAGCCAAAGTTGTAATGCTAGGTGTGGTGCTTTGAGAGGAAGTGGGAGTAGCAGCGATTGGAGAAGCTTCAAGAGTCTTGCTCCTGCTCTGGCTCTTTTTCGCTATCCACTTAACCCATTTCCCGATTCTCTTGATGATCCAGGCCATCATAGCATCAATATCTTCTTCTATATTTACACATGGCTTGGACCTAATTGGGATGTTTCTCAATTTGGTCAAATATGTATTACTATACATATTTTTTCCATCATCTTCTAGCCCTTCCACATCCAAGTCAATGCCATAGGTCTTTATTTGATATACTGTGAGTTTAGCAAAGGCATGGTCTCCGCTCTCTAGCTCATCTCTGCAATCAACCTAGTAATCTTCTATAGTAGTTACATGTTTGATGATGATTCCAATTTAGAGCACATCCCTAGCATACCCATTTGGATCAAACATGGGCTTTATCACTTCATACTCCTCAAGTCTGTATTTGTTCTCGAATGCTTTGAGTATGTTCTTTGCATCAGGTCTGGATTCACAACTATAAGCTCCAACTTTTATGGGGAATTCATACCCCTTCTTTCTCAAATTGGCACTCAACACATTTACTTGGATTGCTTGCCTAACGATCTCGATGAGCACGATCATATCATCCAGATATCTAGGCAGTTTTAGGGGAAATCTGTCAAATGCTGCAAGATGCAAATAAGAGAAAGATGAGAATTGAATAAAATAACAGCCAAACTGGTTGATTACTGCCATTACTCCTAGGCTAAACCTCTACTCCAGACACCCTTGGAGTTCCCTACAGATTCTCATAGTGAATGCATCATTAACTCAGATATACTTTGCATAGCTATTTTGTAACTGCAAGCATGGGTAAAACTCATAGCTTTTTACATTTTTGGGAAAATTCTCTATTTTGGAGAGTCCCGAACACAATTGTAGGGAAGCCAACATATATATCAAGAAAGATGACATATAAAATGAATTATAAAACTTGGCTGCATTGGGAGCCCTAGAAAGATGTTCACTAACTTCATACGCCCAATCAACATACTGTGTGTCTGAGCAGATAATTTTCACCATAAAGAAGTATTGTTCTATAAAATTGAGTGCTTCTACCTCAACTTTTAGATGATGCAAGAGGACCAAAATATCCACAATTTTAGGCTTAAGATCCATACCAAATAGGGTTTTAGGGACCTTACTCTTTGCTCCCCTGGGCTTTTGAAACCAGGACTTCATGATCTCCTTCTGCCACACCATCTTCCTCAGGGAGAATTCAAACATGGCTCCTCTGATTTTTAGCTCAAAAAACTCCTCTCATTCTAGAATCTACAGATAGTTCACCACCACTTGCCTATCAATTGAAATCAATACCATTTGATCAGGCAATAGGATCTACTTGGTGTTCGGGTTGTGATGATTGATACATTCCACAATTAGCTCCAGAGCTTGTACTGTGATAGGAAACCCGACTGCCTCCACCAGTCCACTTCCCTAGTGTTTCTTCATTATAGGGTGAATTGGCTCAGTTCTCAGCCTTCTCTAAAAATATTGCATATCAAAGAAACATAGTGAAGTATCAGAGATACTCTTCCACGTTGACTTGACTCCACCCAACCCATCAAAACCAGAGAATCTTGATGCCATCTTGCCTGATATAAAATGATAGAAATTCAACAATTGTGATAATGTAAAACAAGAACCCTAAACTTTGAAGTTTTTCAGAAGCACTATTCAATATAATAGTATAATAGTAAAGTAATGATTTGAAATTCTATTAGGTTCTTCTTTATATAAGAACCTTTAATCTGCGTGTTAAATTCCATAATTCGCGCCACATGAGCGAATTTAAGGATAAATCCATTGGATTAGTAAATGTAAGGGTTCTAATGGATTTCTCCTTATCATTTCATTATTTTTGTTGGCCAAATGGTAACTCTCCTTTATTACTGACTTACCTTTCCATTTTCACCTAGTTTTGGAAAAACAGAATGGAGTACTCCTTGGGGAAAAATCCGCTTGGCTAGATTCCATTCAAAATATCCTTACAAATTTAACTAATTTTCTTCCATTTCTATCCCAAACACATCTTGTGATCAACTCAAACATTTACCATACTTGCAGTAGTGATTTTTCATTAGATGCGAAAAATTGCTCTCAAGGGTAGAAAACCCGCAATGGAGAAGGCAATTTCCATTTTTCTGCTTATGCTTTTGTTTTACATTTTCTGCCTTAAGCACTTTATTATAAGCCTTCAGACAAAATAAAAAGGGTTTTGCAAGTGAAAAATGGGGCCCACTAGTAACTTTACCCTTCCATTTAGGCTTTTTCGAAAAACTTACTTCTCAGTTCGAAACTCGCCAAAAGGAGAAGCTATTTTTGAGTTTTCTGCCGATGCTTATTCTGATCATCCTGGTGAGTTCTGAGTGATTCCCACTATGAAAATATGATAATACTCTAATGATCCATCCATATTATGACTCACCTTTCCTGTTTCAGCCTACAAATGGCATTTATAGATCTTTGTGAAGTTTCACCTTCGAGGTGCAGAAACCCGCTAAGGAGAAGAAGAAACTTGATTTTCTGCCAGTTCAACTTTCTTTATACTTAGATCAAATGAGCTACAAGTAAATTCATCTAAGGTAGAATTATTCAAGAATCTCCATCAAGTAAGGATCTATACTACCTACATGACTCATGACAATAAGGAATACCCACCTAGCTATATAATGCAGGAAAAGGAAAAAAAAAGAAAAAGATGGAAACCCGATGGAGAAACTTAACACTTGAGGAAGGAAGGACCAACTGACTTGGCTGGCCTAAACACAATACAAGTTAAATCCTCCACTTTAAAAAATTGGAATATGGTAAAAAAGTGGGGCAACAATATGGTTGTGTGTGTGTTGAGTATGTTGGGAGGGATTGAAATAGGTTTTCTTAAATGTCTTTCTTTTGTGTTTTGTTTTGAATTTTTGAAGGGATTGTATGGGTGTATTGGCATTACTAACCCTCAAATAGGGTAGAAGTGGCCATGTATGGGGGAAGGTCTTTAGTTGGACTCTGATAGTGTAGAGTCTCTTCTTATGACAAGAAGAGGGAGAGAGGGTAGGGTGTTATGGTCCCCTACTCATCAACACACACGACATATGAGTTTTGGAATGTAAGAATGGAAGAATGGAAGTTCTTGAGTTTATAGCTCAGAAAGGGCACTTGGTTTTGGTGTTGTGTCTGACATCTCCTGTTGGAAAATCCACCTTCTCCCTAGTCTGGTTCAATGTTGAACTTGTTGTGTAAACTTGAGATGGGAGTGAATGTCTGATTTTGTCTTCATGATATGTTTGGTTGTCTCTTGGTTAGTTTTCGTACTCTTCATGATCACCTTGATGTTTTCTAGAATTCAAAATGGATCCCTTGTTAAGGGCCAAGAAGGAAATTCAACTTGATATTGAAATTTAGTTATGTTGAGGAGATTTTTCCTTGGGATTGAAATCCTATGTAAAATGTATTTAAAATTATTGTTGAAATGGAAATGATGTCGGGGTTTCTTCCCGATTCTTTCCCAGCAGAGCCTTTGAATCAAGTGATCAATAAAATAATGTTTGAGTAATATCCTTGCTTATGAGATTCTCATATTTTTAGTTATATGTAGGTGTATCAAAAATGAGATAAAATGATGTTTACTTTTCCTATGGTAATCTTATGTTTTTGAAATTTTACTTATTTGATTAAGGTTAATTAGGTAAATATGATGATATATAATTTTGCATCTTAAAATCAAAATATGATAAAGAAGACTGATTGGTTGAATTTTATCTCATTTAGTTATTTTTGAGAGTATTAGGAAGTTAAAATGTTTGACTCAAATATTCATGTTTTACATTTAATCCTAAAATAAACTTAGAAAAAAAAATATAGGACACAAAAATAATATATTTCCCTTTAGTAAATTTATACAACTTAAAACTTTAACACAAAAAAAATAGAGCTTGGAACAAAAAAATACTCTTCCAAGAGCAAAAAGCTCACTGGATTTTGTATGGGAGAAATAATTAATCCCTTTTTACAACAAAGAATCTCAAGATAATCTTTAAATTTTTTTTTTGTGGACCCTTTAAAATATTAAATACTTAATTACAAAGAAACAAAGCAAATAAATATAAAATTTCTAAAACATATATTCTAAATATCATAGCAACGTACCTACTTAACTTTGACACATAACTTCTTACTTCTACCCCATCCCACCAAGAAAACTTTTAAACATAATTCCCTACCACTTGTTCCCCTTTTGGGCATTGATTTAAGCCTCAAAATTCTACATCATATACCCCCCATGTAACCCCAAATCCTGACTTGTCAGATGGTATGATGGGGCAGATTTGAGTTGACCAAGGTGTTAATAAAGTTTGATATGTTTTTTTTTACCTCTTAACTCCAAGCTTTTACTTGGGTTGTGCTTGTTTTAAGGAAAATACCTTAAGTCAATGTGGTTTTCCCTTTGGTAGGCATGAACATGCCTAGGGAAGCATGGCCAGCCTTTGGGTAGGAGTTTGGAAGGGTGGTTAAAGGGGGGGTATGGTTGGGAGGATGGACCACCACCACCACCACCACCACCACCAAACCCAAATTAGGATATTTTGGATGCCCTTCAGACATAGATTGGTGTAGTCTAGTAGAGGGTACTACCTGTAGTATAGTCAGGGTAGTAGATTTCCAAAGTAGTAGTAGAGGGACCTGGAGGAGATTGGGCCAGAGGCAGAGAGAGGAGTAGGAGTCCCCCACCAAGGTAGGTAGAGGGACAGGTTGAGCTTGAGGGTGAGTTAATACATCAGAGAGGACCACCACTTGATAGACCTCTTAGACATATAGGAGATGATATTAGGGAGTTGATACAATTGAAGCCACCATTCTTTACCAGTTCCACATAGGGAACAGTAGCAAAGGCTTGGTTATAGAACCTATAGTGGTGCTTTGGATTATGTCCTTATGGGAGTAATATGAAGGAATGTCTAGTAGTCCATCAGCTGAGAGGAGATTCCTCCAATTGGTGACATTAGGAGGAGACTATAGGAGGAGTGAGGATGGATACCCTCACATGGGAGTCATTCTTGGAGAGATTCCAAGAGAGGTACTTGTCTGAGCACTTCAGATAGAAGCAGATAGAGGAATTTCATTCTCTTTATTAGAGGGGTCTTACAGTAGCTCAGTATGAGAGCAAGTTTCTTGCACTCCTTCCATATGTTGAATACATGAAGGACGAGAAATTGCAAGTTTGTCGCTTCATCATTGGTCTAAATTTCTCACTCTAGGGTCCAGTCCATTTGACCTTCCCTGCCACCTTTAGATAGGTAGTTGAGATAGCACTAATTTTCAAGGATACTTGGAGTAGACAGGAGTCATGAGATCGGTTTCAAAACCAAAACTCTACCCAGCAAAAACCCCCTTGGAAAGGGAATCAAAACTATACAACAAGGTCCTCTAAGGGCCAACAGTCTCAGTAGAAAAAACCACAGCAATAGTAGCAGAAACCCTCATAAGGTTATCAGGGCTCCAAGCTCAAGGAGTGGTAGTCATAGGGTCCCAAATAGGATTAGAAGGTACAAGCCCCATAGTCATAGTCAGTAAAGACTCAACAATCTTCTAAGGGTGGATACAGTGGATCTAGCAGATCAGGGGGCCCATAGTAGTCTGGATCACAGGGTGCATGATCTTATACCTGAGGACCATGCTACATTTGTGGTGGCATGGGTCATATAGCTAGAGAGTGTCCATAGGGATAGTCATTCAGTGGTCAAAGAGGGGCTTTTTAAGAGCCAACAGTTGGTGACATGGGCAAATCCCATAGATTTTTTGCAACAGTTGATAACCACCAGGCTAAGCATCAAGCCATAGTTATCGAGGCTATAGGTATTATATAGGGTCATATGGTTGCAATTTTATTTGATTCCAAAGCTATTGACTCTTTTAAATTTGCATATGTAGTGGAGCATTGTGGGCTAGTGGCAGTTAGTCAGGATGTCAGTTGGGAAGTAGAATTAGCCTCAGGAGCCAGAGTGTCAGTTAGTTCCTTGGTGCATAATTACACGATTTAGATTGGAGACATGTCCACGATGTTTGATCTATGCATTACCCCTCTGGATTCTTATGATGTTGTTCTTGGTATGGATTGGATTTATGCCCACAACATTAAGATGGATTATTGACAGAAGTGAGTGGAATGTGTGGATAAAGATGGGATCTCTAGAGTGATCTTTGGAGTAAAGAGACCTGTATCCCTTCATATGATTTTTGCTATGCATCTTAAATGGTGCATGTGAAAAGGATGTCAATTGTTAACTATCATCATTAGTGATAGAGAGGAAGATTTAGAGGGAGATCCATCCCTCAATGATTTTCCAATCCTTCAGGAGTTTGTAGATGTGTTTCATTCAGAGCTTTGGGGTATGCCTCCACCTAGAGCAGTGGATTTTTGTATTGATCTTGTGGCAAGAGCCAAGCTAGTATTGAGAGCACCATACATGATGACTACTAATGAGCTCAATGAACTAAAGACTCAGCTGGAGGAACTCTTAGAGAAGGGGCATATTTGACCTAGAGTGTCACCTTTGGGTGTACTAATGATCTTTGTAAAGAAGAAGGATGAATCACTTAGGTTGTGTATTGATTATCAATAGTTGAACAAAGTGACCATCAAGAACTGATATCCTCTTCCTAGAATTGATGATCTCTTCAATTAGTTATAGGGTGCCTGAGTATTTTCAAAGATTGATCTAAAGTTGGGTTATCATCAGTTGAGGATTATGGATAGTGATATCCCCAAAATTGCTTTCCATATGAGGTATGGTCACTATGAGTTCACCATGGTACCATTGGCCTCACGAATGCTCCAACTATATTCTTGAGCCTCATCATGAATGGAATATTTGATACATTTTTGGATAATTTTGTGGTCATTTTCCTTGATGACATTCTAATTTATTCTCATAATGAGAAGGAGCATGAAGAGCACCTGAGACAAGTATTGCAGAAGTTAAGAGAGAATCAGTTGTTTGGAAGCTTGTTGGAGTGTGCATTCTATAGACCTGAGATACATTATTTGGGTCATGTCATAATAGGCAATGGAATCATAGTAGACCCATAGAAGATTAGGGCCATCATGGATTGGCCAACACCCACCAGTGTCACTGAAGTGAGGAGCTTTATGGGGCTAGCAGATATTATCGACACTTCATTGCGAGATTTTCTAGATTGGCACACCCAATCACATCTCTTTAGAAGAATGGGAAGAATTACAAGTGGATAGAGAAGTGTGATAGAGCTTTTCAAGAGCTCAAGAGAGCCCTCATGAGTGCATCGATCCTAGCAGTGCTAGATCCTTCTACAAATTTTGTGGTCTGCACAGATGCATCTTTAGATGGTATAGGGGCAGTCCTTATGTAGGAAGGATGACCTGTTTCCTTTGAGTCTAGGAAGTTGAAGGCTCATGAAATCAATTACCCTACTCACAACCTAGAGCTTGCAGCAGTGGTTCATGCTTTAGTGAGGTGGTGACACTTCCTTCTAGGTCATAGATTTGAACTTCATTCCGACCACTAGATCTTACAATACATATTTACTTAGCCAAACCTTAATGCTAGGCAAAGGAGGTGGATGGAGTTCCTTTGTGAGTATAATTTTGATGTTCATTACATCAAGGGAAAGGAGAATGTGGTTGCAAATGCCTTAAGTAGAAGGCACCATGAGCTTTCATCTGTGACTACTTGTACTAACTTGAGAGAGCAGATCCTACAACACTTGCTAGTAGATGAGGTTTATGGAAAAGTTAGTCAAATGGTGCATTCTCAGAGACCCTTGGAAGGTAAGTATTCAAAGTATTCTTTGGAGCTTGATGGACTCTTGCATCATAGAGGATATATGTATGTACCTTCCATTGGGGATTTGTGTGAGCTTATTCTACGTGAGGCTCACAGAGCACCTTATGCAGTGCACCCCAGTATTAAGAAGTTACGTGCAAATGTAAGATAGTTGTATCACTAGCCAGGCATGAGAGTGTAGATTGGTAACATAGTTGTGAAATGCCTCGAGTTTCAGAGGGTGAAGGCAAAGTACCATCATCTTGGTGGGCTTCTTCAGCCTCATGAGATTGCAGAGTGGAAGTGGGATGCTATATCTATTGATTTTATTGTTGATCTTCCTATGTCATCTCGCCGCCATGATGTCATTTTGGTGATAGTTGACATGTTGACCAAGGTTGCCCATTTCTCACCCATGCATACTACATACATAGCACAAGACATAGCTCAGGTGTTCTTGCAAGACATTGTCAGACTTCATGGTGTTCCCCATAATATCATCTTTGATAGAGACTTATTGTTCACTTCATCTTTTTGGAGAGAGTTGCAGGTAGCATTGGGCACTAGACTCAATTTTAGTACAATGTACCATCCTCAAACCAATGGTCAGACTAAGTGAGAAAATTAGGTTTTGGAGGACATGTTGCATATGTACGTGATGGACCATTAGGTCAAATGGGATGAATACCTATATCTTGTCAAGTTTTCCTATAACAATGGGTACCATTCCTCCATAGGTATGCCACCTTATGAGGCCTTGTATGGAAGACCTTGTAGAACACCCTTGAGTTGGGATAGGATTAAGGATCAAGTATCTATTGGTCCTCAGTTAGTAAAGGAGATGGAGAAGCAGGTGACCCTGATTAGACTGTGCCTAAGAGAGGCATAGGATAGGCAGAAGAAGTATGCAAATGCAAAGAGGATAGATCGAGAGTATCAGGTCGATGATAGAGTTTTCTTGAGGGTGTGACCACACAAGAGTCCAATTCAATTTGAAAAGGGCTCTAAGTTGGCACCTCACTTTGTTGGACTATTTGAGATCCTAGAGAGAATAGGACCAGTTGCGTACCATTTAGCTTTGCCACCTAGCCTATCAGACATCCACAATGTGTTTCACATTTTAGTACTTAGAGGATACATTTATGATGAGTCTCATATTATAGATTGGGATGCTTTGCAGGTGGAGTTGGACGGGCAGCTAGTGCTGGAGCCTATCCATATTAGTGCTTGACAGACCCTAGCTCTTCGAGACTGAGAGTTGGACCAAGTTAGGGTCCAGTGGGATTATTATGATGAGGTCACAACTTCATGGGAGGATGCAACACAGATGCGATCTTAGTACTCTTATCTTTTTGATGAACTCTAGAGGATATGAGGCCTCACTCTGACCCATTTGTTGGTGCTCAAAATTGCAGCCCTGATTTTGAGCACTGTTGAGAAATTAAGCCCTATGAAAGCTTTTTGATGCCTATGTACCCGACTACCAGTCTAAAGCCTAAAAGGTGTTTAATGTCTCTAACACCCTATATTTAGCCTGTCTAAGTGTTACATGAAGTTAAATCATCATTTCGAGTCATTTGGTGAAGTCTTGCTTTTAGAAATTGTCAATCTTGCACTTTCACCTAAGTGTCAAATAGCAACAAGAGGCTATGTTTGCAATTGAATATTTTGCACCCAAAATTGCGTCATGACTCACCACTTTGGAAATATCTAGTGTCCATACTCGAGAGCCTATGTTTTAGATTTTGAGTTGTTTTGAGTCTATTTGACTAGGTTTTGAATCCCTCAAAGTTGGTCAGTTACTATTTTCATGTTGATGCACTTTACACATAATTTTGGGAAGCCCTGTTTGACGTGTTGTAATTTTTGACCAGTTGATAGAAATGCTGAAATTCCTTTTGCGTTGCATTGTAGACATCAGAGACTTGTTATGTTTCAAGTTTCAGCTCTTGACTAATCCATTCGATCAATTTTCAAATGCGATTCCAAATGGAATTTCTATCTTTTACTAGTGTCAGTATTTGTAGATCGATTAGTAGCCTTGTTCGGGACATTATAACTTGAGATTCATGATTTGTGAGTTCGAATGGATTGTACCCCTGTGTTGTCCTCTAAAAATACTTTAAGTGTTCCAATTTGCAAGTCATGATGAATCCATTTGCACACTTTTTCAGGTCCATTCCATTCGCAAAAAATTCTTTCTATCAGCATGTCCAGTCTACAAAATTCTGAGTAGCTTACTTTGACTGATTGTCATTTGCACTTTGTGATTCATCATGAATCCAAATTACATATTCACATTCACCTCATGACATAGAATCAGTGTCCAAGTTTTCGTTTCCCCATGTGCTCATTTACCTAGTTTTTCGACCCAAATCCAAACCCAGTTTATGGTATTCTGACATGTTTTGGTGCAGGTAATTCTGAAGGGGCGACTTTGATGGTCAATATCTTTTGACCTTGAATTCATCATGAGACAAGTTTTAACATTGTGCAAGAGTGTGGAGCAAAGAATCAGTGTGCCAATTTTCCAAGCTCAATCAGGTGTTCTGGTTAATTTTTAAGGCCAGTCAATAGACCTCCTGGCGCGAAATTGACAGTCTGTAAGAAAATGATAAAATGAGTTTTCAACTATCAGTTCAACGATTGTGTTTGATTTTAATCAGTATCAGATGATTAGTAGATCACTTTAAAGTGCCATTAACTCGAAAATGAAATTTTTTTTAGCCGGACCCACTTTGGGGCCCGACTATTTCAGCCAGGATTGAGAGGTCTCAAGGAAAATTGAGGGTGTTATAAAATGAAAATTTATGCACAATTAAAGAAGATCCACCAATCTCTATCTAAGTTGCTTTTACTCTCTTGTGCTTAGTGCCGTATGCAGTGGCATCTAATCATGAATAACAATCCCTAGATATAATGACTATTTGTATCAATAATTAGTCAAAGTGATTTTGCAATGGGAACTATGTCAATAGAAATTCTAGAGCTTATTCAAAAAATTATTAGTAACAGTTGTGAGAATGCCAAACATTCTACAAATGGTTTCACAGGTGTTATTACTTGGCATCATGCTGCTAAACTTCCAAAAAATAATTCAAATGGTAAACTTGTAGGTAGTGAGCATCTAGAGAATGGTAATGTGGTCCACAAATTTATAGATGATGAGGGTGAAGTTGCTAAGTTCTGATCAACTGGTTCTTTGTTCAACATGGAATGATGATGGTGGTCAACCAGTGATAGTGGGAGTTCATGGTGCACCCATTAAAGAGATTGAGTGGATTGCAGTATTGAACTTGCTTGTAATTGGAGGTTAGGACAAGGTATTAAAGTATTGGGATACTCGGCGGCAGAATAGGAAAAGCCCCACACGCTGAATCAAAAGACACCCATGCTAAGAGGAAGCCGCCCAACATGAAGATCCAGTGCTAAACAAGGAAAAAATGTGTGCCCAAGGCAGAGTTGGAGTAGACTCTCATGCTGAGCAAGGACAGAGATTAGCGCAATAGCAACCCGCAGCAACCCGTATGGAGAGGAGATGTCCAAGCCAGCGACAATGGAGTAGAAAAAACACCAATTGCATCTTACCCAATGTAAATAAAAAGTAGAAACACAATGCCTCCACCACATCTCATGCAAGGAGCAATGTTTAGAAAGAAGTCGCCATCAAATTTGAAGACCATGCAAGGAATAGAGGATGTCCATGTTATGCATGTAGTTTTATAAAGTGTTCCCCACATGAAATGAATAGAGCCCTAGCTTTCTAAGAGGATTTCCACACCATAGCAGATCATGCATAGTAAAAGGCTAGCTCACAACATCAACAGAGGCGCCATATATGAAGCTGCCCAACACAATGAAAAAGGGTGCAAAGACAGGGGAGAATTCGCATCATAGAACAGAGAAAAGCACTCACAGCTTTTAAAAAAGGGGTAGAGATAGAAGACTCCCATGACACAGAGCAATCAAATAGCTCCATATGCAAATGAAAGAATTGCAAAATACTTCAAAAGAGGAATGGCATTAAAAAGAAGAATCCAACGGACTAGAGAATTCAGAGATTTAGAGGAATCTCCACACATAGCAAATCAAAGAAATTTGTAGTAGATGAAGGAGCCCCCATGGAAAGGGCATCAAAAGGACCAACCACTCACAAAGAGAGCACACACATAAAAAGACACACAATGCAGTCATAAAAAAATGTAGCGCAGAGGAAGAAAGACAATAAAAGAATATCCCATATTGGTTGTGGGTGGTTCTTTTGAATTGTTTAAATATGTTAATAAGCACTAGGCATTGTGTCTTCAAAGACACACATTTCCAAAGGCAGCGAACGGCCACATGTGGGGCCCACAGGTCAAGACTAATAGATTTTGATGCCCACTGTGAAGTACCAAAGCAAGCGTATGACCGTGAGAAGATTCCAAAGCTTCTCCGACATTACACTCAGCCCGAATGTGCGTAAAGAAACCTTAAAAGGTCTCCCGACGCTACAGGAAGGAAAGGTTCCTTGTAGGAGCGGCAATCAAATTTTCAACATCTACGGGGGTACGTGAAATGAAAACATATGCGCGTAAGTAAAAATTTTCTAGGCTTTGGGGATATGCTTGTGACCGTAAAGATGTAAAACAAAAGGTTGTGCGGGTGAATGTAAGGAAAATTTTGAGTGCTCACAGTGATACGGGAAAGGTAATAGTGAGATCTTTGCAAGAATTGATTAATTAATTAAAAATATTTCAAGATAGGTCATGGTCAAATAGGGACTTGCCAAGTGGCAACATCAGATTGGGGGGATAAGGTTACTGAAAGTAAAATGAAAATTCTGAGAATATAAACACATAGAATGAGAATTTGAAATATTTTTGAATTTTATATAGTTATCACTATGTAAAATTTTAAATTTTTAAATTTTAATGCAAAAGCATAGTTCAGACATGAGAAATTCAAATGGTCATGTTAGGGGCAAATTTTGTCCAAAATAGGCAGCGCAGTATACCATAAAAATTGGGAGAACCTAAACTTTCCATTTATGGGGTCAAATTTTGTGCAGCATTTCAGTGGTTCAAGTTCTAAGTAGTTTTATAATTTTTGAGGCATTGATGGAAAAACAGGCTGAAATCATCATGGATTATCAAAGTTTGTTTCAGGGCAATTTTGAAGGCTCAGTGAAGATTAGATGTGAGGAAAATCAGTTTCAAAAGATTTTCTTGGATTTTAGAAGTAAATTTTAATTAATTTTCATTTAACCATGAGTAAAATCAAGAATCAAATCAGTTAGTGGTTTAATCATGGTTTCAGATATTTTTGATGCTTTTAGAGCCATAACCAATTGAAGAATTGATTCAGCATTTGAGGGAAAAGATTTAAAGGATGTTTTAACCTGTTGAGAAGGTTTTTCCAGATTGACAGATGTCTTGTTCAGATTTAATCTGGGAAATTAACTCTTCTCCTATATCTTCTTTTCTTTTCCTCATTGTAAGTGTTCCAATTCTTTGGAAGAAATCTGCTCATGACTGTGATACTAGATTTTGGATCCAGTTCTTGATGCATTTCCAATATTGAGACACCATATTCTTCAGCAAATTCTTCTTGTATGAACAGTAGTAGTGCAGATAATACAAATAGTTCAGACATGTTAGGTGTTTTCATGTTTTGATTGCATGCTTTTAAATGTATTGTTTCAAGGAAATTAATACAAAGGAATAGGAATTTCATTAGTTTCTTTTTGATTCTCGTCTCACTTATTAGTGATCTTCAATGTTTTACAATCTCTGAACAAAGAGTTTAGGTTGTAATTGTAGCTCCTTAAGGCTGTATGTTAGTTCATTGTTGCTTATAACCCAAGAGGTTATGCAAATGCTTCAAAGAATCAACAGGATTACAGGTTTGCTGATGGGGATATCATGTAAGAATGAGGTTCAGATTGAGCATAGATGTCCATTTACAAGTTAGATGGATAGATCAAATATCTAAAGATACACATATGTCTCAGATATTCATATGTATGCATTTGATTCATGGATTTGCCCAATAGATAAGACACTGGTCATTTACAGGATCACTTGTTCATGTTGCTGCATTTTAGGGGTTTTGTTGAATCAACATCATTAATCAAACAATCTTTACTTTTTATATTGAAGAGCTATAATAGAACTATCTCTCACTCAACTTATGACTAGCATAGGTTTGCACCTAGCTATTGTAGATCTGTGTTGTTTCATAGGCCATTAGGAGATATAGGGGTTTTTATCTGCATTAAATAGATTTAGGGATATGTTTTGCACTTGTACGGTATCAATTGAATCTCAGGTCTACCTGCCTAGGTTTAGCAAATCCTGAAGAAGAAGAAGGGTCAAGCCTTATAGTTGGCCTGGTGTCTGAATGGGCATGTTGAGAATGGGAGTTAGCTGCCCCTAAATATGTCATATTCTCATTGGGATAATTGAAAACCCTTCAGCATTTTCAAACACCAACACCATCATAGCATAGTGATACATTATTATTTTGATACTCATGACTCGATATATTGAGACACTATCAGATACACTAAACATATTATGTTATTTCATGTTGTGTGATGTTTTACTTTCAGATATTTGATTTCATCATTTAATGCTTTATGAAAATGTATATTGATGAAGTGAATGTAGAATTAGCATTTTGATTATGCAATTTTAATGATTGAGAATATGAGTAGAACGAGATAAATAACGAATTATTTGAAAGATGGATGTTTTAATTTTTGTGATTCCCCGATACATTATATACATATATGCATATGATTTTCTTGACCTATTGATGTGTGCAATGAGTGTGAAGGATATTTTAGCTAAGAAATCTAACAGAGAAATGAAACTGAATCCTATGTACCATTTGTGGGAACCAGGGTTAAATCTGATGAAGGATGCAAACCTCGTTGTTTGTATTTTATTTGTACTATGCGTTGAATGAATGTATCATTCTATAATTAGTAAATGTTAATGTTTTATAGTGTTTCTTGACACTCAAAAATTATATATGCATTTTGGCATTATAGTTAGGGTTAACAAGTAACTTAAAGATCTAAGTCGGACTAGGTTAGTGACCTTTTTGCTAATCAAGTTAGTAATCAAGATTAATTAACCCTAATTCAGATTAGTGTTTAATCTACATTTTCTAAAGTTGTTAGATAGTCCTAAATTTCTAGCTTTTGATAAGTCCCTAATTAATCCTAGAAACATGAAATCTAAGTACCCAAGAGGTATGGGTATGGGTTGGGGGCATTTTCCATCCCCCTAGCCCCTTTTGTTGACTTTTATGGTTACTCAAAAACCCAATTTTTTCTTTATTGTGAAAATTGATTTATTTCATCATGGGTTGGATGACTTTAACTCCACCTTGAGGGTAGCCATAGGTATAGTTGAGTTAGAAGCCTCTAGAAAATTTGGGCAAGTGGGGGAGTTATTTCTTTTAGAGGTTGTTGAGTTTAGGATCTTATTTAGAGGCAATTTTGAGAGGGTTTTGGGTGTTCACCCAACCTCTAGTTTTAGAGGGGGATTTCAAAATTGAAGGAGAAGGAGAGGAAAGTAAGCTCATCTCAAACTTGTTCATTTTCCATAACTTGATTTTTGAAGGTAGGAATACTTTACCTCCTTTTGTTCATGTTGTGTTTCATGTTTCATTTTTATTGCTTATGTATGTTTGTGTGTGTGTGTTGAGTATGTTGGGAGGGATTGAAACAAGTTTTCTTAAATGTCTTTCTTTTGTGTTTTGTTTTGAATTTTTGAAGGGTTGTATGCGTGTATTGGCATTACTCACCCTCAGATAGGGCAGAAGTGGCCATGTATGGGGAAAGGTCTTTAGTTGGACTCTGGCAATGTAGAGTCTCTTCTCAAGATGAGAAGAGAGAGAGAGAGGGTAGGGTGTTATGGGCCCCTACTCATCAACACAAACCACGTATGAGTTTTGGAATGTAAGAATAGAAGAATGAAATTTCTTGAGTTTATAGCCCTGAAAGGACACTTGTTTTTGGTGTTGTGTCTGACATCTCCTATTAGAAAATCCACCTTCTCCCTAGTCTGGTTCAATGTCGAACCTATTTTGTAAACCCAAGATGGGAGTGAATGTCCAATTTTGTCTTCATGATATGTTTGGTTGTCTCCTGGTCAGTTTTCATTCTCTCCACGATCACCGTGATGTTTTGCAGAATTCAAAATGGATCCCTTATTAAGGGCCAAGAAGGAAATTCAACTTGATATTGAAATCTAGTTATGTTGAGGAGATTTTTCCTTGGGATTGAAATCTTGTGAATTTAAACTTATTGTTGAAATGGCAATGATGTCAAGGTTTCTTCCTAGTTCTTTCCCGATGGAGCCTTTGAATCAGGTGGTCAATAAAATAATGTTTGAGTAATATCCTTGCTTATGAGATTCTTGTATTTTTAGTTATGTATGTGTATAAAAAATGAGATTAAATGATGTTTACTTTTCCTATGGTAATCTTATGTTTTCAAAATTTTACTTATTTGATTAAGGTTAATTAGGTAAATATGATGATATATAATTTTGCATCTTAAAATCAAATATGATAAATAAGTCATTGGTTGAATTATATGTCATTTAGTTATTTTTTAGAGTATTAGGAAGTTAAAATGTTCGACTTGAATATTCATGTTTTACATTTAATCCTAAAATAAACTTAGAAAAAAAATATAGGACACAATTTTTTTTTTTCCCTTTAGTAAATTTACACAACTTAAAACTTCGACACTTAGAAAAATAGAGCTTGAAAAAAAAATCAATCTTCCAAGAGCAAAAAGCTCACTAGATTTTGTATGGGAGAAATAATTCATCCCTTTTTGCAACAGAGAATCTCAATGGAATCTTTAATATTTTTTTTTGTGGACCCTTTTAAAGATTAAATATTTAATTACAAAGATACAAAGCAAATAAATATAAAATTTCTAAAACATATATTCTAAATATCCTAGCAACCTACCTACTTAACTTCAACACATAACTTGTTACCTCTACCCCATCCCACCAAGAAAACTTTTAAACATAATTCCCTACTACTTGTTCCCCTTTTGGGCTTTGATTTAAGCCTCAAAAGTTTGCATCATGTACCCCGCACATAACCCCAAATCTTGACTTTTCAGTTGGTATGATGGGGCCGACTTGAGTTGACCAAGGTGTTAATAAAGTTTGATATGTTTTTTTTTACCTCTTAACTCCAAGCTTTTACTTGGGTTGTGCTTGTTTTAAGGAAAATATCTTAAGTCAGCGTACTTTTCCCTTTGGTAGGTGTGAACAGGCCTAGGGAAGTGTGGCCATCCTTTGGGTAGGAGTTTGGAAGGGTGGTTAAAGGGGGGTTATGGTTGGGAGTTGTGTTTGGTTTATAGGTTAGTGTTAAGGGGTGAAGGGGGATAAAGGTGTTAGGTAGTTAGTGATTAGATTAGTTTAGGATTTATTTTAAAGTTTGTAGTTTGTTTGTTAGTAGTTAATGTTTAGTTTAGTGAGCTTTATTTTTATATATAAAGTTTTAAAATTTTAATTAGTATTTTCTTTAATAATAGTATAGGTTAACATCAATATATTTTAAGTGTTAGGTGATTGAAGTTAGCATGGTTGTTAATTTAGCTTTTAAGTATTAGTAAAGATATAGTTAGTACCTTTTATTAAAGTTTTAAAAAAAATGTAGTTTAGTTCTTAGTATAGTTAGATTTTCTTTTTAAGAAATTTTAAATTAGTAATAAGATATGAGAATTATAGTTAGTTTTTTATTCTATATTTTAAGTTTTAGTTAGTTTTAAGTAATTTTAATTATTATGGTTTTGTATATTAGTCTTTGAGAGTATTTTGGTTAGAATAATTCAATTTTAGATTTTAATTAGGTAAGATAGTTTCGTTATTAGCTTAATATATTGTTTAAGTAATTAATTGACTTAACAATGAACATTTAAGTTTAACAACCTATTTCTACATGATGTTTTTTAACTGAGTTGTAGTCTTAAGTTTTGATAGGGGATCTTGTATCCATCTTTCATTGTACATGTACTTTAACTTGTGAAAACAAACCTATCAATCCTAATGAATGTAATTATTATTGTTAAAAAAAAAAAATTGTACACGTGTTTTTGCCCTTGTATTGTTTTGGCATGACATATAGAACACAGTGACAGTGGAGTATTTGAAAATGAAACAAATGTCCCAATTTGTGATTGAGAACTACCACCACATTAAAAATATTGATGGGATGGGAATCATTATAAAATGTAGGAAAAGCAAGGAACTAAAACATTAAGATTTCAACAAATCTAAATATAACCTAGTCAATTATTGTTGCTTTCCATTTCCTGAATGTATTTCTGGTGATTTCACCACAACACTGGTATATATTATTTTATCTTTCATTTTCTATATTAAATGATGCAATAATGATCCAAAGAATTATTCCATAGCCCAAGGGAAAATGATTCTAGAAAATAGGTTGTAATATAATGCCATACTTTACCAAAGACTTTGTAGTAGCTATTGTAGATGTTAGAAGATCAGAACTCTCATGATGGGAATCATCTCTCACAAGAAAATGATGAATTAAATGAAATGATATATAGCTCTTTCTACATGATTTTTTCTCAAACAACATCTAAAAAAATGTGTTCCCTCAGGTTTCAAAAATTTGGGTACTTCATTCTTGAAAATCGTAAATATTGTTGTTGCCTTCTTAGCACCAATATATCAATCAATAGGACACATAATATAAGATTCATCATCACTATGAGTATTACAAGTAGTTTGAATAAGCTATCATATATTCATCCATCACTATGAGTATTACAAGTAGTTTGAATAGCCTATCATATATTCATCTCAGAATTGAGTTATAAGTAAAATTGGATATGTCTTACATGAAAGCTTAATCATTCCATATCATTAATGCCACAACATGGTTGTATCAAAGATTTTAAAATTTTAAAATGTTAATATAGATCATTGACTTAGATAGGAAATCCTAGGTAGTAAGAGGCAAAAATATATGCTCAAAAGACTTGTTCTAATTCACTAAATAAAAAATGAAAATTTAATAGTAAATATTCAAGGTCATTATCTAGTGAATAACTTCATATTATTCAATTTTAAAAATAATAATGAGGTATAGAAGGTGGATCTATAGATAATGATGTTTTTCATTGGACACGGTAATGTGTTTATGTGCATCAGGAATAAACACTGTAAAAACAATGATCTATTTATGTGCATCAGAAACAAACAATGAAAAAGTTCAATGAAATTCACCTGGGATCCTCAAAATTCTACCACTAAACCATGTGACTTATGAAAAAATTCATTACCTATATACATCCACATGGAAGACATTATAAGACAGTTAGCATTGGAGGAAAAAGTAGCATAGTTATACAATTTGGTAGAGGGCATAAAGAAGTTGGGGATTCCTACAAATGAATGGTGATTAGAGTCACTTATGACCTTGTGTTGAATGAGTGTCCTATTTAATGGTATTATTAGGGCGACCACTATGTTTCCCCAAGCCACTCTCACCATGGCCTTTTTCAATAAAACATTGCGGTCTGCCATTACAGGACCTATGGTTGTTGAAGCTCAGGCTACATACAATTGTGGTGAGTTTGGCCTTACTTTCTGGGCAATCAATATTAACAATTTTAGAGACCCTCATTGGGGTCATGGCTAAGAGACTCCTAGTGAAGATCCCCTTGTTACCAGTAGGTATGATGTTGTCTATGTCATACATCATTTCAAGGGGAACAAGAAAATCTGAACAATTCAATAGCTTGATGTTGTCTACTAGTTGTTAGCATATCACTACTTAAGATTTGGAAAAATAGAATAACTCTCCTCTCTATTCTTTTGATGCAGTGGTTAATCAATAAAGTCTTGATGGATACTTTACACCACCCTTTGAGAGCTATGTGAAAGAAGATCATGCAAGTTATATGATGTGCTCCTACAATGTAGTCCCATAATCCTCAAATAAAGATGTAATATATTGGCAAGTTACATTACAACATAAAGAACATATTAGCTTATTATGAATCTGCACAATAAATACAAAATCAGTTTTGTGGCCATGAAAAACACTTTTCAAAATATCCATGAAGGAGCAATGGAAGGACAATGTATGGTGTCATCAACATTTATTATCATATAGAATTCTTCCTTTCTTACTATATTTCTGAATGACTAAAAAAATATGTTCCATTTAAATAATTATATTATTCCATATTTCAGTCACCTTTATTCTACTAAGTAAATACACATTTAATGAGAATCATGCATATTCATCCTCTCTAGAACAAAAAACTTGAACAAAATAAAAACTGCAAGAAAAATGTCTTAAGGAGCCATATAACACCACTTGTAAATGGAGAATGCTAAAAATACCAAATGAAAATATCATAAGATACAAGAATATAATAATTCTCTTTTATAAATGACCACATATATCATCAAGATTTTGTTTATTCTTTCTTTTCTAGTAGATAAAATACAAGTAAACAAAATAGTAGTTAGCATGTCTATCATAGTTAATAGAACCAATGAGAACTATACAAAATAAACAAAATTTACATGAATAAATGCTAAAATACTTTGTGAATAGGAAAGAGGAACAAAAATTAATGGCTGACCATAAATCATTATGTTGAGTTTTCCTATTATAATTGTGAAAATATGAAAATAGATGCATAAAGAAATATTTTACCATGAGTTTGATAAAGTGGTATCAAAACATAGGAAATTATTGAATTTATAGAATTACTAGTAAACTTCAAAAGGTTGTAGGAACATTTAAATTATATTAGTTAGAAAATCAGACATGATAATCAACATTTAAATAATATTAGTTAGTAAATTAGACATGATAATCAATAGTGAACATTTCAATTAAATTAGTTAGAAAATCAGAGATGATAATCAACAGTGAACAAGTTCTATTGAACTATTTCATAAAAGACAATTAATCCAAAAGATGGAATGAGAGCACATTTATTTCACAAAGCACAACATAGAATATCGAACTAATCAAAAGAATAGACACATACAATGATCAAATCTAATTATAGATAATATGTGCATCAAAGCATATCATAAAGTTGTAAATCAACAGAAGTGCAAATATATGGAAGAAAGATAATGTCACTAAACAAAGACATTAAAGATATCTAGAATCGAAAGATTCAAAAGATCTACATTAGAAACAAAAATATTCTTAGTAGGAGACCATGACCATGATGTGATAGAATCTTTTAGAAACTAAAATGTTGTAGAGAAGAAAAAAGTAATGCCTCGTCTTAATTCAAATATTTCCACTCAAATCAAATTCTAGAAACTATAGCTGTGCCCTAACATCTACATGATTTTTTAGAATCATTTGAAAAATATCAAGGAATTTTTATTTTTCAAATGCAGAAAAACACTCAAGGGTACTCAAGGTTCAAGAGTTGCAGCAAAAAATAGTGTATCAAAAAGCCATGCCAAAGAAAAAAATCAAATACTCACCATTCTAATCATATAGAGAAAAACTAGTCTGAGTTGCAATGCCTGCAACCTGCAAATATTAAGGTTTGAGCCCCATAGAAAGAGAGCCCTCAATATTTTTCAATAGAGACAAAAATATTAACAAAATCTTAGTGTGCCCTTGTGGAGATAAAAAATACATAACTCTCATCTATTTAACCTTGCCTTGGGAGTCAATAAAGTGAATTGTTCCTTACAGATATTCATGGACAGAACACAAATAATAATCCTTAGACCCACATCTCCAATGAGACATTATAGAGCTTCAATGTATGGAACACACACACTCTCTCTCTCTCTCTCTCTCTCTCTCTCTCTCTCTCTCTCTCTCTCTCTCTCTATCTATCTATCTATCTATCTATCTATCTATCTATCTATCTATATATATATATATATATATATATATATATATATATATATATATATATATATATATATATATATATATATATATATATATATATATATATATATATATATATATATGTATATATATAAGGTGCAAACAACAATCATGCCTGCATATGAAAAGATGATTTCGATCAATTTTCTTAGGCTCAAAAAAGACCATCAAAACCCCAAAATGAATTGCACTCGAAATCACAAATGTAGACGGCGGCACCCAGAGTCTCCAAAAACGAAGAATCCTCAAGAGAAATGCATATTTTTCTTAATTTCTCATTCAAACTCTAGTAGTAAGATAGTCAATGACCAACAAGCTAATTGAGAATTACAAATGAAAGACTAATGTTGTTTAGGGTTTGAGCCTTATTTGAATTTACCCTATTGTGAGTTTTATGGGATCTTAGTGGGAAATAACACAAAAGTTATTTAATTTTTTTTTTCAAGACTTTAATTTGGTAGTGCATTCAAAATTATGTAATTTGAAGAGTTAGGAAAGTTTATTCTTTTTTATAAAAAAATATATATTGATACAGTTTTTGCTTTTCTTAGTAGAAATATATTTTATATATATATATATATATATATATATATATATATATTCTATGTCTATTTTAAAGTATAATTTTATTTTAAATCATAATTTCAATTTTATAAATAAACTTGAGAATTGATATTTTAATTCATAATAGAAACAAATTTCAAAATTAAAAGAAAAATTATTTTAGAATTAGAAAGTTTGTTTTTAGAATATAGTTTAAGATAGAATTAAATAAATCAATAACAAAATTGAAACTTTGAAGAATTTATAATAGGATTGTATTTTAAAGTTTATTTTCAAAATCAAATCAAATAAGTATTTGGACAAAGAAAATAATTCAATAATAGTATAAAATCTTTTGTAGATTTTTAGAATTTATAATAGAAATACTTATTCACAATTAGAAACATTATATATTTTAAGTATAATGATTCATAATTATAAACTTTACATATTTTAAGGATTTATAATCAAAAGCTTTGTTACAATTATAAAACATGATTATAAAAAAAAAAATATTAAAACTAATTTTATAATTTATAATTAAGTTATTTTTTATAATTAGAAAGTATGGTTATTAGAAAATTTAAATTCACCTTAAATTAAATAAATCAATAAATAGTATTAAATATTGAGGCTTTTAATGAGAATTTTTGTTAAATAATTTGTGTAGAAAATAGTTAATGATTTTTAATTTTATAATATTATTCAATAGAAACATAATATGTATGAAAGATTATAATTCAAGTCTTAAAATATAATAAGCTATAATAATTTATTTAATTTAAGACACTTTTTAGACATTAGATACTTTGTCATTATGATTCCTACACTAAGATCACTTAATAATTTAAATCATAAATATTTAATATTTTTATTATTAACTCATATTATTTTAGGGTTTAATATTTACATTTTAATAAATAAGGGTTCTTTATTTACTAAATACTAAAATATATTAAATGTAATGATAATAAAAAAATCTTATATTTTATAGAGATGGTTATTACATGACATTAATGTGATTATAACGAATTATATTTTGAGATTATAAAATAATTAGTTGATAATTGAGATAGACATAGAATTTTTTTTTGAAAACATGGATGGTTTAAATATTTTCTTCAAGAGTTGATACATAGATAGATTGGAGTGATTTTGAATTTATTCTAGTTCAATATCAATTAATAGGACATTCAAGGAAGCTAACTAATAATTATGTATTGATATAATAAAAACTCCATTGGTGAATAATAAAAGCTACAAAAAAGCTAAAAAATATATTAATATGATAGAAAAAATTATCCATCATTTATTTGATCATTTGTTTGGGTGACTAATTATTAGTGATCAAGTTCTTAGTCATTTATTTGCTCATTTATTGAATCACTTAACATTGCCTAACCTTGTGATTTTACTTGATGACCAAATTAGTCATTTATTTAGTCACTTAAACTTATAAATTACAAAACATTACTAGAATTTGATCACTTTTAGTCATGTGACTACTTTTTTTAGTCTTGTGACTAAAAGCTTTAGTCACATAGTCATTTATTTTCCATAATTCTACTAGTGAAGTGAGAAATACTTTAGGACCATTTTGCAATCCCAAAGTTAGTTAACAACATTACAAGCAGATGAAGCCAATATCAAGGCTAAACTAATCAACATCTAGTCTACATTGACTCCTCACATGGAGATTTTACACAAGGAGCTAGGCTATGCAGAAACATTTATGAAGAAAGACCCCAATCTTTATACATTAGATGGCTTAGTACACCTTGCTACTAAGCTAGCCATCCAAATTAAGTCTTTGGAGGTAGCTTGTGATAATTGGGATGCATCTCTTAAAATAATACTTGAGGTCCATAAATCTTTTTTGGATAAATACACTATTAGTGTATAACCCATTTGACATTAGTGTCAAAAAGGGGGGTGAGCCTAGAGAAAGAGCAAGAATGGGGGAGTAAGAGCAAGTGGGAGAGCAAGAAAGCAAAAAGAAACTAGAGAAAGAGTATCAGTTGATGCAAATCTACTTAGTAGGAGAAAGATTTTGATAAAGAGTATAGTATAGAATAGATCAAAAAACTTAGGAGAAGTTATGAGCTTTTGAGGTATAAGTCATGTTGCAAATTTTTGATATTTTGTATAGAATTTGAATAGTCATTTATGTTATGCTCATAAGAATAAGAGTACTAATGTATGACCAAGTGTTTTTGACACTCATGTCAAATAGGGAGATTGTTAATCTTAGATTGGTTTTGACAAGTGAGTTCCTATACACTTAAGTCATTTAATTAGTTCATTCCAAACAAGTAACATATGCTAAGCACAATATGTAAATTAGAGCATTCCAAGTAAATAGTGAGTGCCGAGTCACTCATATGCTAAGTCACTCAAGTGTCAAGCACACAAAATGTGTCGAGTGATTTAGGAGTTGAGCAAGTAGTGTATTCTAAGTCATTCAAATGTCAAGTGATAGTATTGAAGTCATAGTATGTGTCGAGCACTAGGGACTTTAGATAGTGAGTAACACAGTTTTGTCATAGTTGTTTTTATTGGCACAAACTACTATGTAAACCATTTTTGGGCTTACTTAAGGGTTGAATTATGATATTTTGTTGATAGGGATGAATCTTAAGTGGGAATCCCTATGTATTACATGCATCCAATCATGTAAAGGGAAGGTTTAAGTGGAAATATGGATAAATCGCAACCATTGATTCATACCTAACACTAAGACACCTAGGTCTTCTTAAGGAGAAAAATCTCTAAACTTCTTATGAGTTAAAAGGGAATGAATGAATGATCAAGGAGAGTTCTGCATGCATAAACCAAGACAGTCATGGTGGACAAGGTATTATGATCTAAATTGCATTGTAGAATCAATTAAAGGAGACCAAAGGAAGAAAATAATGAGCATCAGAGAGGCATCTTATCAAGAAGGATCAAGTACATAGAAGTATAGAGGTGATTTGTCATCAAGCATCAAAGTGCTAATTACAAGATCATTGCTAAGACATTCTAATAGGTGAATTAGTTAAATATCTTAACATAGTAGTCCTAATAGGCTATATTGAAATCATCTAACAAGGTGGTTACTTTATTGTGAGTTGAAGTCCTTTAACTAGGCACACTTCTAACAGGGTGTTGAAATCCTTTAACAGGGTAAGACCTAATAGTCTTTCTAAGCTTTTATCAGGGTAGACCTTTCACAAGGTAGATCATGTTTCATGATCAAACAGTGTAACCTTCATTGGATACACTTTATTATTGCAGTAGTGAAGATTTGTGGGTGTCATCCCCACCCTAATTTTACCTTCTCATTGCAGGGTTTTGTGGGTAATCATACCTTGTGTTATATATGTGTGAATGCTTACTTGTTTACATACTTTAGATGAATATGCTTTACATGGTATTTTGGTTTACTTATTGAATATTTGAGATGGATGTGTGGTGAATGTTTTATGGGGTAAAAGTTTAAAGCACTGATTCATCCCCCCATCTTGCTCAGAGTTTACCTTTCCTATTGTAATTCCAACACATTTATGAATAATGGAATATGTACAGCATAAAATGTAACAAAATATAGAATAATTTAGGTACACATAGAAGAATCATCATGACATTTGTGATTCCTTATCACCTTGTACCAAGAAATAAGGATTCTTTAAAGAAATCTCAAAAAATAAGAAACACATCATGAGAGAAGAAAATTATGACATGATAAAAGACACAAAATCCATTGAACAAGAGGAGCTTATCAAGCATATCTCCTACCCTAGATCTTGACCTTTAATGTTTAGGGAAGGTGGGAAAATCACAAAAGTAGCAACATCAGGCATGCTATAAAGAACGATATCCAATTCTAAACAAGGACCATACTGTGAATATAGGTCATTATGTTCGTCACTAAAAGTGGTGGAAATTGTTTTGAAAGCATAGCTAGTAAATAATTATCAAGATTAATAGTTTTGTTAGAATCACTCCCATGAACAACATTGTTAGCAGCACAAACAAAATCTTCAAGAGTATCTTCTTCATCAATATTAATTGTAATCGAATCCAAGATAGGATTAGTATTTTCATGTTTATTAATTTTAACTTTTTTGAAATTCACTTCCTCCATAGGCTCAAGCATGGGTTGATAAAAAAAAAGTGAAGCATGAGGAGGTGAAGAAATATTTTAAGAAGAATTTCATGAGATCTTCTCGATGCTTGCAATAATGATCACAAGATTGCCACTTACATTTGGTATTACTAGATATTTTAAGAAGTATTGTATAAATAAAAATAGTGTAATTTTTGTCTTTAGAAGGAAGAACCAAAGGAACCATAATAGGTTAAGATATAATAGAAGCATGTAATGTTCCACCTAGGTATCTACAGTTGAGCAATAGTAATTAGGTAAGACACATAGTTGTTGGGAGCATGCACAATAGACTGGCCAAAACTTATATAAGCTATATAGTAGGACAGGGAAAGACCAAATTTTTTCTGTATAGACTTCTCAAGGCCATACAATGTGTCAACAAAGTACGATGAGCAAAGGGGTGCAATAGTATAGTAGATAGGGATGGACATACATATGATAAATGGAAGCTGTACGGTAGAGATATGAAAGTCATATAGTGAGCTTGCATACATTATAGTTGGATTTGGAGATTGTATAGAGGGTAGAGTTGCAGAACAAAAGTTGCACTAAATGTTTGTGAGATGCAGTTGGGTATGGTTGGGAGATGAGTTCAGTTATGCACCATAAACTATGAATTCTAGATTTATTAGACAAAGCCAAACAAGATCAAAGATTTCAACATGAATACATTCTAATTTAATATTTTCCAATAGATGGTGTTTTGACTGAGCAAAGTGTTACAGATGATAGAATAGGGTGAGGGTTGAATCCCATCGAAACTAAAATAGTCAAGTAGGGAAGATCTTTCACTTTTGAAATGGCAAACACTAGAGAATCCCGACTAGAATTTGCAATACAAAGAAATAATCCAAAATGCATACCTAATGATAACCTACAAGCCGTGCTTAAATACCCATCAGGGAAAAATTTCTAAGGGTGAATAAAGATAGCCAACAATGATACAAACTTCACAATTCAAAACAAAAATGGGTCTGAGATATAATAATTCAATCAGCCTATTAACATTAGTTTGATTAATGAATTATTTTATAATAGGAACATTATAGTCATCCCATCCCAAACTTTTGTTGTCCTCAAAAAAATGCAATGTCAGGTGCTAAAAAATGTGTTTGCCCTCCCAAGTCGCATCATCCAATGGCAAGTATTTCTAATGCACCAAATATTCCTTCATCATGCAGTTCTGCAAAGCCTTCTCACATACTTTGATGATCTTGGTTAGTTATAGAATCAGCTTTCCTTCTTTATTGAGCAACAGAAGGTCTATGGCTACCATGACATTCTTCCCTACAACCTTCTTCAGGCATGAAACATGAAAGACATCATGAATATGGCTCCCCTTTGGAAGTTCTTTCCCATAGGAGACTTCTTCAATGTGACAAACTCCATGATAGGGGCCATAAAATCATGGCTTCAATTTTTCTTTTCCCTTTTCATTTAATGAGGATTGTTGATATGGTTGGAGCCTAAGATAAACCAAGTCTCCTACTTTGAAAATCCTCTCCATTCTGTGTCTGTTGGCGTACATCTTCTATTGATTTTGTGCCTATTGTAAGTTTTCCTTCAGACATCATATGATGTCTTGTCCCTCCTGAAGCTAGTCACTTGCCCTTGGTGCGTGACTATCTCCCAACATTGTGTCAATGAAGGTGAGGGGTTTGTACCTATACAGAGCTTTGAATGGCTCCATCCCAATGGACATGTGATGTGTGGTATTGTAACAATATTTTTCTTGGTGTATCCACTTGACCCACGCTAATTGTTGTGCCGAAACATAGTTTTGAAGGTAACCTTTGAGCCACTTGTTTACAATCTCTATTTGTCTGACTGTCTGAAGGTGGTAACTAGTACTTGGTGACAATTGTGTCCCTACCAATTGAAATAGTTATGTCTAGAAGACACTGATAAATCACCCATCCCAATCACTAATAATGTTTTGGGGTAACACATGTAGATGAAAGAATTCTCTACAAAATAGATCAACAATTTGTGCAGCCTAAAAATATGAGGGAATGGTGAAGAAATGTGTGTACTTGGTCAATATTTCAACCACCACAAAAATAAAATCCTTTCTATTCACCTTGGGAAGTCTAGTTATGACATCTATTGAGATACTTTCCCACTTATGTTCTGGAATTGGCAGAGGTTGCAATAACTCGACAGGTGGAGTATGTTTAGATTTGTTCTACTGGTAGATCACACACTCTCTTAGATATTACAATTTGTCTCCTTTAAGTCCTTTCCTAAAAAACCTCTCCCTGAGACTTTTGTAAGTTTTGAGGAAGCCTAGGTGTCCTACCAAGGGTGATTCGTGTACATCCTTCAAGATTTTTTGCTTTAATTTAGATTCTTGCACCAAAAATATCTAACTCTTATAGTAAATCATGTCATGAACCACTTTTTACCAATCAGCCTAGGTGATGCCATCCATTAGTTCATAATAAAATGTGTTTTTAGAATTTTCTACCAATAAATGTGCCTTCTAGTTAGATAAAATATGGTTTAGTGAGCAGATGGCAGGTTTCCTAGATAAGGCATTTGCAACCACATTGTTCTTTCCATTCACATATTCAATGTCAAAATCAAAAGCCTAAACCTTTCTTACCCATTTTTTTTTGTCTTTCATTCAAATCTCATTGCTACAAAAAAATCTCAAACTATTGCGATCCGTATGAATGACAAACTTGGTACCCACTAGATACTACTGAAACTTGGTTAGTGCATGTATGATGGCCAACATCTCTTTGTCGGAGATGGAATATAAGCATTTGGTTTTTGTAAGCTTCTTTCTCTCATAAGATATGGAGTGGCTATCTTGCATCAGTACCATGCCAATGCCTTCTCTAGATGTGTTGCAATCCAAAATGAATGGTTGAGTGAAATCAGGTAATGCAAGTACAAGACAAGTGCTCATTGCTTCTATTAGCTTATCAAAAGTGAGTTGTTCCTTTTCATTCCACTAGAAAGACCCCTTCCTTGTTAGATTCATTAAGGGTGTGCCAAGCTAAGAGAATCCTTTAACGAACCTTTGGTAATAACTACATAGTTGAAAAGATCCTCATAAATTCATGAGTGATTTTGGGTGAGGCCAATCAAGGATAGCCTAAATCTTCTCCTGATGAACTTGAACTCTGTATTTATTAACAACATGCCCCGAGTACAATATTTTTGTCATACCAAATTCACACTTGGAATGCTTAGTAAACAAAGACTACTCCTTCATGATCCTTAGGACTTCATCCAGATGCTTTAGGTGCCCCTCCCATGTCCTACTATAAGTAAGAAGATCATCAAAAAATATCAATAAGTACTTATGCAATTGTTTGTTGAAGATGTGATTCATGCATGATTGGAATGTAGCAGGTGCATTTTTCAATCTAAATGACATGACCAAGAACTCATAATGCCCATAGTGATAATAAAAGGCCATCTTTTCCACATCTTCCTCCCTCATGCAGATCTAATGCATTTAGAGCATAGATCTATTTTTGAAAAGCAGACTACACCATGCAATTCATCTAGCAACTCATCTATTCTTGGAATGAGATATCTATTCTTTATTATTTTTTGTTCGACACATAGTAGTTCACATACATGCACATCATCCTATCCTTCTTTTTGACTAATACAACTGATGACACAAAAGGGCTAGAACTAGGATGGATCCATCCTTTCTCTAGAAGTTCTTGAATCATCTTTTTGATCTCATCTTTAAATTTCTTGGGATGGAAATATGGTGTGGTTATGATTGGCTTGGCTCCTGCTTCCAACTCGATAGCTTGTTCAAACTCTCGATAAGGTGGTATGCTAGGAGGAATGTCTATTAAAACTTTATCATGTTTACTCAAATATACTAGAGATCATCATCCTAGGGAGGTGTCTATTGCCTTTTTATAGGTTCTACTAAAACAAAACAATGTGTAGCCCAAGCAACATCATCACATCAAATAGTTGCCTCCATCTGATTCCCAAAAACTTCCTTTAGACCCTCATTTTCCATTCCACAGAGAACAAACTTTTTTCCATTCACAAAAAAATTGAAATCCATCCATTTGAAGCTCTAAGTGTATTCATCAAGTTTCTCCATCCATTGTATGCCCAAAATAACCTCCATGTCATCAAGGTCCACTATGAAGAAATCCTTGGTCACTGTGTGATTCACCATTGTGATACTTAGATGAGGAATAATGTGTGTGCAGGATAGAAGAGTCCCTTTGGAAACCTTGACCTGAAATCTTGCATGTGTCTCCATAGGTAGACCTCTTCATCTCACCAAAGATGACTTTATGAAGTTTAGAGTGGCTCTCCTATTGAGCATCACCACAACCCTTTGTCCTTGAAGGGTTCCCCATACACAAAATATTGTGCACCTTATGCTACTAGCTAGGGTGATAGTTCCTCTGTGCCATACCAATTATGTAATTCTTTCCATATAGTTCAAACAAACTATGTTGGTGTTGTCATGATGTTGGTTGTCTTCAGTGGGTATTTCTTCCTATTCATCCTCATCATTGGGCATGACCTAAATATAGTGGATCTTTCCTTTTTTGAGGCATCTGTGCCCAAGTTCCCATGGTCCTTTACAGTTCAAACATAGTTTCTTCCTTTGGAACTCCTATTTGGTAGCTTTTTCCAGCGATTACTTCTTGGGTGGAGGTTTAATATTTATTATCTTTGTCCCTCAAAAACACTGACAATTTAGAATGTAAGTAACTTCATGAGGATGATATCGATGATGATGCCATACTCTATGCCTTCTTAATGGCCTCTGACAGGGTGGCATGATTGAACTCCTTTACCCAACCTTTTGGTGGTTCTGCTAGTTCATCCATGAAGAACACTATCCATTTTCTTTCAAAAATGTCAATAAACAGAGAGTTTCTAAAATTCCACAATGTACTAGTCAACCGATCTAGTTTTTCTTAGCTATGCCAAATCTTTGAAATTGAGTTCTGGATCTTTACCGTCAAATCTATCTATCAATCTCTCAGTGAATTCCACATAAGTATTTATTTGATCATGCCCTAGTGTGATGGTGCCATGATGCCACTATTCATGCACTACTCCCTCCAAGTGTAATGCCACAAATTTAATTACTTCTTCTTTTGGCATGGGATTAAGCTAAAAGTAAGTATCGACCTTCATTACCCACGCTTGTGCAGATATGGATCCGAATCTGTCAAATGGAGACAAATTTACTTTACTCAATTTCTTCCTAAAATCATCATTAAAATATCCTTTGTTTCCACCTCCTGAGTATCTCATTCTTAGATCTGCATAATCTTTGTAGGATATAGCTTCCTCCAAATTTGAATTCTTCCAATCTTCCCTCAACTATTCTTGCATTTCTTTAAAGACTGGTTGTTTCCCTCTATGTGGTGCTTCTGTCTATGGGAGAAAGGATGACATGGAAGGTTGAGAGTGTGCTAGATGAGGGTTTGTTTTACATTACACCAATTCCATGCTATGACCATTTTCTTCTCTAGATATTTTATTTTCTATCAACTTCTTGAGAGTCTCTTACATGAGTTGCTAAGTATCATTGATTTGTGTTTGATTCCTAGCAAGCTCTCTTAGTAGTGCACCAAGTTTAGTAGCTATAGGTTTTGATTTGACAACCATTCTATCAATGAAATGGGTTCTTCTTCTCTTCTAGTTATAAACTCTCATTCACTATCCATAGGCTAGTAGGATCAAAGCTCTGATACCACTATAATGTTCCTGCCTAAGTATCTACAGTCGAGCAATAATGATGAGGTGAGACACATAGTTGCATGGATCATGTACAGTAACTGGCTAATACTTATATGAGTCATATGATGTGTAGGAGGAGGGTGTACAATAAAACTAGATCCATATGGTAGGACAGGGAAAGACCAAATATTGTTTGTATAGATTTCTCAAGGTTGTATGATGTGTCAATGAAGTATAATGAACTAAGGGGTACAATCGTATGCTAGATAGTGATGGTTGTATGGATGATATATGGAATTCATATGATAGAGACATGAAAGTCATATGGTGAGCTTACAGCCAATATGGTTTGATTTGGATATTGTATAAAGGGTAGAGTTGCAGAATGGAAGTTGCACTAAATGTTTGTGACATACTAAGAATTTCAAATTTATTAGACAACGCCAAACAAGATCAAAGATTTGAACACAAATAACTTCTAATTTAATATTTTTCAATAGATGATTCTTTGATTTTCAAGACCTAAGAAAAGTGTTATAGATGATAGAATAGGGTGAGGGTTGAATCCCATCGAAACTAGAATAGCCAAGTAGGGAAGATATTTCACTTCCAAAATGATGAACAAAAGAGAATCCCAACTAGAATTTGTAGTACAAAGAATTAATCCAAAATGCATACCTAATGATAACCTATAAGTCATGCTTAGATACCCATGGGGGAAAATTTTTTGAGGGTGTACAAAGATAGCCGATGATGACACAAACTTCAGAATTCAAAACAAAAATGGGTCCAAGATATAATAAATCAATCAGCCCATTAATAATAGTTTGATTAATGATTTCTTTTATAATAGGAACATTACAAAACAAGATGCATAGAAGCAATATGAGGTGGAAGAAGAATATATAAAGGAGGAATATGTGGTGTAGGAAGAAGGATACAAATAGGATCATCCTTTGATTTTTTTAGTCCATAAATATTTTGATTCTTGAAGGCTTGGTATACTTGAAAAGATAATTAGATTGAACTTTAATTGGTTGAGGCATGGAAGGCCAAAATAAATCAAGGTCAATAGAGTCTCGAGGCATAAAATGCTAATAAAGATTATGGTAAAAAGTCATGATCTCTCTATTATGTGGAAATTTAAGAAATGTATGAATAGGATAAGGCATGACTTTCATGGAGGTAAGCCAAGGAAGACCATGTTTGAATAAAAATTGATCAAAAGTAGGAATGACAATGAAAGTAGTGTCTAAGGTTTTACCACCAAATTCCATAGGAAAAGAAATAGAACCATGGGAAAGATAAAGAAAAGAATTGAAAATTTGAATTAAAACATCCAATATATCATATAAATTATTTTGCAAGTGTTTACTTAAATGATGTTATTCAACTATCAAATTCACCATGCAAGTGGGATCAACAAGGAAACTATGGGAAGGAATATTATCAACCTTAGTGATAATGTAAAGAGGACAATTATGTGCCTTAATTAAAAAAAGAAGATTAAAGGTAATGCACAACTTAGGTGGACATTAAATTTAAGGTTTAAGTTGAACATGCTCAATTTTATTAACTATATAACTTACTTCTTCAAATTTCTCATCATAATAAATGTTTGTATGAGAGGAAAATTGCTCAATAGTATTGGTTGAATGAGATGGAATAGGATTAGTGTAAATTTTCAAATTATTATTAGGAGGTGCAACTTCTTTTTTTTTTTTTGTTAATATCAACAATGAAAGATATAACATAAGAATCAATAATGTATTGCACCACATTTTTCAAGGAAAGACATCTTTTAGTATCATAACCATGTTGACAATAGAATTGAATAAGGATTTGGGATCAAAGAGCATGCAAGGAATCTTGGATGGGTCAATTTTTTGATATGAGAAAGTTTTCTCATGTTCTAATTCATTAACTTCAACATTACATTATGAAATGATTCAAAAAGTGGAGTAAAAGTATGAGAAGGTCCAAAAATAGAGGACAAAGAGCAATATCTTTAGATGTTGCTACCACTTGTTCTTTTATAGTGTTGGATGATTTTTTAATTTGATGTAGTTTTTAGGCTTATGAAACTTGTTGGTATTTGATGCAACACCACTCTTATCAATGGAAACAAGAGAAAATGCAATGTTTGTCTCAAACTGATTCACTTGAAGTTGATAATGATGAAGCATTGCACAAAATTGTGAAAAGGAAGAAAAATTAGTAAGGAGAATCTTAAATTCTTTTTGTAAATTTTCAAAAAAATGTGTTTTACATCAACATCATGCACATGATAAGAAATATGAACATGAAAATTCTTAGGTCTACCAATGAATTCACTAGTATTTTCTTTTACTCCTTGTTTAAAATGCATCAAATCAGTCAAGAAAATTTGCGGATGAATTTATTTTATTTTATTTTTTTGAGAGAAAGAATTAGAAACATATGGAAATAATCAATGGAATAAGGAGGTGATTTACAATACCATTTCAAATCTTTGTCTCAAAAGGTCCCAGTGAACAAGTTTATCAGAAACCTATAGTCATGAGAAGAATCACTACACAAGGTTTGACAAGTCTTAACATGAGTCACATGATCACCCTTACCATTATAAGTCTCAAAAAAAGGAATATTAATAATTTATGGGATAAAAATTAGATAATATCAATGGATAAAAGACTAGTAATATCACAAGTAAGAATATTAAACTTGGATTGAGTCAAAGAAACAAGTTTTTGTTGCAAAGAAGACACAATTTGAGCTAAGCTATCAGTGGCAGAAGAAATGGAAGAAATGATAGGAGAAGCATTAGAAATGTTAGGAAAGTTGGTTAAAATGGAAGGAATTCTTGAAGAATCATAAATCATATTAGGAGCATTGTTAGAAGGAAGACTAGAATATGAAAAGGGAACACCATGGTAAGAAGGAATTGATTTAAGGCAATGAAACACATGAAACACTCATAGGAAGAAAAGGAAGAATAGGATTAGGGAGATTGGCATGTGTAGGGGTAGAATTGAGTTGAAGTGGTGATGAGAGGTGGAGCATAAGTGGAGATACTAGGAATGGAAGTAGCGGTAGGTAAAGTGGTTGCAATAGTTGTAGAAGGTGAGACATGATCTAACTCTTAAGCACATTTCATCATGTATTTTACATTAGAATAAACAAGATGATAAATTCCATGCAAAAGGTTAAGACCATGTTCATAATTATGACTAATTTTCCTTAAGCCTTATACAAAAAAAATAGTTTCAGGATTGTGATTCTCTTGAGCAAGTTAATATTCTAACTTTTTCAAATTCATGAGTAAGATTTTATAGTTGAGAGGGAGAAACTCTCAATGATTCATCTTCTGAAATGTCCCTTTTCTGATTTTGTATGATATTTCCAACCTCTAATGAGATCTTTAAGATCAAAAAACTAATATCACAAAGATCCACCGAATTTCTCAAGAAACCCCAAATCGGGTATGCTGAAAATAGTGCCAAAAGCTTCACAACTTCACAAATTATTAATAAATCTGAAAATGGACATTTTTATAGAAATTTCAGCAGCATAACAGCCTACAAAATGAAATTTCCATATCCGTATAGCGTTTACACAATAGTTCACAAATGTAGGACAAAAACTATGCTCATCGGGCTCCCGAAATTAACACAAAAATGCCCGAAAACACCACAAAAACACTAATAATCTATCTTAGAAGTTTAATCACATCCTAGTACATATATTCAGATCTATTTTAATATCTTAAAGTCTGAAATACAGCAGCAACCCAAAATGATATGAAATACTCAACTGTAAACACCAAACTCATACAAAAAACACACCCGAAAACCCACAAATCTGCACTGTTCAGCACAAAGGTAAACTCTGTATGAGCATGCACATGGAATGGCTTCAAAATCCTATCCTTAGCCTTCCTAGAAACTTGAAAACTCCCATTCTTGGGTCTCCCTGGAAACCTGGAAACTCCCGTTCTTGGGTCTCTTTCTCCACAGGTTTGGCAGCCTCTGAAGAATAACAAAGAATGAGCAAAAATCAAGTTCTGGAATCAGCCCAAAATGCCTCCAAACCCCTTAAAAGAGGGCATAATCGTAACTCATATCCAAGAGAGGTTAATGAAACATATTTTAATAATAATTTTCATTTATTAGTCCAACGGTTTCCAAAGGTTAACCCCCTTTTTCTGAAACTTCACTTTCTTGGGCCTGCTTGCCTTAGCAAAGATTATTTTTTTTTTAATTATTTGAAAAGGGGACATGACATCTTCATCATGAAAAGAATGAAAATAGTTATTCTCCATGATAGGGTTGAGATTATTAGGATGCATGTTGGTCTAATCAAGATTCTTGGGAAAGAGGGAGGGTTCATAGTCAAAAGAACCCACAAGTTATGAATTCTTCTAACTAGAATACTATAGGTTGGAATCAAAGTGATAAAGCCTATTCACATAGGAATGTAATTAAAGGAAGATGCAATGCAATGGGAAAGATACTAACATTATAGAAAATATGTAATATTAATAAAGACTATCATATTGCATACAAAGTAGACCCTTTATCTAAATACACACAATGTTACCAAAAATAAGGTAGGCTATAAATTTAAAGATATAAGGATCAACGCACAAAGAGGATATAACTAAAAAATCAAGAAGATGTGATGAAGAAATGTAGAAAGTCCAGTTCACCAAAATGTATAATGAAAAATGGTTATCTATGATAGACTCCCACTTTACCACCATGTATTAAAAAAATCCAAGAATATATAGGGATATTAATGCATTATCAAAACCTAGGCACTAATTCTAGAATCCTTGAGATCCATATAATGTATAAGAATATATAGATAGGAAGTTTATGTGCAAGGAAAGTAAAATAAAGGAAACATACGTGCAATGATAGACGACAAGATAATAGATTTAGATTATCAAAACAAGTTATATGAAAGAAGAAGATGAATATATAATCACCTTGAGATTGGTAGAGGATGAAACTTCAAATATGTAGAAACCATGCTAAATTATATCAAAACTAGGAACATATGAGGATATGAAAACTTGAAGCCTAAAACTTTATGTTGTGAAATTTGAAGGTTGTAGGAACAAGTTTACTTGGTGCAACATATACTAGATATAGGTTGAAGTTGGTTTGACATATACCTCGAAAAGTTGAATGTAAAGGTCTCAAGACTATGATTGTAATTGCACCATTAGATTTGCAATCCTAAATGTGGAACTCTACAAATCTATACCTAAGCATAAGAGAAGGGGAAATTATTTGGGGAAATGGGATTTCTTTGGTCAATCCCTTGTACATCATGAATTAAACTTCAGGTGTAATAAGTACAATATGTAATTCTTTTTTATAAAATGTTAATATTACCTTTCTTGTCAAACCCTTGGGGATGAATAAAAATCACTTACAACCAAAAATATGTGTACTTACTTAGTTGTATGTTGTAGAATGCAGAATGGAGGATTGTTTGCAATTTGGCTCATGTAAGATGATAAGTTTTTTCATTAATAGAAACATTATAATAGGGTAAGGTCATCAAAAGTAAGTATTAAGTCTGGTATTGATTTAGGAAGAAAATTAACTAAGTACCAAGTAGGATCATATTGCATAGAAAAAAAAATTGATTCATCGAGATTCATTGGAAGTAGATACAAGGCTACAAATTGGAGGGATGATAGAATGAACAATGTATATTCTATGTCTAAGGTCACATACGTTAGTTTTATGTTTTGCATAAGTTCTGGATGAATAGTCTAAGGAATATTTTAATATCATAGAAATAGAGCATGTGATAGGGTATGCACAAATTGGTCAAGGAATTAATCTAACTTGTCATATCAAGAACTTGAAAATGTAAGGATGACATCCTAGATATTAACCCTCAACTAGAAAATTATAATATTGAGATTTGGTAATGTGTGGTTAAGTACAAGTCTGGCAGGTTAAATAAATCAATATAAATGAACAGATTTTAATTTAGTGAATATATCAATTTTATTGTGATGTTGTGATTGTTATATGCTCATGTTATTGATGTAGGTTAGATGTGAATTTGATAGTCATAGCAGAGAATAAGGTTGTATATATGATTGTATGCAAGGAACTACAAAGGACTGATCATATGTTTGGGATGGTATCAAAGTTAAGTTTTGGTATTTCTCTATACTACTTATAAAGTCATATATTGTTGTAAGAGTAGTGAGCTCACCTTTTCTAATACCACTCATAATAGGGTTGAGACCTCTAATAAGGTCTAGTCCTCTAATAAGGAAATATACACTATATGTATGTAATAGAATCCTAATAGGGTCAACACCTTTTACAAGGTACTTTTGATTAGTGGATCATTTTGTGGGTACTATCCCCACTGAGGTTTTTCCCTTGGCTAGGGTTTCCCTAGTTAAAAAATATGGTGCTATGAGTTCCATTTTCATATGTTTATTATTTATTTTCATTTTAATAATTTATGCAAGTTTAAGGTTAGTATCTTATATCTATAGTTGGGAAAAAAGTTGTGGAATATTGATTTACCCCCCTCTTAGTATTCCATATTTCTAACAATCAGTATACTAGCCTAGTTACTCAAAAGGAGCCTAACAACTTGAGGGAGATCAATATGGATTTAATACACTTGCAAAAGAACCTTGAAGCAGGTTTTAAGGAATTAGATCAGGCTAATGATGAAAGGAATATATTTAAGACAAAGATTAGAGATGTGCAAGATTTCATTAAGAAGCTAAGAGATTAGATTGAGAATTCAAGACTAAAGAGGAAGAAACCACTTGAACAAATCAAGGATTGTGAATCAAATATAAAGATTAAATAATGAAAATGAGATACTAAGGCATGAACTGGAGATCACAACACTAAAGATGAGTTTGATGTCAAATGAGCAAAAAGTAGAGATAGAGCTAAGAACTCAGAATGCAAATCTAAGATCACAACTTATCAAGGTAACATTTGTACTTGAAAGTACTACGTTAAAATTTTCTAAAATTGATAAATATGATTGTATAGTGAAAGGATAACTTTTACAAACTAAGCAACATCTTGAGAATTTTTATACAAGTACAAATAAACTTGATGAGTAGATCATGGCACAAAAGCCTGTAGGAGATATGACATGTATTGGTTACAGTGAAGGACAATCATCAAAGGAATTAGAGCTCATAAAAGAGTATGAAATTAATAAAGGACCTAGTCAACCATCAAATTAGATCAATCAAACACCTAGTTAGTGTGAGAAACCTAAAGATCAGAGAAGACAATTCAATGGAAGATGCTTTGCATGCAACATTTTTGGACCACATGAAGAGAGATTACAGAGGTAACTTGAATAGTAAAGATTTTACTAGATATTGTTACAATTGATTTCTTTATGTACATAAATAACATGAGAGTAAGAATCCTAATCATAGAGAAAATATGATAACAAATGTAAGGACTAACATGGTAGCTAGTAGACCTTTGAGAATGAACAACATTATCAACAATTGAGTTATGTGCTACAAATACAACAAATTTGGATATATTGTAAGAGCTTATAGATCAATTATTTTGGACCAAGGTACATGAATGGAGCTATTTCATGTCATATTTTCAATAATTTAGGTCATATAACAATATTTTGTACATTTAATAGATTCAGTAACAATATGAGAACACCTAATGTAAGAAAGAATGTGAATAATAGAAGAAGGAATGGGAATGTGAACATATCACATGTATAAAGCATTGATAAAACATTTGTGAAGAAAGGAGCTTCTACTAAAAAAAAGGTATGGAGGAAAAGTTGGAAAAAATTTTAGAGAACAAGGTGGAAGAAATGCCAAACATTGAACCTTCCACATCTTCATGAATTATCACTCTTTAAATATAAACAAGGGGATACTTCATTAGAAAATATAGGCCCCTGAATGATGGAATTTAGTTATGTGGGCCCTAGGGTTCGATACAACATTGTTAGGTATTTTGGAATCTACATCTAAGTTTACATAATCTAATATGGAAGACCAAAAGGCTACTAAAGATTTGAAGGACTCTATAAATATGATAAACTTTGTGGAAAATTTCTTGAATGCAATTAATGAAAATTTATTTTGAAAGGATTTAAGGATTAAGATTGAAGGAAATCATCATCATTCAAGTGAAGAGAGAGTGCAACAAGCTATTAGAGAGTTTTGGAGGTGATTTTAAGAATTTGGAAGCAAAAATAGTTTATTCTATAGACATGATCTTTTGATGTATTTATCATTTTTGTGAGAAAGATTTAAGCATTGAAATTGTGTTATTTTAAAGTCTACGTATCATGACAACCCCACGAGTATGTAATATCAATAAAAGACATAGATATTAGTTCAAGAAACACATGTTAATATCCATGGGAGATGATCATGCAAGAGCATTTTAGCAAATCCCTAAGGGAGTACTTCACTACAAATTTGAATTAATTGGAGATAGATTTTTTAATGCAAACCTAGATATAGTTTACCATGAAGATAAGTCATTTAAGGGTTTGAATACTTAGGAGATTTAAATATTTTGCAATACATTTTTCATGAGGAATTTGATGAACTTTAATGTATTAGGATAGTGTTAAGCATAATTCATAATAACATGGTGTGGATGGAAGACCAACCAATTATGATCACAAATGAATAATTCACAAACTAACTAAAATTAGCAACAACATAATTGTGCCCATTTATGAAAAATTTGTAAAGAAATAGGTAGAGAAGAACATTGGTTCTGAATGGGACATAAGAGGAATGAGCTTATCAAACATAAGGAAAAATGATGTGATATTGGTGAGAAAGATTCTTGGTTATAAGATGAATTATAACACTAGACCTAACTCAATCTCAACTGAATTTATACACATTCCATACAAAATGGTTATAGAAATAAAAGAGGTCAATGTCTACAAGATCTTGAGATAACCATAACTTGAGAATGTGAAAAGGATTAAGAAAGGCAAGTACATGCCATTCAAATTTGGGTCTTTAGTAATGTATCTATTCTTTCATGTTCTACATAGATTTCCTAATATGCTACATATTGCTTGGACTAGTGGAAGATGAGCATTGGATTTGATCACAAAACACAACAATAGGCAACCAGAATTAACTATCATTGCATATGTGTTTGGGATGATTAATGGTTTCTAGATTGAAATAAAACAAAGGGTTAAGATACCTAGACCAATGGTAGAAAAATATGAAGATCCAATATTCTTTATGGTAAAATCTAACTACACATGCATGGAAGTATTTAAACCTAGAGAGATATTTATCTGCCCTATGGGCTATTAGGTTAAATAAGCTATGCTTGAAGGATATGCTAAAGTATTATTATAATCAAAGAGGGACTCCACATGTCCTATTTGGGTCACATATAAAGAAAAGTCAAATGAATTTAGGGAACAATTATATAGTGGAACTAGGAAAAGGAAAGTTGCAAAAATGGTTGAGGAAATAGAAAAAAAGAAAGGCGTGAGCAAGGAGGAATGACAAGAAATTCAAAAAGTGACTAGTGTGATGTAGTCAAAGGTTAAACTTGAAGCCTCTAGTAGAAAATAAAAAGGAACAAGTTCACATGCAACAACTATAACAAAAGAAGAGAAATATGAAGATGTCACTAAGATTATAGATGTACAAGTTATACCAGAGATTATGATACCTAGAAGATCTACAAGGTCTTCTCCAATAGTTAAGAAAGAATTTAAGGCAAAGAAACCTACAAGGCTCATGGACTGAGATTTAAGAAACAAAAATTGAAAATAAGAAGGAAAGGTAAAAAGGATTAAAAATAAGATGTGGATGAACACGAATAAGAGGTTAAAGAACAAATGACTGAGCAATCACATTTAGACCTTGTAACAAAGAAGAAAAAGTGGATACTACATCTAAGGAAGGAAATAGAGAGGATTGAACTTGATGGTAACCTAGATCATGTATGTGAATTCTATTTAAGATACAAGGAGGGACACCAAAGATAACTTGAAAATGAATTTTTGAAACATTTATTGAAGTTTAAGAAAAATGTAGTTGAACTTCAAGAAAGTATTCCAAATCATCTTTTTGGAAAGTTAGAAGAAAGAAGATTGAGAGCTATTGAAGAGGATAATAAAATGAGAGAAGATACAATGAGGACATGAATAGTGTACTTGAAAATGTCAAGCCACTACTGAGGACAAAGATGAAGACTATAAGACTTATGAAAAACTCTATGATAAAGTTCAAGTGGAAACTAAGAATGCACTACTTGAAGTTTTGAGGGATCCAATTATGATTAATTATGAGGACATGAACAGTGTACTTGAAAATGTCAAGCCACTATCAAGGACAAAGATGAAGACTATAAGACTTATGAAAAACTCTATGTTAAAGTTCAAGTGGAAACTAAGAATGCACTACTTGAAGTTTTGAGGGATCCAATTATGATGAAGCCAAAGAAGAAATCAATGGTAATTACTATCAATGAACCTAAAGTTTGGGAAGTGATCAAAAGGGAATTGATTAATTTATTGGTACACTCAAGCATCCAGATGACTACATTACATGACTACATATTACTTCATATTCTATACCAAAGAATCAAAAAGACCTTGAACAAGTTAATACTAGTGATGTTGGAAATTTAGGAGAAATTAGAAACATAATGGGATAATTAGTTAGAATGGTAGAAGATATTCAAGATGATGATAGTAACAAAGTTGATGAAGCAAAGGAAGATGAAATCAGAAGAGAGGAAACACTTAGTAAATAGGTAGAACAAGAGGAAAATGTTAGAGAAGCAAAGTAAAAACAAGTAGAGTTTATAAGGAAAGAGGATAAGAGAATGGATGAGAAACATGATCAAAACATCCAACAAGGTGAAGACACTACTAGGAAAGTAATTCCATCTATGAAAAATGAAGAAGAATCTTCATTTCCCATAATTACTAAATCTACTCGAGGATTATTCTAGACCTTAATGAAAAAAAAAGGAAAGAGAATGACACAAATTGTTGTACAAAAATTCCAAGACTAGTTGACAAAGAGAAAGCCACTACCACTATACCTACTCCTACTCTACAAGCATTGTTGAAAAGTACTAGCATTTTAGGAGACATCACTAAATTGATGAAGGAAGATATGTACGAAGATAAATTTATGCAACTATTAATATTTTATTATGTAAAAGAAGAAAAAAACAATCAGAGATGTAGAAGGAAAAGCACAAACAACTACTTTACAAATCACTAGAGATATTGCAGAAGGCTTTACCTACTACAATTATATTGAAAGATACTGATATGTTAGTAATTTTATAGAGTGTTATTGAGTAATTTGATGACAAGGTTTGTACAATTGAAGAGCCAACCAAACTAAAACACAAACAAACTTTGAAGCTAGATTATTTCACTAGGTATGTGACAATATCAGAAATGAAATGCAAATAATTGATACATGCATTAAAGAGATTAATGGATGGATTGGAGAAGCAAAGAAAATGTATGTATTATGCACATGAGCACATCATTATACTAAGGATGTCACATATTACATTAAGGATAATGAAGCTAAGTTAGAAAAAATGACAAAAATTTGAGAAAAATGATCTTAGTATCATAGAAATGGATAAGGAAGTTAGAAAATAAAAATGTTCATATAAAATATAAAATTTTGAATATTAATTCAATATTTCCTATTTTCAAATCTAAATTTATTAAAATAAGATGATAAATATTTTTATGATATTTTGAATAATATCTTTATTTAAGTAAAAACCAAATGATTATTAAATTAAATTATCATAATCAAATAATTATTGATTATAATTGTATAAATATTATAATTATTATAATATAATATATAATAAATTATAATTTTATATTTTCAATTTTATTTCATATTTAATTGTATTCTAGTCAAAAAAATTTAAGTTTAAATTTTACTATACCCTTAAATGAAAGTTTTTCTTAAAAAATGTTTTGACATTTCAACAAAACTAGTGATCTTTTGACTTCCTAAAATTCACTATATAACTTGAATCAGGCAATAACATCATCATTGATCAAGAAATAATTTCTATAATTTAACTTTTATAAATTTTAAAACACTACATCTATCCTTGATTCCTTTAGATAATGTGAATGTGTGTGATTTAATCACTAGTTTATATAGTAAATCTGAAAAATAATGTAATAGTACTTAGCCTACTGACTACAATAGATTGACAATTTAATATTTGTATTTTAATAATAATTACCTTTTTATTTATTTGTTGTGGATTTATAGTCATGGGTGGGCCATGACCCTTATGCCAAGTGTACATTGTACAATGTACTTGTAGTCTGCCAATCCATTAAGTGTTAAGTAATAATTATCAATATGATCTTTTTTTTTTTGCCAACTTGGTCGTCATGACACCATTAATAGTTTTATGTGAAAGGAATTGATCTAGATCATTGAATGTAAGATAGATCAACTACCTCATCTCTATTTTGGGCCTAATTTTAAAAGTTATAAAATGAAGTCAATTTCTTCCCAAAATCTAAACACATGTCCCAAATTCACTCAATATGATCACCAAAAAGAGTTGTAATCATATTGTATGAGGTATCACTGATGATAGTTGTACTCTTTCTTATGTCCAACCTTTAATTAAAAATAAGATTGATGGTTTGAGATGAATTTTGAGTCAATTTGGGGAATGTTTTCACTTTTGCCTAGATTCATCTAGATCCATGACACATGTCCACTATCTACTTGGTTAAGTTTCACTTAAACTTTTCATGTTAACAGTGTTATGAGGAAATTAATTGGTCTCAACTTCCAAATGTAAGATAGATCAATGGAATTAGCTCTATTTCAGGCCTAATTTTAAAAGTTATAACATAAAGCATATAATGCCCTGCCCGAAGATCCTTGGAACATAAGGATCAAACATGCACTAAATAAATTTTTTCTTAAGATAAGTAAGATAACAACAACATAAAGTAACCAAGTCCAAGAATGAAACATATAAATGAGGTAAAAGAATAGGCAACATGGCTAAACTCACATGTTCATTTACACTAGTGGAAGTCTTACAAACACCTCCAAAGATCCAGAAGCACCAAATAAACTCAAAATCAAAGATCACATGAATCATGAGAACACCTAAAAGAGTTCTTTTTAAGTCCAAGGTAAAAGTTCCTAGCATGGTTAAACATACAATTTCATTTCCAACTAACCATAAAATAATCAAGAATTATAACTAGAGACCCTCAAACAGTCATACACAAGATGATGACTCAAGGTTACAAACACTCATCTACTAGACACCATGCTGAAAGAAAAATGCTAAATCCTAGAATTGGCTAAGTCTGGAATCCTGAAGCCCTAAAATATGACTAAATTTGAGTTCCTAAAGCCTTGAGATTTTCTAGTATCTTTATCTTAACTTAGAGAGGTCTATAGGTGGAATTCTCATTTTCCTTTACTCCTCTTCTTCTTCTTCTTCCTTATACTTAAGATATATTTTATATATAGGAAGTAAGAAACCCCAAAAGGGTACCCAAATCTCCTTCAAGAGCACATCGAACAAGTTGAAAAGTGCCCACTATTTTCTTGAGTAGGTTTTCCCATAGACCCCATGCAATAATTTCTACTATGTCCATGCGATACTTTTTGATATAGCCATGCAATACTTTCTACTATATCCAAGCGATACTTTCTACTATGGCCATACAATATTTTTCTAGTATCATACAATACTCTTGACTACTATTGTATGATATTGTACACACCATGAACGCATATTCATGAAACTTTAGTGTAGAATGTAGATAGACTGATTAAAAACTAGACTAAACCCAAGATATCATCATTAGAATGTAATCTCTAAGAGCATATCATGTTTCTCTAACTACAACTACTAAAATAGCTCTCAGATTAGCATCTTAGTGACAGTTCTGGAATGAGAGTATGCTAAAAATGCAAATCTACAAGAATGCATGCAAGATCTATGACTATAATGTATATTATATGCTATCAAAATGGATATGCAACAAGCTAACATGAAATAAATGATGCCAAATAACATAAAAGAAATACTAAAATGCTATAAACTTGCTAAAATAAAAATGCTAAAATGATGAATCAAAATGTTCCTATAGTGCAAATGCCTAAAACTTGGGTTCTTTGCCTCTTGGATTTCCCTCCTATTTATAGCATTTTGGAAGGGGTTGGGGTAAGAATCAAGATTTTCACCTTTGACTGATGGGTGAAAGTGAAACTGAAAATATCTCATAAGAGACCAGGAGGAAGAGTGCAACAGACTTGATTTTGTAGATAATTGAGGATATTTTTAATTCTTTTAAAATGAAAAAGGGAGATTTTCAATTTTGTGAGGATAAATGATTTCTTTGATTTAATAAATGTCTTATTTATCCTCAAAACTTTGTCTTTTTCTTCCTCCTTTTTTGAATTTCATTTTATGAATTTGAATTATTTTTCTCCTCTTTTAAAATTGATTTAGGTCTTGTCGATTTGATAGGTGATTAATGACCTGAAGTGATTTTTGATTTGAAAGTCTATTGTATTTCTTCTAATTTTCTCTTTAATTTTCATTGATTGATCAAAATTGTGTGATTTAGGTCTTTGCCAATTTTTGGGTGTCTACAAATGCCCCTCTTTGAGCTAATATGCAAAGCATATCAGTTCAAAGACTATTTTAATATTCTAATTTTAGGTCAACTTTTCATGATTGGATGTCTTGTGTGATGATATTTTGACATTTCATCATTGCCATGGTGTCTATCTATTGATGTTTTGATGTTTGATTGTTGATGATTTAATGTTTTGATTATCATTGATTTGATGATTTGATTGTATTGTTGATTTGGTGTTGCAATATTTTTACTTGGATACCCTGGTTTTGGTTAATTTGATGTTTGAAATTTTGGTTGGAGTAGAATGTTTTTGATTTTTTTCAAAAAAATTGATGCCCCAGCTTGGATGCCCCAGTTTGATTTTATGTTTAAAATTGGTTATGGTAGGACTTTTTTGATATTTCAAAAAAATTTGATGCCCCATTATACTACCTCCTTAGAAATGTAATTGGAAAAAAGGATGTGCAAAATAGGGATGTTCCAATTTTATTTTTGAAAATGTTTGATGAGAACAGTTGATAGGGAATGTGTAGTCACAAAGTGATGTGTAGGATCAATTAGGTAATGTTGATAGATAGGAAAAGTACCCCCCTTAGGATATAGAGTAGGGAAAACTAACATGTCCATCTTAGGATACAGAGTAGGACAAATAGTTGGTTCAAGATAGAGCCATTAGCTAAATAGCTAGATGTTGAGATTTGATTGATGTAGGATAACCACTTGTGATGAAAAAATGATGTCGTTGTTCAATGTTTGATTATTCAAGAGGGGATGAGTGCCCCCAGTGAGTAGGGACATTCAGATCTGACATAAACAAGTGATGTATGTATGTGACATAGGGTTGATTTGTGGAGCTTGTGTGTTTATTTTATTGGCTTAGCATGTATGTCATTTATGATGAGGACCCTTTATGGTAATGATGATGACCTTTTGATATTGATGATTTGATCTTTTTGATTAATGAAATATTCAAGCTTGTTAATGTTTGGACTTGTGCACTTGTTATTTCATGGACTTTATATATCTAATGTGAGAAGTGAAATATGTTTAAGGGTAATGAAAATGATGAAATGAAATGAAATGTGATAAATGAAATATGATGAAATGAAAGGATAATGAAATGAAATGAGAACGTAATATGTAATGAGATGAAATGACAATGGAATGAAAAGGATAAAATGGAAAGAAATGGTAATGAAATGAAATGAAATGGGAATGTGATAAGATGTAATGAGGTGAAATGATAAGGAAAATGTGATAAAAGATAATGGAATGAGATATGATAAAGTGGGATATAATAAATAAAATGGGAATGCAATGGAAACGTGATATGATAAAATAGAATGAAATGGTAATGAAATGAAATGAAATGGAAATAGGAATATGATGAAACATGTGAAGGAGATGGGAAAATGAGGTGAATGAAAGTGAAAAATGGAAGGAAATGAATATTCTAGAGATGAAAATACATGGGATGGACTCAATTTTTGAGATTCAAAAGCCATGAAGCGAATAGATGAAATGCATGAATTACATGTAATGTGATGGAAAAAAATGTAATGTCATGAATGTGATGGAAATAGGGGAAATGAAATACAATGAAATAAAATGAATGGTGGTATATAATGAAATGAAACTGGAGGTAATGAAATGCGATGTAGTGATGAATGGAAGAAAAGGATATAAAATGGGATGTGATGAAATTGTTTGAGATTCAAAAGCCATGTAATGTAGTAGATGATGTGGTGTAATGAGGACTGAAATTTGATACAAGGAAATAGTGACTAGAATTGTTTGAGATTCAAAAGCCACATAATGCAATAGGTGGAATGAAAATATAACACAATGATGTGAAACAACAAAGTGTGATGCATGGTGGTGATATTGGGAGGAGACAAAGTCCATGATAGTTGAGTGCTAAAATCTCATCTTGATGTTGATGTTGATGTTGTTGTTTGTTATTGGATAACCAATTGTGATTTTTTTGGGTGATGTCATGAAGGTTGTCTAGTGTAATCCTGACTTATGTGTCAACCATTTGTTTTCAAGGAACTCGAGATGAAAATGCAAACTAGATGAATGCAACTAACTGTCACTTTTTAAAGAGATACAAACTAATTGTCATCATAGAGTGTGTGATAAAAAGTGGCTAAGTACAACCAGCACTAGCTCAGCTATAGTGATATGAATACTATGTCAACCCAAGAAGTACCAACCAAAATGAAAAATGTACATGAAAATATGACAACTACTAGAAAACAAGAATTGTAGCCACAGAAGAATAAAAATAGGCATGCAAACAGTCACATGTTAGACAAAAGACCTCACCTTAGATAGCATACAAAATTGGTTGAGGTACACATGGCTCTCCAAATAAGAGGAGGCACTTACAAGTGGACACCAATAAAGTGTGAAACCAAAGGATCACAGGAGTTAAATAGTGAAAAACCAATAAAAATATCATGACTTCATCAAGGTACCTCTAGTCAAGCACATCATTGAGATACTAAAAGCACATGATAGTGTAGAAAACCATTATTTGTAGACTAGGTGTGCTTCCAATTATGCTTAATAGTATTGAGTTTGTTTCATTCTACCAGGGAGCAACTATTGTACTAGGAAAATAAGAAATCATGGGATGTGTTAGTGATGATTTAGCAGTGGATTTTGTTGGGTGGTGTGCATCAATAGGAGTTAGGGTAGTTGAATGTTGAAGCCAAGGGTCAAGTGTACTAAGTACCAATGTGGCAGGGTGTAAAGAGTGGATACGTGGAAGGATAGTAAAAAATAAGTCTCAAGTGAGTGATGGCTATAAGTAAATAGATAACATGAGAATAGAACAAGGTGAGATGAAGAGTAGAATGTGATTATTGGATATATTGAGAAGTTGTAGGAATCGTGCAAGTGAAAGTATGTCGGTCTCACTAAATTAGTCACAACAAGAGGGTGTTGCTAGCCAAGGAAGGTGGATGAGGCAAGGGCAATGACAGAAGCATGTTCAACAAACCACCAAGGAGTTGGTGGACCAGTCAAAACTCCAAATGTTAATTTCAGGGCCAAGTGAGGTGAGTCAGGTAGGACAAGGGTTAGTACAACCCAAAGAGGTGGGGATTAGGGTAGAGGAAACATGGCCTTGTCATCTTTAATGATGTTGTTAGGGACTGTAGCACAACAAGCATTACAAGGGATATTAGATGACAAGCCAATGACATAGGTGGAGAATAGTCCACCTGGGATGATGAAGAGTATGTTAAGAGTAGAGGAGGAGGCGGGGGAGATAAAATCTCCTAAAAATTCCATAGGAGAAGCTTCAAAGGATGTAGGAGGCATTAGTGGGGGTGAAGTAGTGAGCAAGACATGTTGGTTGATTAATCTCAGGACATCAAGACAAGGGACAATAGAAGGGGGAACAAGTGGTGCAAATGTGGACAAGCCATGGCTAGAGGTGGAAGGAAAAGGTCAATCATCACAAGATGTGGAGGAATCATGGAAATTGTTAGCCGTAAAGAGAGTCTGAGTAGAGAATGTAGAACAGGAGGTCATGTTTTTGCTGGGATTGATGGAGAAGGTGTAGGAAGATGGGGCACAAATGAAGGTGAGACAATTGCAAGGGGTGGTGGAGGTAGAGCAGGCATGGGTGGAGTCAGTAGAAATGGAACTGCATGTGGAACATGTGTGAGTAGAGGGAAGTGATGTAAGAATGTGAGTGGAGTGATCATGGGCTCAGCAGTTGCAGGAATCTCTAAAAATGGTGCAAGTGGGTTTAGAGAGTGCTTAGAATAAACTGGTGTAACTACAGTCATAGTCTGAGTCATTTAGGGAGGTGATTGTAAAAGTAAAATCCTTGGCATTGAAGTTATAGGAGTAGTTAGCATTAAGCGAGGGGAAGGTGAGACAATTGTAGAAGCGTTTGGGTGAGGCAAAAGTAGACATGGAGCACTAGCAAATGGTGATTGATCAAATGCAAATGGAGTGGGACATGGACCAATGAGTGATCACTACACGGGGAGTGAACAAGTTGGTGGAGAATGTGTACATGGAAATGCACCAGAAGGCAAAGTACACCAAGAAACCACTTATTAGATGGGTCGTTATTATCAGGCATTCCCAAATGAGGATAGGCAAGAGACATAGTTCATAGATAGGGAATTTACATAGCTTCTGAATGCATAATTATGTGGTGGAAGGTTTCCAATTATTATGGATGCAATGTGGGTAAGCAGGGGGTTGACACCAAGGGCTTCTTCATCTGGAGTGAGGCCAAAAGAGACACCATTGATTGGACACCCTATCCTCCCACCTCACTTGGGGAGGGCATAGTAAATGATCCACTAGTTACTGTTTGAATGTAATGTTGTCATTGCCATTGTAGGAGAATAAAAAGTTTGTGCTTGTTGTTGTGGCAATCAAAGGGACAACAAATGTTGATTGCAATGCATTGTCCTATGTATTTTTGGTATTTTTGGAATATATTTGGATGCTTTTGCATTTTTTGGAATATGTGAATGTTTTTGGATTTTGTGATAGGTATTTGGATGTTTTTGTGTTTTGTGATAGATATTGGAATGGTTTTAACCTTTGTAAAAGTAGGAACAATACAATCTATATAGTAAGGATAACCATTACAGGTAGGTGAGAATGTCTATGCGGGCTTGTAATGGAGGAGTAATATAGATTTATGCAATATATGGGGAGCCTCAATGTGTAAGGCATAATTTTGTGTATATTAATAGCCATTATAGACAATTATAAGGCCAATGGTGGGATATTCCTCTAGGTATGTGTTGATACGGAGGTTCGTGAGGCCTATAAAAAGGTGTTTGGGTCTAAAAAGCCACTAGAGGCATCTGAAAAGGACACTTGGGTCTTGAAAAAGGTGTTTGGGCTTAAAAAGGCACGTGAGAGGCCTAAAAAGGTGCTTGAAGGTCCTAAAAAGGTGCTTGGGCCTAAAAAGGCATGTGAGGGGCCTAAAAAGGTGCTTGAAGGACCTAAAAAGATGCTTGGGCCTAAAAAGGCATGTGAGGGGCCTGAAAAAGGTGCTTTGGGCCTAAAAAGGCATTTTGGGCCTAAGAAGGTATTGGAGGTGTCTAAAAAGGACACTTAATTGGCCTGAAAAAGGCGCTTTGGGCCTAAAAAGGCATTTTGGGCCTAAGAAGGCACTAGAAGTGTCTAAACAAGACACTTGCACCTTAAAAAAGGCACTTGAGGGGCCTAAAAAGGTGCTAGAGGGAGAGCCCAAGCTCTCACTCTTATGCTTACTTATTTTGTGCCCTTGGTTGAGTGAGGACGAAAGAGTCTGCTAGATATCTGGGCTTTCGAGATAACATTGATATATTTGTTGAAAGGGGGGGCTAGACCAATCGTGGTCATTACAACATAAATAAGACTAATGATTTGTTGGGAATTGTTGCTTGTGATAGGAGGAAGGAAACAAAGATACCTCTTGTGCTATCCGCATTGTGCCAGATTTTCCAAAGTCCAGTGAAATATTTTAGGACATTACTACACTACTTCTTAATAATTGGTGAGGCATGTTGGGTTCAAAATATTTTATGTCCTATTGTATAACCTAATTGAGCTAAAGTGAGGCAGGATTTGACAGGAATTTTGGGGTGTTGTTAATTTTTCAAGCATTCGTGGGTATGTTCAATAATTATGACCCCCCTTCGAATTCCTTTAGCAAAATTCAATTTTTTTGATAATTTTGGCCAATTTAAAAAAAAAATGGTAAATTTTGGCAAGTTTTGGATTTTTTTTTTGGTAATTTTTGAATGTTTTTGATAATTTTTAACAATTTTTGAATTTTTTTGATAATTTTTAAATTTTTAAATTTTTTTTTGATAATTTTTAAATTTTAAATTTATTTTTTTGATAATTTTTGACTATTTTTGAATTTTTAAAAATAATTTTGAATGACTTTTGGGTCTGTGGGGGTGGAACGGAGGATGTGGGTGAGATTTGTTGGAATACGAGGGTAACCAGGACCATGTGAGGTACCTAAAGAGGCAATGAAGGGAGTTTGGGACATAAAATGGGTTGACTGAGGGCTAAAATAAACATTAGAGATCATTGGTCAAGGTGGATAGCTAAGATGTGCATTGATTTTCCTACAATTTATGTCTATGGTATCTCAATACATAATCTGACTCCCTATTTTGTTAAATTTATTGTGCTCCCCTTTTTTGCTATCATACTAGCTATCTCTCCTATTCTGAACTACATTTGATGCCAAAGAACCACAAAACTGTGACCCCCAAGTGCTCCTCAATTGGGCTATGTGTAAAATTAATTTGACTATGTTGGATAAGCCTCAAACAAGCAAGATTTATCTAGAGGTGGTTGCTTGAGGGTTGTCTTGAATGTTTTTCAGCATTGAAGGACTTATGTTGTTCAGAGAAGTCCAAAGGTTTTGTCTCTTGCCCCTTTTCAACCCAAGGGTGGTATTCTCACTTCTTTTGTACCAATTTTTTTTTTTCTTTTTGAGTTTTCTTTGGTATTTTTGATGTGTTTCTCAAAGCTCTAGACATAAGATCATTTGAGATGAATACTATTGATGGGTTCTGCTAGGTCTATGCCATCACAATGTAAAAGTTTGTAAGTACCAGTCCTAAAGGACTCTGTGATAATGTAAGGACCGATATAATTGGCTTCCCACTTACCTTTCTTTTCTCTAGCCGCTTGGTTCTTAGGGTTTTCTCAGAGCACTAGGTCACCAATCTAAAAAAATGGGGTTTGACCTTTTTGTTGCAATGTCTTGATAACCTATTATGGTACACTTTGAGATGTTCATGTGTTGCATGCTAATGTTCTTCTAATAATTCTAGCTATTCTAGATGGGCCACTCTGTAATCCTCATCTGATAGGATGTCCTGAAGAGTAACTCTCAAGGATGGGATCTCAACCTCTAAAGGAAAAATAGCTTCATAGCCATAAACTAAGGAGAAGGGTGTTGTACCTGTAGGTGTCCTAACACTCATCCTATAGGCCCAAAGGGTAGGGTTCAACTATAAATTCCAATCTCTACCAATATCATTGATGGTTCTTTCGAAGATGTTGATAATGGTTTTGTTGGTGGCCTCTGCTTGGCCATTGCCTTGGGAATAATAAATTGATGAGGAGTGGTGTATAATGTGAAACTTTTCACACAATTCATCAATTATTTAATTTTTAAAGTATAGGGCATTGTCCATTAGGATGCAATGGGGTATGCCAAACTGACAAATGATATGGTTTAGAATGAAAGAAGAAATTTGTTTTCCTGTAGAGTCGGAAAGTGGCATCACTTTGACCCACTTGGTGAAGTATTCTGCGGCAGTGATAATCCATTTATGCCCATTGGAGGAGGGTGGATGGATGGCTCCAATCAAATCAAAGCCCCATTGATAAGAAGGCCATGGTGTGGCCAAGGGGTTGAGCTCTTAGGTTTGGTGCATGAACAAAATTACCATGAATTTGACATTTTTTGTAGGTTTTGATAGTCAATAGAATCCTTTTCTATGGTTGGCCAAAAATAGCCCATCCTAAGAATCTTCTTTGCTAGTGTGAACCCACTGGAGTGTGACCTACAAATCCTTGCATGGACTTCCTGTAGAGTGACTCTAGTCTCATCCTTTTGAAGACATCTAAACAAAGTATTGTCAAGACCTTTCCTATATAATGTATCAGCCACCAAAGTGTGATGTGAGGTTTGTCAAATGCAATTTCACTTTTGGTTGTGTGAGAGGTCAAATGGAATGGTATTAGCATGGAGGTAAGTGATGATGGGGCTATACCAAAGAGAAAGAAGAGTGTCTAAGTGGCAAATGATAAGGGAATTGGGTTGAATAAATGTGGGTTGAACCACCTCTTCTACTAAGAAGTCATACTGCTCATGTTGCTCCAAGAGCTAGAGTAAGGAGGCCAAGGTGGCCATAGCATCCACTGCTCTATTCTTCTCTTTGGGAATTTTTTCAAAATTAATATGAATGAAACATGTCTTGAGTGTGTCAACCATATGTTTGCAAGGCAATAAATTTTCATCTTTTTCCTAATAAGTGTCAGTGAATTGATTGATGATCAACTGGGAGTCTCCATAAACCTCTAGCACTATTAGTTTCCATTCTAAAGCTAGCTTGAGACCCAAGAACAAAGCTTCATATTCTACCATGTTGTTGGTGCAGGGGAAAAGTAGTTTGTAAGACTTAGGGATGGTAACACCTAGTGGCATGATGAACAAGATATTGGTGCCTAATCCATGGTGTGTGTAGGAGCCATCAAAATAGAATTTCCACATTACTGGCTCTGTCTAAAGAATGTGCATAGCTGGGAAATCCACTAGGATAGGATTTGAACTCTCTATAGGTGCATCTACTAATTGATCAGAAATGGCCTGTCCTGGCAATCAACATACTCAATGTTGAACTCACTTAGGATCATCACCCATTTAGCCAATTGACCGGTTAATGTTGTTTTGATGAGAAGATATTTGAGGGGGTCAAGTTTGGATATAAGCTTGACTTTGTGTTTTAGAAGGTAGTAACCTAGCTTTTGGGAAGCAAAAACTATGCCTAGACAAGCCTTTTCAGTAAAAGAGTAATTGAGCTCATAATTAACCAAGGTATAATTGATGTAATAGATAGCCCATTCTTTTCATTGGTCATTTTCTTGCACTAGGAGGGCTCTGAATAATTTATCCATTATAGATATGTATAGTAACAAAGGTTTGTGTAGTACAGGACATACCAACATGGGTAGATTCATCAAGCAAGTTTTGAGTAAGTCAAAAGCCTTCTGGCACTGGTTATCCCACTTAAAATTTATATCTTTTTGTAGCAAGTGTGTGAATGGTATACACTTTTTTGCCAACTGAGAAATGAATTGAAAAACTAATTTAAGCCTACCTTGAACAGAGCATAACTTACTTAGGTCCTTTGGAGGTGGCATACTGATTATGGCTTGTACATTTTTAGGGTCAACTTCTATCCCTTTAGTTGAGACAATGTATCCTAGGAGCTTTCTTGATTTGACACCAAAAGTGCATTTCTTAGGATTGAGCCTAACTTTGAATGCTTCTAGATGGGTGAATATCTTGGTCAGTATGGGAAGATGTTCTTCTTGACTATGGGATTTGGTGAGGATGTCATCCACGTAATATTCCATAAAGATATGCATCATATCGTGAAAGATAGTGGTCATGGCCTGTTGATAGGTAGCCCCAATGTTCTTTAGCCCAAAGGGCATTACATTCCAACAAAATGTGCCCCATGCACAAGTAAAAGTTGTTTTATCTTGATCTTTTGGTGCTATCATAATCTAATTATACCCTAAAAACCTATCCATGAGTGAAAACATGGAATGACCCACTATAAGATTGACAATGATGTCAATGTTGGGAAGAGGAAAATCACCTTTGGGACATGCTTTGTTTAAATCTCAAAAATTGATGTAGATGAATATGATGCCATTCTTCTTTGATATGGGAAGAATGTTGGATATCCATGATGCATACACCAAGGACCAAATGAAATTGGTGCTGATTAACTTTTCTAACTCTTCTTTGACTAATAGAGCTATATGGGGATGCATCTTTCCAAGCTTTTGTTTTACTGGCTTGGCCTCCAAAGAAATGTTGAGATGATGGAGGATTAAATTTGGGTCTAAGTCAAGCATGTCTATGTAAGACCATGCAAAGTTTATCTATCTTTCTTCAAAGAAGTGGATGAATGTATGTCTTTCCCTTGTGCTTAAAGACTATGCCAAATAAATGACCCTTGGTTCTTGCTCTATGCCAATGTTGACTAGTTCAGTTGATTCAATCAAGATGGAATATCTTTCCTTAGAGTATTAGGGTAAAGTATCAATCACCCCATCCATGGGTGCCATAGTTAGGTTTTCACCTTGGGATGCACCACTTTTGTTTGTTTCTATTTTTTTCTTGAGTTCAGCCACAATTTGGTAGTGATCATTGAGGTTGTGGAATGTTTGACCTATTCTAGTGTGACTGAGGTAATTGATACCAGACTCGACTATATACCTTTTTTTTTTTTTTGTCGATGAGGTGGTTTAACCATATTAAGGTAGATGAAGACTTCATGATCAATGTCAAAATGAGGGATGTGGTGAGGCTCGGTTGTATCCCAATGAATGAGTTCAGGATGGACTAGGGGGGAGTGATTCATAATATGGAAAGGGTTCGGAAAGGTTTAAAGACATGATTTCATTGGATGGCTCATATGATGTATAGGTTAGATCTATGACATGAGCTTCTTCTAGAGTATTAGGAAAAGTAGAGCTTGCGAGAGGTTTGTAGTAATCATCTTCAAATTCTACTAGAAAGAAGTCAAGGAATAGGGTTTGAAATTGAAACCCTTCAACATGTTCATCATCTTCTAAGTTGCTCTGTTGTATCTTGATTCTTGGTAAGGTGGGTCTTGGACTAGAGGTTGTTCCTTGTGTAGCCAAACTATCACGTGTGGGTATGTGAACTACATCACATTCTTTATCATGAAGACACTCCTTGAATAGTGACTCAAATTCCCATTTAGTGGAATTTTCATTGTCTTCTTTATTAGAGGTGTTTATAGATGGTTCTTTTGTGGGATATGAACCTGAGAGGGATAGATTCACATTTATGATGTTAGTTATTTTTTGGCTATAACCATCCTTTTGTTTAGGTACCCATGCCAAGGTGGAAGAGAAAGAATCACTATGCTTAGGATGAGCTTCAGAAGAGGCTTATGTCCTATCTTGTTCATCATATCCTACCCCTATTTTGGACTTGTTGGGCCTAAATTGTGCCATTAGAGGTTCAATGATGCCTATCCATTTCCCTAAAGGACCATCTCCCATGTATCCCATCTTTTTTATTAGGTCAAAACCTTTTCCATGTAGGTGGGGTGATATGCCAATGTTTTGTTGACTAATTTCTACCACTAGGCTAGGAGGTGTGCAGCTTGCTCTGATAAAACTATCATCGACCAAGCCTTATCATGCAATTCACACTTGTTATCAAATTCTTTCATCAATCTATCCATTTCTTCATAGTGTGACCATTTAGGGTCTTTGGATGATGATGGTGAAGGAACAAAAGGACTTAAACAATCTACTTTCTCTTTACCTTTAGTTGACATTCATGAGTGGTTTTTGTTTTGGTTGGTAGGGCATGAAGTGTCTATAGTTGTGGACTAGCTGATGTCATCTGTTGGTGTACTAGTTTCTTCTCTATTGTGAGGGACAACAGAATTACAATATTGGACAAAGTGTTGATCTCCTAGTATGGTCACCTCTTGACCCATGTAAGGAAATTTAAGACATTGATGATACGTGGAAGGAACAACCTACATGTCATGAATCCATAGTCTTCCCATAGGATGTTATAAATTAATTTTAGGTCTAAGACCTAACAAATAGTCTCTTTCACAACTAGTCCTACTCTAATTGGCAAAATAACCATGCCTTTGGAGGATCTTTCCTCGTTGTCATAAGCTTTGATGGTAATTTTCTTTCTTGGGCCAACAACATCCTCTATATACCCTAGGGCTTTTACTAAATTGAGTGTACAAATTTGAGGCCTGCTCCACCATCGACCAATGCTTTCTTAACTCTGTTTTGATGGATAAAGAGTTCAATATGTAAAGAAGAGTTTTGGGGCTAGATGGCAGACATGTCATCTTGGGCTGAAAAAGACACACAGTGATGGGCAACCAAGTTGCTGGCCATGTTCTAAAATCTACTCACATCTAGGTCATTTGATACTAAGGCTTTGGTAAGTATTTCTTTATGCTCCAGGGAAATCTATAATAGTTCAAAAATGGAGATATGGGTCAAAGTCTTAAGTAATTGGTTGACAAGGTTGTACTTGGGCAAGGAGGACCTTGAAGTTGTATGATTAGGATTTGTCACAAGTCCTAGTAGGATAACTTTAGAGGCTTGGCCTTGGGTAACAATGTTTTAGGATTGGTTTTTGTTTTTATATTTAACTATGATGACATTTACAATGTCATCAAAGCTGAAAATCATGTTAATGGCATTGTCATAATGATGTGCATAATTAACCTTAGTGTGAGGAGGTGTGTTCTGATTGGCTTTGGAGGATTCACCCTTTTCATGACTAATGAAGGAGTTCTTGAAGGTCGTATGGTCTTCATTATTTCTAAGGTTGTTTACTTCGATGAACCCATCATTGATTAATTTTTGGATTGCCCCCTTAAGGGAAAATAATTGTTGTTTAAATGCCCCCTATTTTGATGGTAGGCACAAATGTGCTTGTCATTCCACCATTTTAGTTTGACTTGGGGTTCATAGGGTTTGTCCTTAGGAAGTACAATGAGCTCATTATCCAAGAGGGTTTGCAAGGCACTTTTGTAAGACACCCCGATAGGAGTATACACCTTGGGTATATCAGAGGATTGATATCTGCAAGGAGGGGGAGCTTGATTGTAAGCAACTTATTGATTGGTTGTCAAAGGGGTTTCTGCATTGCATCAATAGAATGGGTGAGCATTGTCTTGTTGGGGTGAGTTTGGGTTGGTGTTGTTGACAAGAGGATATGGTTGGTTTAGATGGGATTGGGTTTGAGTTTTACATGGTTGGCTTCAACCATCCCATCATTAATGGTGTTCTTGTTGTTTTTTCACCACCATGACTTTTGTTTATTGATGGCCTGGTCAAATGAATTATGAGTTTGCGTGGAGTTATTTGAAAAGCCCTTACCATCTTTTGATAGTTTAATGATGTCATTATTTAATAAGGTCTCTTCTACCTTAGCAGCATTCTCTAAGATGGTTTTGAAATCTTTAGGCCCTTGGAGTTGGAGCCAATAATTCATTGGTTTGTAAAGATTATTGATGAAGATGTCAGTCTTCTCTTTGTTAGGTATGTCTCTGTGATACTTAGCGAATGTGTGTCTCCACCATTATAAGAAATTTTTGAATAACTTGTTGGGAAGTTGTTTCATGTTGCATAAGTCAATCATTGTAACTTCCCTTTTGATATTGTACAAATATTGAGAGATGAACACAGAAGCTAGTTGGTCAAAGGTTTTGATATTGGAGGGTATCTTGGAGAACCACTCCATGGCTTGCCCTCCAAGGCTTCTAGGAAATAGCCACATCAAGTACGTCATGTCATGGAAAAATTTCATACTTAGGGTATGGAATTGTCTAAGGTGGTCTTGCGGATCTAATGTGCCAAAATATTTATCATAGTTTGGAATTTGTACATTTTGCAAAAAATGCATGAAGGTAATGTTCTTATCAAAGGGGAGAGGACACACCTTTTTGAGGCTGAATTCTACAAGTTGTGTTCTTCCTCTCTTCATTCTTTCCATTTCCATTTGTAGGTCTTGTAGTTTTTGTGTCTCAATGTCTAGGTGTGACTCCTCTTTGTCTTGTTTTAAGTTAGTCACATCAAAGTCAAATGGAAATTTTACACCTTGTTGTGGTACTACTAGTATATAATGTTCCTTATGTTTCTCAAGTATCTTGTCCATGATTTCGACAAGCTTGGGATTTTGTTGGAAATCTTCAATCTTAGTTTTGATACTTTTGTCATCCCATACGTTAGTTGAACCCATTGTGGCCATGGATTCTAAGTCTTGATTGAATAAGGGTGACTTGTAAATAACTATGTTTTATGGGCTTTCTATGTTGCAGTAGGCTCGAGGATATTTAGAGGTTTTGTGCACTTGATGGTTCTGTTGGCTATTCTAGCACTCACTTTCATAGGTGATCACTTTGATTTTGTAGCTATACCAATTTTATGTGGTGGCATGAAACATGAGTTGGATTTCTTTAGTTCTTAGGCATTTTTTGAAAGGCAAGGGTTCTTGTTGACCATCATTTGCCTATGGTAACTATTATCACTTAGGTTTGCACCCTTGTCCAAGGCCTATGCGCGAGGACAACCTAGTGAAACATGGAAACAACCTCCAAGCTGTGGGACTTGAACTGCAAGGTTGAGTCTCCGGAGAAGGCCGGCTTCCTCTTACTATTAGGGTGCACCTAACTGCTCTTAGAGAGGAAAAGGGAGAAAGTGAGCACGAAAGAAAATCTACCTATTCTAATCTAAGGAGGTGATGCACCAAAATAGAGTGTTCAGACTCATTTCTGCCCATATATGCACTACAAAACTAAGATAACATTCAAAAGACATACAAACCTAGACTTATGTCAATCGACAACCACATACAGATCAGGAAACCAAACTAAATAACCCAAGGAAAAGGATTTCACTTATATATTACCCAAAAGGCCAAAAATAGATACAGTATGCAAGCCATAGATCTCAACAATACACCAATGAGAGGGAAGACGGATGCACATACACATTGATGGCTAAAGGAGATGATACAAAATGTTATACAGCTCAGAGACAAAGGGAATTTTACATTGTAGACCTGCAAGCAGTAGCAGAGAAATCAGAAAAGGAGTCCTCCCCACAAAAAACTACAAAATCTGCCTTTATAGTTCAGGCATAACTGAGATCTTTTCCTGCTGAAGTGACCTTGCAGCTACCTGCCATTAAGTCCTGCAGAGGACAATCATGGAAATCTGAGGAAAATCTGATCTTTGTTGCAACAAGTGTCCTAAGAGGACTGAAAACAGTGCCATTGATGTTCTGACTAGGTAGATGGATCGACTAAGATGGTGGAGTGTTCTTCCCTATTTTGCATTCATTTTTGGTAGGTCGGGATTGATCATGAAGATCAGATCGCACAACAAAATCAATCACCTTCACTTTTAAGGTTCATGAATCAGTGGGGGTAGAAAGTCAACCTATTTTCTCAAACCAACTGGGCCATGTGGGCCAATCGCTTCTTTTCATTCTACCACCTGGGAAGTCTTTCGTGGTTGACCTTCCTTTATTGAACTAACCGTGCCACCCTCAAACTGTTATCATTAATTGTGGTGATTACAAACCTAACCACAACACTAACTGCCAGCTGTTAACCATCAACCCTAGCCGATCTAGTGAGACACATGTCAGCAAGACACTATGTCGCTATGGTATCCGTCGTGCAAATTTCGATGGCGAGATAGCACCAACCATTGATCGGCCTTAAAATTGAATGATCATGAAGACTCATCGTATCACTGTGTTGTCCTTACCTCAGGCCCATCATATCTGGTGCTACCTCAGCAACCACACTGCACTCGAATGACACCTGGCATACTTTGGTGAGACCTGGCCCTATTGATCCACGTGGCGGATGGGCATTATGTCACTATGGTAAAGATTTCATAACTTCACCATAGTGACATGGCATCATCCATCGATCTGAACTGATTTGGTAGTTACGAGCGACCCAAACCCTTTACTGTGCTGGCTACATGAAAATATGGTCCCACTAGGACACGTGGTGCTCAGGTGCTATGTCACTGTTGATATCTCTCGAGCAGTTCCTCATAGCGCGATGGAGCCCATCATAGATCAATCTTAATCTGACAATCAAAACCACCTCATACTTTACACATCCCCTGAAAATCGATGGGCTCGTGAATCACATATGCTCTGACTCATATACTTGGTGCCTCCCTATTGGCCTTTGAAGCATCAACTTGGCAGACCCAAGACTTTGACCCCACAGAACGGCCACATGTCAACAAGGTGCTATGTCGCTATGAGAAAATCGAGGCCAATTCCCCATAGCACCCAACTAATGACATGTCTTCTGATTTGCACATGTCTTCAAATAATTCACCACCATGGCACCAGACTCCACCAACTGGATAGATGAGGTATAAAATGGGACCCAACCACTTGCCTAAAGCTCTCGTCGTGGTGACTTTTCTGTTGCCGTGAACCTTGCCTGCCGAACACTGGGACTCATCGTAGAAACACCCTCTGACCGATCGAGCGCTATGTCGCTATTAGAAAACTTGTGACTTTTCTAATGGTGACATGGCACCTTGCCACCTTTTGAACTTTCCAGCCTATGAAACCGACCGTTCGCCGTAAGACATTTTCGTCAGGTGCTATGTCTCTATGAAGATTTTTCGGCCAACACATGATAGCGACATAGCACCCATGGTGCCGCAGAACTTTTTTGACCTGTTGAAACATGTTTCTTGACCTGTTGGACCCACCAAACATGTGTCATCAGGGTGCCATTTTGTGAACATAAATCTCGTGCAGCTTCCAATGGCGAGATAGCGCCAACTATCGATCTTCCTCAGATCTAACGGAAGAGAACTTGCGGGCTGCAAAAAATATGTTATAAGGTTCAAAGCTTGGTATTTTAATATTTCCATGAGTATCGGACTATGGACATTTCAAAGATGGGAAGGGTGAATATGAATTATGAATTTTGGCAAGAAGATTAAAATACAACATTTCTGGTGACTCACAGGGGGCATGAGCCTGCTCGATGCATGACTAGTGCCTATAAACAATCCATTGGGTCATGGAGTCAAAAAAGTATGAATATGAGAACTGCAAAACCCTAACCCATCTATAAGGAGATCAAAACATTGAAAACCCTAGCTCTGTAACTGTAACCTCAAAATTGTCAAAACTTCGAAAGCTGGCAACCCAAAGAGAGAACCATGTGCATGCGCACTTATTGGAAAGTAGGAAACAATGGAAGGAAACTAAACTACTTATGTACTTGGATCCACAAATTTTCATAAATAGGGCTTTAGATAGATCCCATTGACTAGAATGGGAAAAATCTCTCCATTTGGCCTGCTCAACTGAAATGCATTAGCCTGTTTGCAACTGGTAATCAGATAGGGGCCACTCCATAGTGGGTCAAACTTGGAATGTCTTCCTAGTTTTGCTCTATTTGAATCCCACTTTAGAACTAAATCTCCCTCTTTGAAGGTTCTTACCCTAGCCTTCTTATCAAAAATCCTTTTCATCTGCTGCTGATGTATCTCTAGGGTTTGCATAGCCTTATTTCTCTTTTCTTCTAGTTCAATCAGCTCTGCCATTCTTACTGACATGGTATTATCTTCAATCAATTCTAGCTGATGAGAAAATTCCAAGGATGGGAATTCCAATGAAATTGGGAGTCTGGCCTCCCTACCATATACCAGCACAAAAGGTGAATTCCCAATAGATCTCTTGGGTGTTATCCTATCAACCCACAGAGCAGTTCTTAATTTCTTATGCCAGACCCTCTGATTGTCTTCTATTATCCTCTTCATGATTCTGATCAGATTCTTGTTGGAAGACTCAGCCAAACCATTACCCTAGGGCTAGTAATTTGATGATGTGCTTAGGTAGATATTGTGATTCATTGCCCATGCAAAAATTTGGGTTCTAACAAAAGACTTAGCATTGTCCGAGATGATAGTAGAAGGAGCACCAAACCTAGATACAATTCCATCAAGGAATTCAACAACTGATGGTTCTGTGGCATCCTTCAAGGTAACTGCCTCTATCCACCTAGTGAAATAATCAGTAGCAGCCAAAATCCATTTATGACCTGTACTAGACGGAGGATTAATGGGGACTATAAAATCCAACCCCCATTGGGTAAAGGGTTGATCTACCTAACTAGGATGAAGGGGGAGAGATGCAAGCCTCTGTTTGCCTAAAAAGAAATCACACTTCTCACATTTTCTCACATATCCATAACAATCATGGAACAGAGATGGCCAATAATAACCAGCCCTCGTGATCTTCATGGCAGTTGTTCTTGCAAAGAAATGGCCACCATCAGGGCCATCATGAAGTTCCTTAATCATCCTCTTAGCTTGATCCTCTTCAATACATCTCAACAGGGTGCCATTAAAATCTCTTCTGAATAGGATACCATCAATTACCACATAGGGAATGGACTGTAGTCTATATTGTTTCCTTTTAGTTCTGTCCAATCCCTAAGGGTATCCATCCCCTGATAAGAAGTTCATGTCATTTATCCAGCTCCTTGGACCATTAGCACTTCCTTCCTCCTGCTGCTTTGTTATTACCATAGCAGCCTCTTCATCAAAATCTTGGCCTGATAACATTTCTTTGCACAATCCTCTCCCTCTTACCAGCTTGGTAATCTAAATATCAACATCATATTCCATTACCCTAGTGATCCATCCAACTCTCTTTTCACTGATATCCTTGCTTAGCAAGAAGTCTTTTACACTGGCATGGGGCACCAACAAATGGATTTTATTGTGGGATAAGGGGTGCTTGAATTTCTTCAGGGCTCTAATGACCGCAAGGGCCTGCTTCTCAACAAAGCTGTACTTATCTTCGTATTCCTTGCACCCTTCACTAAAGAATGCTATGGGCTGCTCCTCATCCTTGTCATTTGTTTGAGTCAAGATAGTAGAGATACTTGACTCACCACCTAGAGTGTAGAGGATGAAATCTTTTTCAAAATTTGGGTTCATGAGAGTAGGGGCTAAGGCTATGGCTGTCTTGATCTCTTCAAAACTCTCCTTCCCTTCCTTGGTCCATGAGAAGACCATACCTTTCTTAAGCATAGCTATAAGAGGTTTCACCATGGTAGCAAGATTAGGAATAAACCTTCTTACAAGATTTATTCTACCAAGGAAACTTTGCAGCCCCTTCTTGTGTTTAGGAATGGGAAGGGCAAGTATTGTCTTTGTTCTTTCTAGATCAATGGTCAGCCCATCCTTAGATACAATGTGCCCTAATAATTTTCCTTGGCTTGTAGCGAAGACACACTTGGCTGGGTTAAGGGAAACCCCAAACTCTCTACATCTTAGAAATACCTGTCTTAGATGATCGAGATGATCTTCAACATTTTTTTGAATATACAATTATATCATCAAGGTATACTAAGACAAACTTGTCAATTAATTTTTTGAAGGCCATCTCCATTGCCTTCTGAAATGTGGCACCTGCATTTGTTAGCCCAAATGGCATCTTGCAATAAGCATAGGCGCCCTACTTAGTAGTGAATGTTGTCTTATGTCTGTCAGATTCCTTAACCAACACTTGGTTATAACCAGAAAATCCATCAAGAAAAGAGAATCTCCTTGAACCACTAACTCTAGATAGAATTTTCTCCATGGAAGGGAGAGGATGGTGATCCTTAAGAGAAGCCTGATTAAGATCCCTAAAGTCCACACACAATCTGATTTCTCCATTTTTCTTCCTTATAGGGACAACGTTAGCTACCCATGATGAGTTTTTGATAGGAAATATTATATTAGCCTCTATCAAATTGGATAGCTCTTTTCTCATTAGAGGTTCAATCTTAGGATTCACTGGCCTCTATTTTTGCCTTACTGGCTTGGCCTTATCAACTAAATCTATGGTATGCTGAAAAAAACTAGGGTCAAACCCTTTTAAGTCATTATATGTCCAATCAAATACATCATTAAATTCTTGACATAAATGAATGAAGTTTTCTTGCTTAGTTTCAGAACATACCTTCCCCATATTCAGAAATTTTCCATCAGCAATTGTAACTGGGGCATAATCATCCTTTTCTGCAGCTAGATTCATTCCTTTGCCTCTTGTTTGATCATCAGGGTTAAAGACACTCTCCAAGGTAATGAGACCCTTGGGTAACTTGTTAGAATTGAGATGAATGATCTGATCACCATACTGATCTTGCAGTCTTGACTGGTTTCTATCTGAGAATTCTACCTCATTCTGCAAGAAACTCACAATTTTCTCATCAGAATCAAACACCTGCCAATTAGTGTTGTGGTCAGGGATGGTAGGCTTCACTACCACCTTTATTTTTTACTTCTTTTGTTCCTCAAGATTCCCTGGTACATCATAAGCTGCACCCACTGCTGCAAGTCTATCAGCATGTCTATTTTCTTTCCTAGGAATGCTCTGAATATTAAATGCATCGAAGCCCTCAAGAAAATCTTAGACTCTATGTTTGTAAGACTTGAGCAGGCCATTTTTGGTGATATTCTAGTTTCTCACTTGGTTAACTACCAACTCACTATCCCCATATACTCTCAAGGCTTGAATTCCTCTCTTTTGGGCAAGTAAGAGACCTTGAATCAAAGATTCACACTCGGCCACATTATTGGTGCAACTAAATTGGAGCCTAAAGGAGAAGTAGTATCTTATTTGTGCAGGAGAGATCAACATAACACCAGCCCCTAATCCATTTCTATTCCTTGAGCCATCAAAGTACATACTCCATGTTCCACTTATATCATCATTAGTCCCAATTAGATCAGGAACTTGAGCATCTTTCTCTATTATGCAATATGTACTAAGGCCTATCTCAAGAGTTTCTAACATAGATTCAAACTGATATGTACTAGCCCATTCATCCAAGAAGAAATCAGGAATCTCTACTATGGAAGTGGCAGGCTCATTTACTATGTCATTTTCATCCATCTCTAGAATAGGGCAATTCATGTTGATGGGATTGGGGGTGTAAGATTCAGTGTGATGAAGGGCTTGAGGTTCTACTCTAATTGAGGCATTGGCTCCATATCTAGTCTTAAATGACATATATGACCAATCAGCAGATATGAATCCACCAATTTGAGCAATGAAGTCTCTTGAAAGACAGATAGCAAAATAGGGCTTGACTTTAGCAATAGATATGTCTTGAATCACAGTGCAACCAGGGCATGCATGTAGGGCCATCTCCACATTCCTAAGGATACCTATAGTTTTGATAGTACTACCATCTAATTGTAACACATCCCTAACAATGGGTTCATATTTCATTCCTAAAGCATCAGCAACACACCTAGGCATTACTAAGCTACTAGCCCCTGAATCTATCATGCAATTGTGGACTAATTTGCCCCCTATAATTAGAGAAACATAGAATGGAGGAGGTCTAACCTTTTTATTTGTCTCCACATCCCCTTCTGGTTGTACTAGACTTATGGCACTCTCCATGATAGATGGCTAATCCTTGGGTTCAATCTTCTCTAATTCTTGCTGCAGCATCCTCTTCTACATTGGTATGGTAGCAACAACATCCCACATAGAAATATTCACATTTTTCTTCTTCATTTGCTCTACCACACTGAATGGTGTATTAGGAACTTTGGTAGAAGCCTTGGGAGCTGCACTTATAAGAGGTTGAGATGGGGCAACATAAGGATCACTTGCATCTTTCTTTCTAGAATCTTGCTTTTGCTGTTGTGAAGTACTTGTTTGTTCATTTTTTGCATGTGCATGAGGTGTAGCACTTGAAGTTGAGGCCTACTTAGGAGAAGGAGGGGCAGCATGTTCCATAGCTCTCCTCTTACTTCTTGTGTTATGAGCGACAAAATCCTGGTTTACATTACAATGCTCCCCAATCTGATGATTCATGAAAGAGCAATCATTACGTCCTTGAATATATGAGGTCTCCTTGGGATGATCCTCCTTGTATGATTGCTTTGCTGCAGGTTCTTGGTCAGTCAGGGCCAAATAAGATTCTGCCTTCTGGCACATGCAATAGGCATAAGAATAGTTGCAGGAAGGACAAAAATCTTGATCTTTGGCCAAGTTATTTTGAGGGACTATAGCTCTGTTCTGATTTAAGCTTGAAGCAGAAGCATGACTATTTTGCCTACCCTGATCAAAAGAGCTATTCCACTGATTAGGAGGCCTACCACCATTTGGAGCCTGATATTGCAATTGGGGAGGCTTGCCACCTTGAGCCTGCTACCTTTCTAAGGCCATCACCTTGTTACTCATTTTTTGTCTTATAGAAAAACTATCCTCTAATCTCTTCCCTTGGTCCTTCAACTCCCTCCCCTATTCTTGCAACTTTTTATCCAGGGTCTTCTCTCTCTTATATATATTCAGCATTAGACCTTGGAGCATCTCTTTGAGTTCATCTATTCCATTTGAGGATGTCGAAGCTTGGGGAACTAGAGTAAGGGCTTGCGAGGTAGAAGTTGTAGGAAGAGGGGCTATTGCTAGTTGGTGGTTGGGAACATCAGGAAAGAAAGGCATATGGGGCCTTGGAGCAAACTTTCCTCCTTGTATTAGGATGTTCTCAGCTTTTATGGCTATCTCATAAGCATTAGGAAAGGTATCTCCTCTGATAGTTTGGATTGTAGTGGCAATATTATTGTTAAAAGCTCTAAGGTAATGCAAGAAGGCATTACCGGGGGTAGGTTTCACTATAGTAGGTATTCTATCCCATGTCTTTTGAAATCTATAGTTAAAATCATTGATACACTCATGGGGGGCTCTTTTTATAGTAGTCAACTGCTCTAAAAGTGACAGATGGTCACTTCTATCCTCAAAATGTTTGCACAATCCTACTCCTAGTCCATCCCAATTAGTTATAGAACCATGAGCTAAGCCTCTATACCACTGTAATGCTTTCCCTTTTAAAGATGAGGCTAAAAGTCTGACAACAACATTATCCTCTATGATACCATGAATATTATAGACATTTGCTACTTCTTGGATATGCTCTAAAGGGGAGATGGAAATTTCACCAGTAAAATCAGGTATACTTTTTAGTGCAGATACTAGTATATCATGCCTTCGGGCTAACAATAGAGGAATTCCACCATTAAAGGTGGCAAAAGCATGAACTCTTGGCTGTGCCATGTAAACAAGTGTTCTATTGATGAGTGTTGATGGAAATCTAGGCTGAATTCGAGCAACAGGAGGAGTAGAGATAGGTCTTATAGGTATATTAACTATTATTACACCCCTAGTTGGTGATAATGAAGTTCTAGTCCTCCTTCTTCTAGGATTTGAAAGAGAAAGCTCTTGATATTGAAATTTACTTCTAGAAGACGCCCTTGTTTCAGCTCTGGGCATGAATCACTGCAACTTTGGCCTGGAACCAGATTTTTTGATGTTCAAAGTCACCAAGTACTTTGAAGAATCAACCTCTTGAAGGCTTGAATACTGAAGCTAGCACTACCTCTTCAACATTAATCTCTGAACTCTTTCTTCTTGACACCAGTGGACTTTGAATTTTGTTTGGAAAAGTGTCCCACTGGGCGTGCCAAAAACTATTGTCACTTAGGTTTGCACCCTTGTCCAAGGCCTATGTGCGAGGACAACCTAGTGAAACATGGAAACAACCTCCAAGCTGTGGGACTTGAACTGCGAGGTTGAGTCTCTAGAGAAGGCCGGATTCCTCTTACTATCAAGGTGCACCTAATTGCTCTTGGAGAGGAAAAGGGAGAAAGAAAGCATGAAAGAAAATCTACCTAGTCTAATCTAAGGAGGTGATGCACCAAAATAGAGTGTTCAGACTCATTTCTGCCCATATATGCACTACAAAACTAAGATAACATTCAAAAGACATACACACCCAGACTTATGTCAATCAACAACCACATATAGATCAAGAAACCAAACTGAATAACCCAAGGAAAAGGATTTCACTTATATATTACCCAATAGGCCAAAAATAGATACAGTATGCAAGCCATAGATCTCAAGAATACACCAATGAGAGGCAAGATGGATGCACATACAAATTGATGGCTAAAGGAGATGATACAGAATGTTATACAGCTTAGAGACAAAGGGAATTTTACACTGCAGACCTATGAGCAGTAGCAGAGAAATTAGAAAAGTAGTCTTCTCCATAAAAAACTAAAAAATTTGCCTTTATAGTTCAGGCATAACTGAGATCTTTTCTTGCTGAAGTGACCTTGCAGCTACCTACCATTAAGTCCTGCAGAGGACAATCATGGAAATTTGAGGAAAATCTGATCTTTGTTGCAGCAAGTGTCCTGAGAGGACTGAAAATAGTGCCATCGATGTTCTAACTAGGTAGATGGATCGACTAAGACGGTGGAGTGTTCTTCCCTATTTTGCATTCATTTTTGGTAGGTCGGGATTGATCATGAAGATCAGATTGCACAACAAAATCGATCACCTTCACTTTTAAGGTTCATGAATCAGCGGGGGTAGAAAGTCAACCTATTTTCTCATACCAACTGGGCCATGTGGGCCAATCGCTTCTTTTCATTCTACCACCTGGGAAGTCCTCCGTGGTTGACCTTCCTTTATTGAACTAACCGCGCCACCCTCAAATTGTTATCATTAACTGCAGTGATTACAAACCTGACTGCGACACTAACTACCGGCTATTAACCGTCAACCCTGGCCGAGCTAGTGAGACATGTGTCAGCAAGGTGCTATGTCACCATGGTATCCGTCGTGCAGCTTTCGATGGCGAGATAGCACCAACCGTTGATCGGCCTTAAAATTAGACGATCATGAAGACTCGTCGTATCACTATGCTATCCTTACCCCGAGCCCATCATATCTGGCACCACCTTAGCAACTGCATTGCACTCAAATGACACTTGGCATACTTTAGTGAGACCTGGCCCTGCTGATCCACATGGCGGATGGGCGTTATGTCACTATGGTAAAGATCGCACAACTTCACCATAGTGACATGGGATCATCCATCCATCTGAACTGATCTGGCAGTTACGAGCGACCCAAACCCTTTACTGCGCTGGCTACATGAAAATATGGTCCCACCAGGACATGTGGCACCCAGGCACTATGTCGCTATTGATATCTCTCGAGCAGTTCCTCATAGCATGATGGTGCCCATCGTAGATCAATCTTAATCTGACGATCAGAACCACCTCGTACTCTGCACATCCCCTAAAAATCGATGGGCTCGTGAACCACATATGCTCTGACTCATATACTTGGTGCCTCCCTATTGGCCTTCAAAGTATCAACCTAGCAGACCCAAGACTTTGACCCCACAGAGAGGCCACGTGTCAACAAGGTGCTATGTCGCTATGAGAAAATTGAGGCCAATTCCCCATAGCACCATAGCGCCCAACTGATGACATGTCTTCTGATTTGCATGTGTCTTCAAATAATTTTCCACCATGGCACCGAACTCCACCAATTGGGAAAATGAGGTACAAAATGGGACCCAACCACTTGCCTGAAGTTCTCACCGTGGTGACTTTTCCGTTGCCGCGAACCTTGCCCGCCGAACACTGGGACTCACTATAGAAACACCCTCCAGCCAGTCGGGCGCTATGTCGCTATTAGAAAACTCATGAGTTTTTCGATGGCGACATGGCACCTTGTTGCCTTTTGAACTTTTTGGCCCGTGAAACTGACCGTTCACCGTAAGACATTTTCGTCGGGCGATATGTCGCTATGAAGATTTTTTGACCAACACATGATAGTGACATAGTGCCCACGGTGCCGTAGAAATTTTTTGACCCACTGAAACATGTTGCTCAGCCCGTTGGACCCACCGGACACGTGTCATCAAGGTGCCATGTCACGAACATAAATCTCGTGTAGCTTTCGATGGTGAGATAACACCAACTGTCGATCTTCCTTGGATCTGATGGCAGAGAACTTGTGGGCCGCAAAAAATATATTATAAGGTTCGAAGCTTGGTATTTTAATATTTCCATGGGTATCGAACGATGGACATTTCAAAGGCAGGAAGGGCGAATATGAATTATGAATTTTGGCAAGAAGATTAAAATACAACAGTAACAAGCTAGATTGGACAAGGCATTTACTAATGTCGATAGGATGAGTTCCACTTTCATGAAGTTAGGTAAGGGACATATGTGTGTCTCCAAACATTTGTGGCTTGATGTGCAAAAGGAAGTGATGATAACTGTTGGATTGATAACGATGTTTGTAGCTCTGCTTGTTTCAAAAAGATGTTTTTGGTCAGATATAGAATTTCTTAGACTTTGTAAAATACTAGCAAGGAAAAGGCTATCCAAATTGGTCATTTGTTCACAATTATTATGGATGCAGATGACCTCTATTTTATGTTTTTTCTCAGATGCATCATAGGATTCATTAGATGCACTATTTAATTGATCATGTGTGCTATTTTAATACTCATATGCACTATTCTAATTGTTATATGCATTGTTTAATGATTTAGATGTGTCATTCTACTAGGCAAATACACTGTTTTAAGGATCACATGCATGTTTAAATAGGAATATGCATTATAATAGAAATCAAAAGCATTATAGAATGTTCAGAAGAGCTATTTTATGTAGTGTATTCCTTACTTTCGAGATTATTCAACAATGTTTTTATCTTGGACTTGGTTTCTCTATACTGGTTTGAAGTTCTTTCTAGAAGGATTTTGGTCCGCACTGGTGTTTATTATTAAGTTTAAAGCACTTCCAAGAACAATAGTAGTAAGATCAAAACAAAATATAAAACCACACGCACCTAGTAAATGGAAGAAAATGGCTTCCTAACAAGGTTATCTAAAGCTAGTGACTAGTAGGTCTTAGTGTTTAACCAACTATTTTTGCATTTACCTCTCTTGTGATAGAGAGCTTCCCACCAAGGCTAAGGAGGTTTTGTGAAATCTCTTATGGGACTATTTGAGGAAGGCTATAATCTAGACACAGGTGGCTTATATTCAATTAGGAATAAAAGATTGGGAGGCAATCCCTCTCACCGGCCCCACTAAGGCAACTTAGGGAGTAGCCTTTCTATGGCTAGATCATCCTACCTAGTGAAAAGAAAGAAATGGAAGTCACAAATAGGTTTTGGAATCTGATCACTCAAGAAGAGTGAGAGCATATCCCTACTATTTTGGCTCCCCAAACACAATAGACACAAAGGTTTAATCACCAACCCTTATATTGCTAAAAATAGAGGGGCTCCTAGTTATGCTATGTGTAGGGTCTTTCCTTATTCAATTGTAACCGATCTTTATAGAAGGTCCAGAATTTTGATCAACTTGAATGAGTTGAGAGCATAGGCCTGCTTCTATTTTGGATTAGCAAGATTGAACTCTTCTATTAAGCTATGTTTGGAACTTTGAAATGCCACACTTTATATTGACAAGAGCCAAGGTCCACTTACCTGATTTGAAGCTAGCAAAGGCTAGGTGCTTTTAGGAGGCACTTCATTCTTGTTGCATGATGTCTACAATTTCGAAGATTTTCCCAACTCGAAAGGGACCTATAAGCAAACAAGATTTAGATCTAGAAGTTAGATTTAGGAAACTGTAAATTTTACAAGATGCACAACAGAAATACTCATATGCATTACAGAAAGCTTTATATGTGCTATTTAATTTGGCAAATTCTCTACAATAAAATCAAATGCACTGTGAGAAACTTTGTATGCACTTCAAAAATCATCAGATGTGTTACAAAAATATGTAAATGCATCACAAAAAACTTAAAAAGCACTATAGGAAGATGTAAATGCACCACAAAAGACTTAAAAAGCACTGTAGAAAGATGTAAATGCATTATAGAACAATTTAAATGCACTTTAGAAAGATTAAATGCATTAAAAAAAAGTTCAAAAGTGTCAGAATATCTCTTGGAAGCATTACAAAAGAGCTAAGAAGTGTTAGAAGATTTAGATCTGACCCTTGTGTGTTTTGGGAAGACTTTGAGATGTTGTTCTTGCTGATATGAGGCCTCCTGAACACTACATAACCTATATTCGATCAGATCTACACAAAAGAATAGAAAGAAACAAATATCTATAGTAGAAATGAAAGATTATACTTAAAATTTTGACAAAAGAGAGGCTTTTAGTTCAAGCCCCATGGTGGGCGCCAATTTGTACACGGTGTGAATGTATATTCATGAAACTTTAGTGTAGAATGTAGATAGACTGATGACGAACTAGACTAAACCCAAGATGTCATCATCATAATATAATCTCTACAAGCATCTCATGTTTCCCTAACTAATACTAAGAAAATAGCTCTCACATCAACATCTTAATGACAATTCTAGAATGGGAGTAAGCTAAAAATGTAGATCTACAAGAATGCATGCAAGATCTATGATTATAATGCAGATTATATTTTATCAAAATGGATATGCAACAAGCTAACATGAAATAAATGATGTCAAATAACATAAAATCAATACTAAAATGCTATGAACTTGCTAAAATGATAATGCTAAAATGATGAATCAAAATGTGCCTATGGTCCAAATGCCTAAAACTTGGGTCATTTGCCTATTGGATTTCCCTCCTATTTATAGGATTTTGGAAGGGGTTGGGGTAAGAATCAAGATTTTCACCTTTGATGATGGGTGAAAGTGAAAGTGAAAATATCTCATAAGAGACCAGGAGGAAGAGTCCAATAGACTTGGTTTTGAGGATAATTGAGGATATTTTTAATTCTTTTAAAATAAAAAAGAGAGATTTTCAATTTGTGAGGATAAATGATTTCTTTGATTTAATAAATGTATTATTTATTCTCAACATTGTCTTTTTCTTCCTCCTTTTTTGAATTTCATTTTATGAATTTGAATTGTTTTTCTCCTCTTTTAAAATTGATTTAGGCCTTGTTGATTTGATAGGTGATTAATGACCTAATGTGATTTTTGGTTTGAAAGTCTATTGTGTTTCTTCTAATTTTCTCTTTAATTTGCACCAATTGATTGTAATTGCATGATTTAGGTTTTTGCCAATTTTTGTGTGTCTATAGATACTTTATTAGTATCACATGATACTCTTCACTACTGCAGTATGATACTTTACAAGTATCGCACAATGCTAAACAAATATCATCCAACTTTAGAACTTAAGGCCAACTAGCCATCTCAGAGCTAAAGTAGGGTTAAAACCTCTACATTGGGGAGTACCAAAACCACCAAGCTCAAGAAATGATCACTCAAGAGCATAAAAGAGATAAAATAACCTTCATATGCTAGAATGAATAAGAAAAAGCATCTATCTATCCAAACCATAAAATCATAAACAAAATATGAATGCAAGCAACATCGCAGTAAAAATAAATAAAGAGCCATACAATATTCTTTCTAAACATGATATAACCAACTTAATACAACCATGCTCATTTCCTCCCTACCATAATGGCATCATGAGACCTCAAGGGCCCTAACCAAAATCCTGAGCATGAATCTCAAATTTCCAACAAGATCATTGGAGTGTCTTATTAGATCTTTCTTACCAATAATCCATCCAATAACATCACATGAAATAAGAAACATCTAACATGCTAATCTACTGATAGCATCACTAATCCAAAGTAGTGGTAAGAAGTCTCAAATAAGAAATATGACACAACATCATTATAAAGGAATGCATCAAGTAACATACTAACCATCATCTAAAACATGATACCAATGCATCTAAGATAAAGCACAAATCACAACAAAACATACTCTAGATATACTAATATACCAAGTGAACTTCAAACACTAGGCTCAAGGCTGAAAGTAGACCATATTTGTACACTAGTCCCCAATAGTGGTATAGGTAGCTATGCCTCCCAACCACTTGGTACTCATAGGCCCACACCCACCATGCTAATGAAGATAATGACCTGACCACAAGATAATCACTCATGGCAAACACACATACCAATCAAGTATGCTACCAACATCTATATGCCCATGAAGACAACATAGTACTTCACATTATTAGTCAAACCCACTATAAGATAACTATGTAGGTCAAACCCACTATAAGATAACTATATAGGGTCTCTAGTGGAGTGTAGGTTGCTTGGCATTAGAAATCCCAAGCTAAATGTAGTGCAAAATCATCTCCCTCAGGAGGCCAGAATGCCATGCCCTCACAATAGCTTTTGCAGAAGATTATATAATGTAGAGACATCACAAACCCACACTCTGATGCATCAGAGAATGTTCAAGTGTGTCCTTATCTTAATTAAGTTTAATTACCCATTAGTTAATTTGGTTATCACTTATTTAAACTTCTTCATGATACCTTGTCAGCCCTACTCTTGGTATCGAGAGAAGTGACTCCACATGTCTACCCTACATACCCATACTTATAACATGATGAGTGGCCATAGAAAATGAAAGCTATCAACTCAACTCCCAAATGAACAATCCCACAAACTGGCCTATATCTAAGAGTTCAAGTCTTGCAAGAACCTATCAAATGTATGCACATGTGCTCGTGTGTGGACACAACTGACTACATGAATAATCAAGTAATACCAATGTAAGGGTTGGATATGAGAAATGAAACAAAAGAAATAAGAAAAAATATCTCACTCAACCAACCTATACCCAAGAGTACAGATTCAACATGAATCCCAAAGAGGCAACAAAATAACCCAACATTATGAACTCACTCAATCAACCTAAATTTGGTATTATGAATTCTACACAAATCCCAATGATGAGAGTACAGATATGACCAAATTGGAAGCCTAATATACATTCCAGATCCATGACCAAAACAAATGCCAAGAAACACCAAAGAAAACTAGGTGGAATGCAAAATGAGGCAATTTGAAAATCACTCAAAAATCAACATTGTCAAAAAGCGATGAAACTAAAACCCATTATCCAAATAGTTTCCAAACTCCCAAAAATCAAATAAAAATCAACTTCCAAGATCATATGCAAAAACAACAAGAATAATGGCACAAAACTTCAAATTAGAACCCCAAAAAGAACTAAAATGTTCATACCTACCCAATTGGGTAGAACTATGATACCAAAATGGAGGGGAACACTAGTTTTCAACCTCCAAACAAATCACTATAAAAAACTAGAATTAAAATGAAGCCAAAAAAATTAAATGGGAAAGCCCTACCTCATAGACAATTAGGTAAAATGAGAAAAGCCACAGTAAAATAAACAAATTGCCAAATCTAACAAAACCATCAAGGAAGTGGAGCAATTCTGGAACAAATCCAACGAGCCACTCCATGCTTGAATCCGCCAAACAAATCAATCACAACAAAAAAATGAAGGAATTTCTCCAAGAGGGTTTTGGAGGAATTTTCTCATTTCTCAAAACATGAAAATTGAAAAGTGAGTTTAGAAACTCCCTTTTGGCATAATATAAGAACTTTATCAAATGACTTATAAAATAGATTATTAATTTAATTAATAATCTATTTGCTACCTTTTCCAAAATTAAATTAGGAAATTCCAATAGAAATGGAATTCATCTACAAAAAATTAGCTAGGAAAATAAAATAAAATAAATAAAATAAATACAATCCCTCTAAGCCATTAAAAATCATTCAATTAAATAACTTCCATGATCATTATAGATTCCTAAATGCATAGAAACACTCATGAGTCTAGACAAAAATGCATAATGAATCCAGACATTCCAATTACCAAAGGCTTAAAATAATAATAAAAGATACATCGCCCATACAGGGATGATATTGGCTCAACATGAAAGGTTTGATCAATAACTCCATGTGCCACTATCAGGGATATAAGTCCTGCACACTAAATGAACATAATCAAGTGTAGTTGCACAATATATCATAGCCAAAGCAAAAAGAATGTAAATTACATGATTAAAGCATCAATTAATTTCATATAAAAAATCCTTCAAATAAATTATTTTTTATGAATCACTAAACTGAACAAGGTAAATATCTGTAGAACATAATTTGATAAATTCAATAGGAGCAAAATCATTTTCTAATTAATTTAAGAATTTAATAATAGAATTAATAATCACTCAACAACCTAAATGCCACTATAACATATAAGTCAACATAGTCAAACACATGAGTAAACACTACTACAGATACCAAGTCAAGTACAACAAGATAATAATGCAAACTGCAATCAATGCACACATATTAGGGTAGTCATGGAATAATATCGTAAAAAAATATGAATCTAGGTAATCACTACCACAACCCTTAGAGAAACCATCAAATACATCATAATCTCATAATCAAGCATAAACATAATCAATCCAACTAATACAGTAATATAAATCCAATCACCCCAAGGGTGTTGACCACTCATGGGTCCTAACATGATCATTTACAAAGAAAGAGCATCATGGTTGCATCCATTAGGATGAATTAAATAAATCAAATGGGAGAGGCATTACATTATCCCCTCAAAGACTAGGCTTACTACTGGAAGCATGCAATGCAAGACTAGAAACCTCACACACCAAATGAAAAATCAAACCCAAAAAACTCAAGGAAACATCATCAACTTCTTCACAAGTCAAACCAAATCACTCCAACACCTAAAAAGCATTTGGCCAACACCTAATTAGGTCAACCACAAGAGAAAATTTGCCACATCAATACAAAATCCCTAAACAAGGAACTTCCTATGCACTAGGAAAACCCACCTAAGCATGAACTCAATATTATGAGGCAAGAAGCCTGCCACTCTACTTTATTATAGGTGCTCAACTGCCACATGCACCTACTAAGTGTCCACTAACCAAAGTTAAAACACTATGCACTTCCAAAATGAATTGGAATCAAGGGGGATAACCATCCCAAAATGCTTAAGAATGCTACCATGCAACATATGAGCATTCAAAAATCCACCTAGAATCTCACTAACTCACCCTAAAACACAAGGAATGAGGATTCTCAATGAAAATCACTCTCTTATGAGGGGTACTCTCAACCACTTACCACCAAGAATAGGAGCAACTTTGTCACTATGTTACAAAATCTCCACTATCATTGAAAATTAGGGTCACTTAACCCTAGAAGACAAGGCATCACCTTTCAACAAGGTTGAAATGAATTCCATTAGTAGACCAAATTATATATTTAGCTTCATACCAACTCACAAGGTGGTAATATGTCCATTGATACCATGTCCTTCTAGCTACACACCATCCATACTACTTGTATCATCTTAAAATGGAAGCACTTCTATCTTGGTAGGTTTAGCACCCTCTTTTAGTACATTTATCATGATATATTTGCATTTAGGATGCATTCTGCACTTGATTCCTTCATTCTAGGTGAAATTAGGGTTAGAATCTCGAAGATTCTCCTTAATTTACCTCTTCAATGACTCTATTTTATGGGTAGGACATAGGAATAGGTCCTTCTAGCCTTCATCATATTAATTACATGATTTTGTGCCTATTCTTGGTATTCAATCCTATTCTGATATCATTTCTAGGTTTTTGGTATCCTTAGGACTTTCTATTTTTGGCTCTAGTTGGTTTTGATCCCTAGGTCGACCCTGACCTACGGAAAGGTTGACTAGGTCAACCCTAACCTAGGGAAGGGTTAAGATCATCCTTGACCTAGTTCAAGGTTGAGGTTTTCCTTGACCTTCTTCAGGATTTGATCCCCCTTTTTCAGATTTTGGTCTCGGAGAGTCCCGATATCAATGTTGGGGTTTCAAATTTGAATGTAGAAGGGGTTTAATTTGAGATTAATTTAATTATTGTCCCTTAGTTGGTTATTGTGATGGGACCATAATTTAATGTGAAATTTGAATTATGGGTCCTCACATTACTCTAGGAGCTGCACCTTGAAGTCTCTATATAAAGACTCATATTTCCATCTACCTACAACTAGAAGAACAACAAGAAGGAATACTAGAATCAAGAGATGATGCTATGAAGATATAAGATTGCAAAAGAATGATATATAATATCAAGCTATTGTGGATATCAAGCATTTTTTATACCATTGTGAACATCTATTTGGAGTAAGAGAGATCTTTTAGTGTAAATAATAAATTATTATTACACTTTACTTAAGTTTACCTAGGTTAATGCATTATTTTATTATTTATTAGTTAGACACCTAAGAGTATGCATACTCATATGAGCTGTCTTGTTGACAACACAAGAGTTAGCAATTCTAATTTAGTACATGGTGTCTACAACATAGGAGTTTGCATATTTATCTAAGTTGTCATGTAGACAATACAGTTGTTTGCACTCTCATTAAGCACATGGTGTCTACAACATCTTTTTATGTGACACACTTATGTAAGCTTATCCTCTCATCATTGCACTAAATTTTGTGCTCAATGGAGGATAATCCACTCTTGTTGGACATGTGCTTAGTTGTGAGGCTTATCACTTTGCTAACTTCTAGTCGATCTAGAGGCCTTTATATACAAACATTCCTAGTGTGTATGTACATCAATTCTTTTTTTCATATTTTTATTCTGACCATACGTTATTGGTCCATTTTGCGCTAGTGCTTGAGCTTCTTGATCTTGGGTGATTTTTACCTAAGGAAAATTCTTATGTAGTATTAGAGTTGAGGGAGCTTTTCTTCACATAGCCATTGGAGACTTTTTTTTTCTTCACCTCTAAGAGAAAATTGATTTAGATCCAGAGTATTGTAGTCAATGGGAGCATCTAGAGCCAAAGCAGACCTCACCATTATGTCTAGAGCATCAATTCGATGAATTTTGACTATAATTTTGCCTACCCTAGGCCATAGTCAAATTTGAGGCAAATTTTTTTTGCAAACTGGCACCCAAAGTCTCGATTTGTGAATTTGGTATGGTCATTTCAGATCTATTCATTTGATTTTTGGATTTGTATTTTCTCTGTAATTTTTTTGCAATTTTTTTATTTTTTAGATTATTTTTTAGATTATTTTTTCAATAATTTTTATTGCAGGAATCAGGTGGTCAAATCTTGACGCCTGTGGAATATTCCAAGGAATATTTGTCCACAATAATTAACAACATTTTCACTATTGACTTTACATATACATGGTAGAATGATCAAAATTTCTTTATAACCAACAACCAAGCCAACAGTTGGTGAACACCACACAACACTTCTAGTGGCTCTTTGTTTTACCTCCTATAGCATCAAAGTTTTAAGTTGCATTGTGTTCTCCCACACTATGGATATGGGTTTAATCCCACCTCCTACTGGTGACTTTAGAAACTCTGACCCCTTCTTTTGATGTCACCATGTAGAATTTTTAGACACTAGACATGTCACAAAGACACATCTACAACTGTAGATGCCATGTCTATAAAGATCCTAGACCCACTCACCTACCAAATTAGCTCCAAGCGGCTAGAACACATCAACAACACCATATCAACATGTGGATCAAAGTTAGTGCCATGTCAGGTGACACATAGGAAGATCCATGTCACCTTCATACACCTAGTCACCTACTAACATTAGTAGTATGATCTACTATGTCAAATCCAAGTCATCAGTCATATAGTATAGCCTACCACATCATTTGGCAGGCCCATTTTTTGCTAACATAAGCATTTGATTGCCTTAAAATTGATGACTATTTGACCATCATTAGCATGCCTGATTGCACTACCATGATGACTATTTGGATGTCAAATTTAACCTAGTGTTTTTCTAATCAGACCCCTCACCATATGTAGTTTTGATTTGATAGTCCAACTTCGAGAGGCCATATCTCAGTCATTTAGAGTCCAAATTAGGTGCTTTTTAATTTATTTTGGCTATAATTTCTTGAAATTTTCAGTGATGTAACTATTTTTTGATTTTAGTGTGTGGATTATAAGCTTGTGTGGACAAAAATACCACTTTCACAAATAGGTCCTTTTTTGTATTGTATTACTTTGATAAAATTTCAAAATTGTTGTACATCTGAGCTACATTACTAAGTACTAGATTTGAACTCCAAAAGGAGGTTGTAAACAAAAAAATTAGAAGCCCACTTTTGTCCATTTTGACAAGTGACCTATTGTAAATGCACTACATATAAAGTGCCAAAAGCATCATTTTTGGAGGGTTTTTTGATTGATGAATAGTGGGGTGTGTCTTGTGTTCTCATGTCTCTCTTTCTCTCTTGTACTCTTTTAATTTTTTGCATCATGGGTTCACCTAAAACTTCACTTTTAACTTCACACAATTATACTACATTGAAAGATATTGTGTGGAGTAGACTAATGAAAAAAGGTTTAAATCTATATGTTGATGGTACAACTATAAAATCCACTGATGTTGCTGCACAAGTTGATTGGCAAGATAAAGACAACCAGGATTTAGGAATTATTAGGAGTTGTGTTCACAAAGATCTCTTCTTCCACATTTTCAGCTTTAAGGATGCCAAGGGTGCTTGGGAGAAACTTGAAGGTTTGTATGGTAAGGTGGATGAGGAAAAGGGATTCCAAATTAAGGATGATCTACTTCTCTTGGATCCTAAGAATTTTGACACAATTCAAGGCTATGTCAACAAAGCCAATGAATTGAGAGCACTACTTAAAGATTGTGGTAATCCCATGAAGGATGATAGATTGATTCATCACATCTTGAAGAGGCTATCTTCAGAGTATGCTTCTTTTGTTTCAAGTTACAACACTCAAAGGTTAACCATGGGAAGTGCCTTCACTAAGCCTTCATTTGATGCATTTATAGAAATGTTGTTGTTGGAACAATCCAAGTTGATAGATATGATAATTATCAAGTCATCCAAGTCTACAACATTGGTGGCTAGTAATAAGAACCGATCAAATCAAGGCAGCAAAAGTTTCACCAATAGCAAGAAAAAGCAATGGAAGCCAAAATCACAATCAGAGACACAAAAATATTCCTCCTCACAACAAGGAAATTCTTCTTCCAACAAGAAGGGAAACAAAAAAAACAAGGATAAACTATTTTGTTCATATTGCAAGAAAAAAAATCATGATGAGCATCATTGCAAGACTAAGAGAATAGATGAGTTGGAAAATGTACTTAGGAAGAACAAAGTCAATGTACCAAATGCTTCCAAGGTTTCAAATCCATCCACTTCAAAGGGAAAAGGGCAAGCATTTATGGCAAGTTAAATTTCTTTAGAAGAATGGATTCTTGACTCAGGTGCCTCATATCATATGGGTTCTTCAAAAGGACACTTTTCCTCATTGAAGTAGTCTAAGGTATCTCACATCTTTGTAGGGAATGATACACAAGTGGAAGTTTAAGGGAAAGGACAAGTTGAGATGGAAAATGGAGAGTTCAAAGATGTTCTCTATGTTCCTAAACTTAGCTCTAATCTCCTTTCAATTTACCAAATCACTCACTATGGAGATGGCAATAAAGTTGAGTTCCTTCTTGATTCAGTAATGGTGCAAAATCTTAAAGATGATTCATTGGTTGTAGTGGGTAAATTCAATCATGACACAAGGCTTTATTCTTTCTCCCACTTTGTGCCTAAGTCTCCTTCAAATGCCTTGTTGACACATTCATAATCATAAAGAAAATTATGGCATGAGTGGTATGGTCATCTTGTCTTCTGCTATCTTCATCAACTTAGCTCAAAAAATATGGTCATAGGTCTACCTACATTCAACTTTTCTATAGGTGAATGTTTAGCTTGGTCAATGGATATGCATCTAGAAGAGAACATTAATGAAGGGAAGTCTTCAAGAGCATAATTTGTTCTTGAGATGGTTCACATGGTTCTAGGAGGCCCTTTTTCAGTGACACTAGTTAGCAAGGGTTGCTATGTCCTCACTTTCATTAAACACAAGAATGAAGTGTTTCTAGCCTTCAAGAGTTTCTAGCCTTCAAGGGTTTCTAGCCTTCAAGAGTCATCTTGAGAAGCAATCAAGTAAATCCATCAAGGTTCTTTGTATGGACAATGAAAGTAGATATGTGAACTCAAGACTTAGAGACTTTTGTGAACTTGATGATATTGATCTTCATAATCCTGTAACATTTAGTCCACAAAAGACAAGTGTTGCAACAATGAGGATTAGAAATCTTAATTCAATGGCAAGTTGCATTATTCAAGCTAAGTCTCTTGATCCATCACTTGAAGTAGAAGCAATAAACAATGCCAATCACATCCTTAACAGGTCTCCTCATAATGTCTTATATGGAATGACTCCTTTTGAGGCATGGTACAAAAGAAAACTAGTTGTGAAACACTTTAGAGTTTTTGGTTGTCTAGCATGGACACACATATCTTCAAGGGAATGTAAGGCACCACCACCAAGGCCTTGTACTTTCATTGGATATGATGAAAGTGTTAAGGTATATAGACTTATGGATCCTAAGACTTATGGGATATTCATAGAGAGGAATGTTCACTTTGAGGAAAGTTCACCTATATTATCCTCTAATCCTCTCCATACTCCATACATTGTGGAAATTGATAGTGACAACAGTTATAGTGATTCAATAGATTTAGATTTGGGGGATCCTATTGACAAATGTAGAAAAAAGTCACAACATCAAAAAATTCTACATGCATACATTGCTACAGTGATAGGTCCATGTAATTTAGTACAGTTGGGTACACATTTTCTTCTAGTTCCAACTTCAAGGGATGACTACTTGATAAACATTTCAGGTTTGTTTGTAGAGTCCTACATAGAAAATTTGGGAGACATAATTGATGATATACATCTTCTCTTTGATGAAGAAGATCCTTCCTCAGTTGTTGCAAGGGAATACTCTGACCCTCTTGTCCATTCTCTACATGATTAATCTTACTAGGTTGATATGATTATGGATCCTTATGTGTAGTAGTTGTAAGAGGTCTCTTCATCATTCAAGGAGAGAGTTGGTTCTTTGGGATATGATCTACATCCATCCTTGCTAGATTTGAATTTTTTCTTTTCAACAGTGTTGGAAGGGGTGACCGTCAGTATCGAGACAGGGATAGTTGAGAAATTTTCAATGACATCATTCATCTTCAAGACTCTTTCTACACATTGGGGAAGCATCTCATATGTACCTATGACATTGTTTCATGCTAAAGGGAGGAACATTATTCAGTATTCATGGATTAGCTTCTACATTCATCTTGGAGTAGCTATGACTGATCGACATTGGACATTGGGGGGGGGGACTACCTAGTCTCCTTTCTTCTTCTTCTTATTCTCTCTTATGGGGGGAATTTTTCCTATTATGGGGTTTTGTCCTTCTCATACTTCTCTATTGTATATACATGATGTATGTTGTAATCGGGGGATCTTAATTACTCCATCCATCCATGCATCTTTTTTTTTCATCTCTCTTTTTGGGGGAGGGTTTTTACAATGAGGTTTTCCCTCTCTCTATTTTTAGAGAGATTGCATTGCATTTGTACATGGGTACCTAACATGGCTTAGTAGCTGAGACACATCATGCATTTTCATTAAGCTTAAGTGCATTCCCCTAAGTTGCACTTAAGTGGGGGTGTTAGTGTAAATAATACACTATTATTACACTTTACTTAAATTTACTTAGGTTAATGCATTATTTTATTATTTATTAGTTAGGCACCTATGATTATGTGTACTCATATGAGTTGTCTTGTTGACAACACAAGAGTTAGCAAATCTAATTTTTCACATGGTGTCTACAACATATTTTTATGTGACACACCTATGTAAGCTTATCCTCTCATCATCGCACTAAATTCTATGCTCAATGGAGGATAATCCACTCTTAGTGGATATGTGCTTATTTGTGAGGCTTATCACTTTGCTAACTTCTTGTCAATCTAGAGGCCTTTATATATAGACACTCCTAGTGTGTATGTACATCAATTCATTTTTTCATATTATTATTCTGATCATACTTTATTGGTCCATATTGTGCTAGTGCTTGAGCTTCTTGAGTTTGGATGTTTTTTCCCTAAGGAAAATTCTTAAAAGATCTAATCTTCCTTAATATGTAATTATCAATATTCAAGCATTCAAAGATACAATCATGGGGTAGCAATTATGGATTATAAGTTGGTAGGAGTACATTATCCTTGGGGGCTTGGTATGCTTTCTTATCTTATTCAAGTCTATGCATTGCTTTCTTATACATATTCATGCTAGGGTTTCAATCTAGTAGATTAGGTCTTGGCATTACACATACAATACACACACATTTTATTATATTTGACTATTTGTGGAGGTGGAAATCACCAAAATAGGGGTTTGACTAAGGAAAAACCCAATATAGCCACCCCAAAACCCAATTTTTAGATATATGTAGGTGTTGTTTCAAAGATTGAAGTGCAGATTTGGATACCCTATTCAAAAAATTTTTGAGATCTGTGAAATTTTTTTCATCAAAGAAGTGAAAGTCAAGGTCAACTTTTCAGGGCACAATTGTGCCCTGGGGCAAGATTGTGTCCCACCAACTAGGTCAAGGTTGACCCTCCCTTAGAAGGATAAAAGTTTTCTAGGTTTTCTCTATCTCATCATTTCCAATTTAGATTGGATTGTAGATTTTCTAGAAACTATGCACAGGCATCATAAAATAGGTATTTCCAAGTTGGTGTGATTTTGAGTTATGTATCTTATCTTGTCTAATTTCAAGCATTTCTATTACTTATTCCATATCAGCTCTAAAACAATATATGAATAGTGGTGAAAATCCTACACATTGTGAAAGATCCATTTTTATCCTTTCACTACTCTCAACCTTACAACTAAAAATCAATCTCCAAACTCAAGTCAAGCAAGGAGAACTTGATTGAGATAAAATCCTAGAGATACAAGCTTGGGAAGAAAGACACTATATAGTATTAGGACTGAGAGGGAGTCTCTCTCAACCTCTACACTAAATCAACCCAAGATGTGTCAGGAAGAACTCACAATTCCACCAACCATCTATACACTCATCCAACACTAAATGTGCTAGTAGTATAACCATGCCAACTTGCTCACTCTAGAGAGGAAAGCATAAGGGAAAAACAATAGTATTGAGGCTCACAACTAGGGTCAACCTCAATAGCAAACTAAGCCACACCCAATTATCAAAGGATATCACCCACTAACAAAAAATGACACTACAAAAACACATGGTCATAAGACCCATGATCATAGATCAAGGCATTTTTAAGCATTAGGGCATGCAATAATGCACTAAGAAATAATGACCTTCACTCTAGGAGCCACCAAGAGCTGTTAAAATCTATCAGGAGCTACCATAAGCAATAACCTTCACCCAAGCTCCACTAGAATCTTCTAAAAAGAGGTCAAAAGGGGTCTACACAAGTCTTATGACATGAAGAACCTAAGACCATCTAAGGACCACAAAAACAAAAACTCACAAGAGCATCCAACTAGGTGGAAAGAAACCCATCTTGGTTGTTAAAGAATACAAACAACCAAAATATCCAAAACCATAAAAGAAGAGGAATGCTAACATAGTCATATAACCTAACAAGAAAATGACAACACTCTTAAACCATAAAATCTCATTTAACAGAATCAACATTAACTCCATCATCAACAAATAGATATGAATATTTGAATTCAAGATAGAGCAATAGAACAAGAATAAATTACCATCTAACAAGTACATACTTTTTTTTGGCATTATGGTCAAATCATTTGTCTATTAGTGATTAAACACTTAATCATTTTATTGATTACATTGCTATCGAGCTTCTTAGTGTAAACCAAGCTATTGCAATGTAAGCCAAGCTTCACAAAGTCTACCAAGCTCAATAGTGTAAACCATGTAGGAAGTAGTGTTAACCAAGCTTTGCAGTATTGAACAATCTTATTAGTATCTACCGAGCTAGTCATGTTAACCAAGCTAAAGGAAGGTAGTGTTGACCAAGATGTAGTGTCAACTGAGCTATTCAGTGTCTACGATTTCTTTCATATTTTCTAAGTCACCAAGTGCTAACCAAGTTCATGCCTACTCCTGAGTGATCAATGTGAACCGAGTACTATTTTTAATTGAGTGCTAGAGCTTGCCAAGTTGAAAATATTTCCAAGTGTTAGAATATCACTTGACTGGTCTTCAAAACTCAAGTATCACTAGTAAGTTGACTTAGTGAAGATTATTTGAATTTTGTATTATAGTTGACTCTAGAAGGTAATTAATTGGATTGGTATATATGTAATATATCTTGTGTGATCCAAATGGAAATGAATAAAAATTATGAGCGAGAATTAGAAGAAAAAAGGCTACAGTAGTATAAGAAAAAGTAGAGTCTTATCTATCACAACAAGGTGATTAGTTTACATCAAAGGAATATCATTCAACAAAACAAGTTGTAGATCAAAGATCTACTACTGGTTCATCCTAACAAGTGCATCATACAAATCCTTTACCAAGGTGGACATAATAGTCCTTATCGCTCCTAATAGGGAAGATCACTAGAAGTGATCACTTGAAAGCCTTAACAGGACAACTTTATATTGCAATACTAAAGCTTGTGGGCATCATCCCCACCCCAATTTTACTTGCTATTTAGAAGGTTTCTAGGTTACCAATATTGTGTCAATTGTTATGAATGTTTTATTTCTTTTAGCATTTCATGCATGTAATTAGATCATAATAGCTTATGAAGGATTAATTGGTGAATTAAGTAAAAAAATTATTGGTTCTTAAGTCACCCCCCCTCTTAGTCACCTAGCCTATCTTATATTTCTAATAATTAGTACTAGAGCCTAGTTCTCACATCAGAAGTTTAGCAACTTGAAAAAAGATCAGAGGAAATAGAAGTATATAGACTAGAGAAAGCTATTGAAAATGAAAAGTTGGATCTGCAATTGGCCATGGGTTAATTCAAGAAAATGAAGGAGCAACTCTCAAAATTGTTAACACAGACTGGCTACCATTACACCAAAAGCTTGAACTATTAGTGAGGGTGCCACTAGAGAGGTTAGCTAGAGACCACATGGGTCTAAAGGGAGGGTTGAGGGTCCCACATGATAACAATTTAACAATCATCTTTCTCCTTAATATTTCCAACTATTGCATGAATTTCACTCATCATGCTAGATTAACCATGTCAGTAAGTTAACTAAAATTAGTCCTTTCATCTACCACATGGCCCTATCTACTTGAAGCTTTTCACCACCATTCCCAACAATCATCTTTATTTCATTGACCTATTCTCATATCTCTTCGTGGCTTTGCAACCCTTTTTCCCTATTAATTATTTGACCCTATGAAAATGTGACTCTCCTTGTCTTATTCTTATCATGATTAATCCAGCCTTGATTTGATCTCTTGCAACTAAGTGCACTCCTTTTCTTGAACATTCTATCATGTTCAGAAGAAATTGCACTTCATGATCAAATTTTATTATGATTCATAGTCATTTTTCTCATACGTAATCCAATCCCATGGTCAAGGTTGTATTGGGGTTATGCTGGCACCCTATAAAGGAAATTTTTGTTGTTGTTCAAAGGATCTCTCTTTTTTTGTCTTCTATAGATACTCTCTATAATTATTTTTCCTTTTATTCAATATAAATCACCTCTGTCATATCCATTCTCAATTAATTAAGCTTGTGCAATTTTTTATGCCTCACTTCTTTTGAATGTATTTTGATGATTGTAATACCATATGATTATGTTTATTTCAATTAACTAATCTGTTAAGTGAATCTATCATGTTATCTTCTTGACTTGTCTATGATATTGAGCTTGAAGAAATGCAGATAGTGGTGTATCTTGCAAATTCTATTATATTCTAGTGTAGTTATTGGAATAAAGTAGATCAAAATACTATTTGGTGTATCACCCCCTCTAGATTAGAATAGGTAGTTTGATTTTAATGCATCTCCTTCTCCCTTTTCCTCTCAAGAAATAGTTAGGTGCACCCTAATAGGAAGAAAGCCAGCCTTCTCCAAAGATTCAATCTATAATTACAAAGTCCCACACTTTCAAGATTGTTTCCATGTTACATGAGGTTACCTTTAGGTTAAAAAATTTAGGTAAAGCTACAAAATTTATATCAAAAAAATCTTTGCAAAGAAGGAAAGAACTAGCAATACAAATGAATGACAATTTCTACACAAAAGAAAGAATTGAAGACATTTTCCAAGATAGAAGTTTAGATGAAGCTGATGCAATAGTCAAAGATCTACTTGAGAAAAATCTCACTCTACATGAAGAAGTTAGAAAATTGAAAAAAGAGCAAGAAATTTAGCCAATCAGAATGTGTGATAACATAGAGAAAAGGGACATAGAAAAAGAGGAGAGAACATTGCTAACTAAAAGGATAGAAGAAAAGGATAATAAAATTCAACACCTATCTATTCAACAAGAAAATTTGATAAGTCAACTCAATTATGCAATTCAATAACTATTAGTACCCAATATGGACATGGTTTTAAAACTTGTAATGTGTGTTTTTGAACTACTTTGAACCTTAGTTCAAAGTAGTTCGAAATGGTTCAGTGGTTCAAATGATCCATCCTATAGGTTTAATACAAGAAAAGTTCAAACTCATGGTTCAAAGTATAGAACGGTTGACTCAGAAAAGTTCATAATTCATGATCATTTTTTGTCAGTTTAGTAGTTTCATAGGTTCAATGAGTTTGATGTTTCAAAGATTCAATAGTTCAAATTTCAAGTGCAGAGTCTTGAACCACTTCAAACCAAAGTTTGAAGCAGTTCAAAATAGTCCAACTTGTTCATGCAAGTTTAATGATCTATTTTGAGAGGTTCACATGTATGATTCAATGGCTTGGTTTCAATGATTCATTTCTCAGGTTAGAATTATAGTTTGTTATCCCACAACATTGGAGGCTTCATGATACAAAGTTCATATTAAGGTCAAGTTTAGAGGTTCAACATTTAGTTCACTGGTTCAGTATGTTCAAAACACAGGTTCAACCAAAGAGCACTTGAAACAACTATTGGCATTATACATTGAAAATGTATATTAATATTCCATCTAATGTACTCAATGAAGGTTCTAAATGCTTTTCTATTGCATGTTAAACAATGAGAACACAACATTAATGAGGCAACAATCAACCATATGCCAATGGGAAAACATGCATGCAAATGAATAGATTGTACCACTTGGAGCTCATGGTTGTAGAAGATGAATGCATCTATTTGGATCCAAGGAAATATATATTTAACATAAATGGTCTAATATTTCTATATGTTATTAGATAAGTTGTGTTTTGAATAAAAAAAATAGATCAAGATTTGCTGAAATCAGATGCTTGTTGTTCCAGAAAAATAGTCTCAGTGCAAGGGGCATAACTTCCAATTGCACCATTAGATTTAGCTCAGCTTTGGATATGTTGTTTAGAGGCAAGTTACACATGATCTAATTGGAGAAATATTCAAAATTATTCTTTCTTTATGACTTATGGTTGACTAAGTAGAGCATTGTCAAAACTATCAATGATAGTCACAATATTATGATAGAGCCCCATCACCAACAAATGCTACTTGTCAAGGTAGGGCCACATGTCACTTTAAAATATTTTTGATCTTAATATTCTTGGAAATGAAATTTATCCCAAGAAAGAGACCAAAAGCATAAGAGTGATGCTTTATTTTCTTAACCAAGAATGATGCAAAAATTTGGAATTTTTTTTTTTTAAACTTTGAAAATGCCCGCAAAGAAGGAAGATTTTCAAGAATCAGTTATGAAACTAAAAAGTTACGGGAAAGAACATATTAAAAAGGCCAGAAAAAGACAATGAATGGGTTCCATTTTTGCTACCAGAGACTATAGACTGGGTGCTACAGTAGTGAGATAGCAGATTCTGAGATTGTAGGAGAGCTAATTTTTCTTTTCTTTTCTAAACTTTATGTTAGGAAGAATAGGGAATTTTGATTTTAAGTTTTATGAAGGGAGATCCTATTTATTTGCTGATAATGATATTGATACAATGTGTATTAAAATCTATATAATTTTATGCATGTTAGGGAAGGGAGGTTTGAGAGAAAATTGTATACTGAAACTTTGAGTTTGTGCAAAGTTCTCTCCATTGACTGTTATCTTGGTATGGCTTTTAGTTTTCCTTAAACACATTTGGTCTCATTATTCCCTAAATATATTTGGTTTCAAGATCCCTTTTAAGTTTTGATTCTTTTCTTTCTGAAGATTTTTATTTGTTATGTAATATAGCATGCAAATAGATTTTGTGAGCTATTTTTTGTTTTTTTTTTTCAGTCATTTTGGTTTTCCGCATCTACTTTGTGTTTATAGGTAGATGTTTGAAATACTTTTGTGCTTTCTAGTTAAAAGAATCCATAATTAATTTATTGTATATCTTACATGGGGAGCTATACCTGATAAAATTTAGAGGATGGTTATCAAACAAATGATAACCTGTCCAACTGTTGGTGTTGATTAGTCCTCTCACTTGGGCATTCAGGGTTATAGTTGCATGTATTTTCTTGGAGGACAATCTGTTCACCAACAATAACTTATGAACTTAAGGATAGATAATGAAAGATTGTAGAATGATCTTAGCATGGAAAGGAAAACCAATGGAAGGATGATGAAATATCAAGAAAACATGAATCAATTGATGAGAAAAATACATTCAGACACAAACAAGTGTTGGAGCAGTGGTAAATCAAGATTCAATGGAAAGTGTTATAGTTATAACAAACATAGACATAGAGCTCGTGAATGCATAGAGAAAAAAAAGTTTGGAGGAAAGTGTTTCAATTGCAAAAAATAAGGGCACGAATCTTCAAAATGAAAGACCAATAAATGGAACCCAACAGAACAAATTGTCAAAGCTATCTTTGGTTGGGATTACAACACATGGTGCATATGTCATTTTAGTGGTGAGTATGGACACATTGGAGCAATTTTCATAAGAACTCACATGAGGAAGAGAGACCCTACAAAGAGATACTTTGTATGCACATAACTTGGACATCTGGCTAGAAACTATATGAACCAAGGAAAATTTGAAGATGAAAAGAAAGCAAAGGTTGACAATATCGAAAGTCAAATGAGGTAGAAATGGATAAAGAAATCTCTAGAGAATGCAAGTCAAAGTCTTGAAAATATTGACACCCAAGTCAATGAGTTGGATGACTCAACCATTTCAAACTAGTTATCCATGGAGAATATTGGAACTATGATTCAAAAGAATACATCTTATACTAGTTCCAGTCAACAAGCAAGAAGTTCCAAATTAGCATTTCAGATGCATTAGGATCACATAGTTAAGATGATAGTTGAAGTAGTGTCTTAGACCTTACTGAGAAAGGTCAAGTTACAAATCTTACTAAGAAAAGTCAATTTGCAAGACCTTACCAAGCAAGGATAGGTTTGTTAGAAATAGATAATATTGAGAGGGGGGGGGTGGGGGGGGGGGGGGGTGGCGAATCAATATTCTACAAACTTTTTCCCACAACTGAATATTTTTAATTACTTTATAACTTGCATATGAAAGTATACTAATGATGAAAAATAGTAAATATAGCCATGCACAAATAAAACTCATAACACCATTATTTGTTAACTAGGGAAACTGTGGCCAAGGGAAAACCCCAATGGGGATGATATCCACTAGATAATCCACTAAACAAAAGAATTATATTAAAAATATTCAACCTATTAGGATTCTATAATGTACATATAGTGTCTCGAGTCCTTGTTCAAGGACTAGGCCCTATTAGAAGCCTCAACCCTATTAAGAGTTTCTTCAACCCTATTAGGAGTTGGTAGATCAAATACAATGTATACAAGAAAAGCCCACTACCCTAACATTCAATTATACAATTAAGTTCTTCATAAGTATAGGTATGCATACACTCATTACTTAAACTCACACTTTCTCTGATCATACATCATATTTCACATCACATAAGGCTCATATATCTTTCAAGCTATCTGTATAATATTTCACATAGTATACAAATTACATATTATCTATGCAAGATAATATCTTTACTTTCATATTAAAAATTCTCTACTCAATTGACCTTCATGTCTTCACATGCTTGACATAATATAAAATAACTTATGGATTAATGTCTACAAATTCAGCCCAACATGATTAAGTAAATATTTTGTCACCAAAATAATTCCTTAAGCCATATAATCTAATTCTCTGATATTCTCTATTCTTCTCTATTAAATACCTACACTAGTATTTTAACTATAACTTGTGTCATACTATCCATACACAACTACCCACTTACCTATGTCATCATTACATTGTCAGAGTGCTATCTTCAAATAGGCATGAGCTAACTCAAATTGTGTCCTCCATACACATCACATCTGTCTCTATACTGCTGCAAACTGTCTTACACTTAAGACAATTTTCTAACTCTAAATGTATAAATGAAATTTTGGATACTTGTTGTCATAGATGAAAACTCACTAGATATCTAACTGACGATATTGCCAACAATCTCCCCCTTTGGTACTAATGGTAACATTTGGAAAAATTGGCTAAGTCGCAAAATGATGTCATAAAAAATAAAATAAATGAAAGTAACTACACAAAATTTCCTTCAAAACATAAAAAATTTATTCATGTTTTGATGGATCATTACATTCCTTATTACTCCTTACATTGTTACATAAGTGTACTTCCCCTTACGTATACATATACAATTTCCTTCACATATAAAATTTCTCCCCCTTTACATTTACACATATTCCTCCTTAGTACATAAAATTTTCCTTACACATATTACTTCCCCCTTTGACATCAATGGAAAAGGTGTCAAAAATAGTATACAAAAATTAGGTAGCCTACTGGTGATAAACTTAATATCCTAGAAATTTTTTTTGCATGTACAATTTTTAGTCTTTCCACTTCCTTCTTCCAGTTCTCCTTAATTTTATCATAAATACTGATTAGTGCATAAAGTTCATAGGATACTTTCTACTATGGCCATGTGACACTTTTCCATTATCTTACGATACTCTTCAATACTATAGTGCGATACTCTACCAATATCGTATGTTACTCTTGACTACTACAATACAATACTTTACCAATATTGTACAATGCTAAACAAATATCACCTAGGTTTAGAATATGAGGCCAATTCGTCATGTAAGAGGCAAAGTAGGGTTAGAACCTCCACACCAGGGAGTACCAAAACCACCGAGCTCAAAGAATGATCATTCCAAAGCACAAAAGAGATAAAATAACCTTCACATACTAGAATTAAGAAGAAAAAATTGTTGATTGATGGAGTAATAAACATGATAAAATATACTAAGAGGTGGGGGGGGGGGGCGGGTTGTTGGGTGAATCAAAATATTTAACACTTTAAACTTTTCACCAATTCATTCACATCTATCAATAACTTGTGCATGTAAAATTTATAATGTAAATATGTTGTAACATATAAATATAATCAATCACATGCATGAAAATGAACACATAACACAATATATTTTACCTAGAAACTCTCCAAGTGAAGGTAAAACTAGGGTGGGGATGACACCCACAAATCTTCACTACTACATTAATAAAGTTAAGTAGTTAAGGTTACAATGTTTGATCATAATATATGATCTACCCTATGAGTTTTATGACCTATTAAAGGCTTAAGAGACTATTATGTCTCACCTTGTTAGAGGATTTAATACTTACAATAAAGTAAGGAATCTATTAGGGGATTTATAAAGATTTGTTAAGACCACTCAGTTAAGAGATTTACCCTGATTCAAGTTGATTAAAACTAATTTAGTACCTAACTCTTAGTTTTCTTTCTAAGTTGATTTTGAGTCTTCTCCTTGCTAACTAATCCTCTTCTTTGATATGATATCACTTGTCTTTCCCTTTCACTTCACTACCATAACTAGGTCACTTATTTTGTTAGATGATAACAAAACCCTTCACTAACTTCTAATTTGTTCTCAATCCTTCTCTTGCATATTACTTCTTTTTTGCATTCATACACCTCTCTTTCCTTGCTCTTACTCTACATTCTTATGATCTAGGTTAAGATCATTGTGATTTAAAGGGTTTCATAAATAGTTTCTAGATGATTCCATGTTTTGCCTCTTCATCTTGATCATCAAACACACAACATAGGGATCTATAATCCATGTTGTGTAAATGTTATATAACAACCTATATAAGTATTAAATATTCTATAACAACCTCTTCAAAACTTAAATGTTCCTTCCAAGTTGGCCTTATAATTATTTTACCTCAAACTCTATTCCATTCTTGATTTTTATGTAAACTCTACATTTCTTGGTCTTTACTATTTCCTAATGCTCAACATTGTTGTTTCTTAGTCTGTATTACCCTTCTAATGCTTGAATTGTATTGTGCTCAACATGGACTATGCAACTCAACAACTATATACTTAGAATTTTCTTAGTTGCTGATGAGATCGATTCATATAGAAAACACTCTAAGACCAAAAAATTATTCAACTGCTATAGAGCTCAGTACATACTCACTTATGTACATGAATTGACCTATATAAAGTAGCTTAGTCATAGTGATGACCATCTGACAAGTTGTTAACACTAATAGACAACAATGGTTAGAGATACCAACCATCTCCCCCTTTGAAATTAGTGGAAAAAACACTTTGCCATATTTACATTGTTACAATACAGTATGATAATGAGCTCCCCCCTAAGTCTTATGACTTATGAATAATGAATAAATAATGAAAAAATGAATAACAAATCCATTTCACCTTTATTCAAATATGTCCTCTACAAGAATAAAAAATAGTTAGAGTTGTAGTTATACGTACATGTAAATAACTTAAACATAGTGATGGAATGATAATATAATCTAATGACAATGCAACAATTGTCATTGTTGGATACTCTACAGGGGTGGGGGCCCCTACTATTCTAAGGTTCATGATTGCTGCAATAATACATGAAATGGCTGCCCTCCTCCAATTATAGTTGTGGGAGGCCCCCTACAATTCTATGGGCCCTCAAATACTTGCCTAGGCTGGATCTCAAAATCCTCAACATCATAATTACAGGCCTATCTTCACCATTTCCCCCGGCAACCCTAATTTTAATTGTGGGTGGCCCTATGGCCGAATGCCACTACCTTAGAATAGTAGGGGAATTAAACTCCCCTACTATTCTAAAGGGTCAGCCAAGTCAGTATCAGTCTTTGTTAAAGTTTTTGATGTTAAAAAGCTTAGCTTCTATAGCATAACATTCCCCCCCATCCCTTGTTTCTTTCTTGTGGTTTTCATCAATGCAAGTTTAATCCAAGGTGACCCAATTCTGCCTAAACTAGCAGAGGGCTACAAAGATGCCTTGTTTGCCTAGAGAATAGTAGGGGCTTGGAACTATAATGAAGCACCTACCCCTACTATTTGGCAAGGTAGGTGAGGCCCCTCAAATTCTATGGGAATAATAAGAATCCTTGAGTCCATAACCATATCAAGATCCATATACAAGAGATCCATCATATGGAGAGCCAAACCTATCCCTTTGCATGCATTAGTTTACCCATCAGAGATAGAGCCATGGGTGGGGGCAATAGAGGCTTTTCCTACTCAATTATCATCTTTTATAACTATCTCATTTTCCATCGTACCTAGGAGTGACACCTTAACCATATCCTTTTTAAGTAGAGTTTTCATAAAATTTCCTATCAATAGTAGTTTGATTAGGTGATAGAGCTGGCCCTACTATTCTAAGGGTGAGGATTTTTTACCTTTTTTTGATATCTTGTTCACATCACACTTTCCTTATCAACTCTATTTCCCCCTTGTTTTTTAACACTATATGTCACTACTACTAGGGTTGAATGGGTGGAAGTAATACATATGTTTCAATGAATTCCTTGTGAACTTTGGTAATTATGGTCAATGTATGATCCCATGTGGTTCTTGCTACTTCCAAAATTTGATTCTACAATTGAAGTCTTATAACCAAATCAATTAAACTATCAACCACTAAAAGATTATGATCTTCTATGATAAGATCCTATGCTATTTTTAGTTCCCTCTGCATGACCTCCAAATGAGGTATTATCATCGCCTGAATAGAGATCAATTTAGATCGCATGTTGCTATCAACTACCTGAAGCTTGGCCAATGTGCCTTGAGCATTAAGTAGATTATTGTAATGGTCAATGCTTGAACTGCTAACTCTGAAATAATGCTGCTAGATCTCTTCATCTTAGCCTAAATTGTATTTATTTGTGCCTAAATATTAGTAGTAAATCTTGGCAAATCTAACAAAATTGTATACAAATGTTGTACCTTTTGAATTAACTCAATCATAACCTGTACTTTCTCCAATAGTTGCAATTTCTTCTTGGCAATGGTTATGGAGACTTTTTCCACAACCTTAGTTTTAAATCTTCTAGCAGAAAAATCTATTAGCTTCTCATTTGATTCAATACTTCCAGCATTCACTTGATCAACTATATTTACAAGTTGGCTTATAATTGGTGCATTTGCTTCAAAATTTTGAATGTCAAAAGCATCAAAAAAAATATGCTTTATCATGTAGTACCTACTTCTACTTGTGCTCTCTCCTTCACTCTTCTTGTCTTTTCTTCTTCACCAAAAATTCTTGTAGAAAAATACTTTGCTCCAAGGTAAGATTTTCTAGGTCCAATCATGGCATCTCAATGATTTCATCTAGACTTGTTAGAATTATTTAGAATAACTGAGAGGGGGGGTGAATCAGTTATCCAAGGTCCAATAATGTCCAATCCAAACTTTTTGTCAAATCCTTAATGGCATATATTTAAAATTATCATGCATGTAATTAAACATTAAACAATCATGAAAAGTAAACATGCATCACACCATGACACAAAGGATTTTGATGACCCAAAAACCCTCTAGGAATAAGAAGGTAAAACTGTGGTGGGGATGACACCCACAAAATAACTATGCAATTGATTTCAACCAATTCTAATGGTCTCCCCTATTAAAGGCCTACCCTGTTAAAGGCTTTACACACTGTAAGATGTGACCCTGTTAAAGGATTTCTACACCCTATTAGGAGTGTGCCTTGTTAGAGGACTTAAGAACATTCAACTTAGAATGTCACCCTATTAAAGGATTTACATAGAGCTATTAGGCCCACCCAAGTACATGGGATTTATAATCACCTTCTCAAAAGAATCTTTTATCCCTCTCTAAGGATCTCCTATCCTTCTCCTAAGGATCTCTTATCCTCGTCCTGGGGATCTTCTATCCTTTTCTTGAGGCTTATCTACCTAGCTGTTAAGCTAACCTAGAAATGTAGGATTTCAATGTCTAATACAATGGTAAGAAAGTATTAGAAGGGTTTTGACCTGATAAAGATTGCAACTCTATCCTTGCAAATTTCAAATCACTCTTCAGTTCTTTTCTTTGCTTGGCTTTTCTTCCTTCCAGTGCTGACAGCTTGTTCACCCTTCAAGATCTATCTCCTTGAGTCCTTCCACTCATTATGCCAATGCACTCTATGGTCACTTGATCAACTTAGAGTCTTGATTCTCTATCCTTACTCCTCATCGTGTCCTCTTCTTGACACTTCACACAAGCCTTCTCTTGGCTTCTCTTACATGACCACACTTATGACCAACTCCCTCTCTTCTCACTTCTTTGATCTTTGACTTGTGAATCCTTATAAAGAAGTTTTTTTCTACATTTCTTGCCCAAATCTTCCCACTCGTCAATTTGATTTGATCTTGAGAAAATGATATTGTTTTCCCTTCAAATTGTTTCTTCCAGAAACTTCATGATAGATCCATCCGCATTTGCCTTGAATTGGTTTGCATGGTTTACATAAAATTTTGTGACATCTACTCATCATCCTTATCATCCAACTAATTCAAAAAAATTGATGTAACAAACTTATCATCACTGATTTAGTGAATCTTTTGACTTAACAAATAATGCAACAACTTGACATCATTGTTTTACTGATGCTTGGCTCCTTCTGTGTTACTTGGCTTCTATTATTGTTTTACTGGTGCTCGGCGCCTATATTATTTCTACTTTTCTCGACACTTGAAGACTTACTCAACATCCATTACCTTTTTCTAATGCTCAGCACCTGAACAATTCTATCTTACTCAGCACCTGAAGGATTGCTTGGCTTCAACTAAGAATTTGCTCGACACTAACTAGCTAGCTCGACTCTCTCAAATGAACTTAGTTAGACTTTACGAATGACTTAGTTAAACCTTACATCTTTGATGTGTCTTAGTGTGTCCATCCTCTTAGAGTATGTCATCAATACACTATTTCATCAATGGCTTAGCTGATCCTTATACTTAATTACAACATCATAACTTCAACCTTTCTCTAGGTGTTCTAGTTACATCTTATTGATTGCCTCCTCCTTGTCAATCAACCAATTGATAGTATTTGGATCACTAAAGTAATTTTCATTCCTGCAAGTAGCAAGTTTGACATTAATGAAAAAAAAATGATTGAAAACATTCTTTACCAGTTCCATTATTCTTCATTCATGATCTTTTCAATCATTTCCAACAATCTCCCTCTTTGGCATTGATGGCAAACCAAATTGATCAATTGATCAACTTAGTTACCACAAAAACTATATACATTTTCTATTTGGTATATAACTCCCTTTTGATTTCTATTTGGTATATAACTCCCTCTTTTTCTGATACAAACTGAATCCTTTGTTCTACTTCTCCCTCTTGACTATTGCATCCTTACTTTGTATTTTTTATCCTTCCTTCATAGCTGCTTGCTGATCAGTACCTTATCTCTTCTTAATATTCTTATCTCTTCTAAATCTCCCTCTTTCATATTCATCTCCCTCTTACTTTTTATTGATCAACTTCTCATAAATCTCCCTCTTTGACATGAATGCTAAAGATGTAGCATCTTCAACATACTAAATATAAGCTTTGCATCTTATGTTTTCTCCCTTTGTCACCATGCTTGTGACTAATCTAGAGTTTCTACTACTATTGTCATCCTTTGCATCACTCTTCTGATATTTCAATGATCTATTCCTATTGATTCAGTGCAACTTCTTTGTTGCTTTAGACTACTTGAGTTGGGGGAATTACCCCCAACTTGCTTCTAAGATATTTATAAGGATCCTTGGGCAAAGGTTTGGTGAAGATATCTGCAATTTTTTCCTTTGTGTGAATGTACTCCATCTTCACTTGTTTGTCTTCCACCAATTCTTTGACAGAGTGATACTTGATTGCAATATGCTTGGTTTTTTCATGCATTACTAGATTCTTGGATATGTTTATAGCACTTGTATTATCACAATACAGTATCATAGGTTTGGTTACCTCTTCTTTCATTCCTTTCAATAGATGTTTAAGTCATGCAATGTTTGTGCAATTGACTGCTCTTGGCACATATTTTGCTTCTGCAGTGGACTGAGATGTGCATGTTTGTTTCTTGCTAGTCCAAGTAACTAGCCTTTTACCTAAGAATAATGCTCCTCCACTTGTGCTTTTCCTGTCATCAATGTTGCCTCCCCAATCTATGTCTGTGTATGCATTGAGCTCAAACTTCTCATTCTTTTTGTAATATAGACCAAAATCATCATTTCCTTTGAGATACCTCATTATCCTTTTTATTTCCATGAGATGATTTTCTTTAGGATTAGCAGAGAATCTAGCCACTATTCCAACTGCTAATGCTATGTCTGGTCTGCTATGTACAACATATTGTAGTTTTCTAATCATGGATCTATATATTGTTTGATTGAATTCAGTTGATTCATCATTTTTGGATAGCTTATGCCTTGTTCCCATTGGTGTGCTAATAGGTTTGGATTCTTCCAATTCAAATGTCTTGAGTATCTCTTTGATGTACTTTGATTGTGTCATGAATATACCATGTTTTAGTTGATGTAATTGCAATCCAACAAAGAACTTGATTTCTCCAAACATAGACATTTCAAACTCATGTTTCATTTTGTCAACAAAACTTTTTCAAAGTGCTTCCTTTCCTCCAAAAACTATGTCATCCACAAAGATTTCATATACAAGGATATCCTTACCTTCTCCTGATTTGATGTACATGTTGTTGTTATCATCAGTTCTTTCAAATCCTATTTGCATTGGATACTTGTAAAGTCTCTCATACCAAGCTCTAAGTGCTTGCTTTAATCCATGTAGAGCCTTATGCAATTTGCATACCTTTTTTTTTTTTTTTTCATAAAAAAATCCTTCTAGTTGCTCTATGTAGACTTCCTCTTCAAGTATACCATTCAGAAATGCAGACTTAACATCCATTTGATAGATTTAAATCCTTTGAAGGCTGCATATGCCAATAAGGTCCTTACTCCTTCCATTCTGGAAATTGGAGCAAAGGTTTCTCCATAGTCTAGTCCTTCTTCTTTTGCATACCCTTTACAGACTAGTCTTGCCTTATTCCTTGTGATTTCACCATTTTCATCTAACTTGTTTCTAAACACCCAGTTGGTTCCAATCACATTCTTGTCAGCCAGTCTTGAGATTAAGGTCCATGTCTTGTTCTTTTCAATTTGTTCTATTTCTTCTTTCATAGCATTGTACCAATCATCATCTTTTATGGCTTCACTTACTATTTTTGGTTCCATTTTGCTAAGTAGGCATGTCTCACTTCTGATTCTATTCCTTGTCATTGGTCCTACCTCTTTGTTTCCAATAATTTGATCTTCAAGATGATGTCTTCTTACATACTTTGCTAATATTGGTTCTTTCCTTGTTAGCATGTTGTCTCTTTCAGAATCTGAATCTTCATGTGTATTTTCATCAGATATTTCTTCATTTCCTTCATGTTGATAGTTCTCAAAATCTGAATGAACATTCTCTATATTTTGTAGCTCGGCTTCTGAATGTATTTTTTGTTCGGCATTCACTGTCTGTGACTCAACATATGTTGGATTTTGTTGCTGATTGTCATTCTAAGTTGCAACTTCACCATTATTAGGTATACCTTCGTAAAAGTATACAAAGGTCTTGTATTCTTCTTCTTTCTTGGTGTTCTCAACACTTTGAACTTCTACAAGCTCATCAAATTTCACATTTTTGCTTTCTACTATTTTGTTAGTATTAACATTCAAGCACTTATAAGCTTTGCTTCTAGTAGAATAATCAAGAAATGTTCCTTCCTCACTCTTTGCATCAAACTTTTTGTTCCTGGACTCTTTATATATATAGCATTTGCATCCAAATATTTTGAAATGTTTTACATTAGGAGAATGCTCATACCATAATTTAAAAGGTGTTGCATTTGTACCTTTCTTGACTTGAACTTTGTTGAGTGTGTAGACTGCAGTACTTATAGCTTCTCTCCAGTACTTGAGTGCAACATTTTTCTCCATCATTAAGGTCCTGGCACAGTCAATAACTGATCTATTCCTTCTTTCTGCTATACCATTATAAAGTGGAGTCCTAGGTGCTGATGTCTACCTTTTGATTCCTCTTTCATTGCAGAATTGTTCAAATTCTCTTGATGTGAATTCACCTCCTCTACTAGATCTGAGACATTTTAGGCTCTTCCTAGTCTCTTTATCAACTCTGGCCAAGTACCATTTTAACATTTGGAATGCATTTGTTTTTTGTTTCAGGAACATGATTTTCATCATCCTTGAATAGTCATCTACAAATAGTATTATGTATCTATCACCTTTTTAGTTTTGCACTTCAATAGGACCACACAAGTTAGTATGGACTAGCTCTAATACTTCATTAGAAGTATAAGCCTTGCTTTTGAAAGTTGACTTGGTCATCTTCCCTAGTTGGCATTGTTTGCATATGATGTTATTAGGTTTCTTCAACTTTGGTAGACCTCTAAATTTCTTCATTTTTCTAATGCTTATCAGATTGTCAAAATTTATATGACATAGCCTCTTGTGCCATAACCATAAATCATCAGTTTGAACAATGAGACAAGAAACATCTTCCATGTCTAGGTAGAAAAAATTACTCCTAGTCTGGTCCCCTTTTCCTATTAGACTTCCTTGAGAATCATAGATCTTGGCAACTCTATTTTCAAATTCAACCTTGCATCCTATGTTGCCTAACTATGAGACACTTAACAAGTTATAATTCAAGCCTTCAACATAGTATGCATTATCATATGATATCTTTTTAGTAAGCTTGATACTACCTTTCCCTTTGATCTGACATGGTGCATTGTTACTGAATCTAACACTATTTCCTTCATATTGAGTAAAGGAAATGAACTTACTTTTATCTCTAGTCATGTGATGAGAGCATCCGCTATCTATGATCCATTTGTTATTCTTGTTCATGTAGGTTACCAGGGTAGTTGCTTCATCTTCATCTGATTCATCTTTCATAGCCACACAGACTACTTCATCATCATTCTTGTTAGAGTCTTCTTCAACAATGTAGCATATTTTGCCTTTACCTCTGTAGTCCTTGTTGTCCTCTTTCTTGTTCTTGAAGTTGCCTCCATCCTTGTAATTTTTCTTTTGTGTGCATCTAGCTGCAATGTGACCAATTTCATTACAATTGAAACAAATGATTGGCAACTTACCTTTGAATTTGTCTCTTCCTCTGTGAAATCTTCTTGCTTGTAATGCCTCCAATTGATCTACATCATCTTCATCAGTGTTGCTATCAGTAGATACATACTTTCCTTTTCCACTCTTTTTCTTTGTTTTCACTTCCTCATTTTCTTTTATTGTCATCTTGGCTTTGAATGCAGATTCAAAGTTTTTTGTCTTGTAGTTGTCAAAGTTGGATAGCTCAAAGGCAGTGAGTCTTCCAATTATTCCTTCAAATGGAAATGTGTTGCCTGGTACACACCTTAGCTCTTGGATGGCTGATACTCTTATAGCATAGATGGGAAGAAAAGTTCTCAAGTATTTTCTACATACTATTTCTTCTGCTAACTGTCCTCCTAGGCTTCTTATGGCACTTACCACTTCTTTCATCCTTGCACCATATTGAGTAGCATTCTCTCCTTCCATTTTCATGTCATCAAACTTTCCACTTAGGCTCTCTCTTTTGGCTCTCTTGACATTATCATCTCCTCCATAGATTCTTGATAATGTTTCCCACATCTGATGTGTAGTACCACATTCTTTGATGTCATCATACTTGACATAGCTTAGTTCTGAAGCAATATCTAACATCACTTGATTATGCTCCTTCTTCTTGCTCATGTCATCTGCAGTGAGGGGTCCTGCAGGGTCTGCATGATCAACTATGATTGAGGTTTGTGCATAGTCACCTATTGATCCAAGATGTAGCTTCATAAGACTTTATCATGCAACAAAGTTGTCTTTGTTTAGCTTGGGAACTTCTCTCTTGGACATCTTGATCTTCCTGCTGCTAGTACCTTGAAACAAATCAGCAGTGTGCTCTGATACCAATTGTTAGAATTCTTTACAATAACTGAGAGGGGGGGTGAATCAGTTATCCAAGGTCCAATAATGTCCAATCCAAACTTTTTGTCAAATCCTTAATGGCATATAATTGAAATTATCATGCATGCAATTAAACATTAAACAATCATGAAAAGTAAACATGCATCACACCATGACACAAAGGATATTGATGACCCAAAAACCCTCCAAGAATAAGAAGGTAAAATTGGAGTTGGGATGATACCCACAAAATAACTGTGCAATTGATTTCAACCACTTTTGATGGTTTTCCCTATTAAAGGCTTTACACATTGTAAGATGTGACCCTATTAAAGGATTTCTACACCCTGTTAGGAGTGTGCCTTGTTAGAGGACTAAAGAACATTCAACTTAGAATGTCACCTTGTTAAAGGATTTACATAGATTTATTAGGCCCACCCAAGTCCATGGGATTTGTAGTCACCTTCTCAAAAGAATCTTTTATCCCTCTCTAAGGATCTCCTATCCTTCTCCTAAGGATCTCTTATCCTCCTCCTAGAGATCTTCTATCCATTTCCTGAGGCTTATCCACCTAGTTGTTAAGCTAACCTAGAAATGTAGGATTTGAATGTCTAATACAATGGTAAGAAAGTATTAGAAGGGTTTTGACCTAATAAAGATTGCAACTCTATCCTTGCAGATTTCATATCACTCTTTAGTTCTTTTCTTTGCTTGGCTTTTCTTCCTTGCAGTTAACTTGGTCCTTGGCTTATTTGGTGGTCGAGGTGCCATTGATGGCTTCTTCTTTATTCCTTGAATCTTCTTTCTTGGTGGCATACCAACAAATAGGGATTCTACCTTATCACCTTCTTCTTCTTTTTCTTCCTCATCACCATTGTCTTGTTCTTCATCTTCACCAAGACCCTATGTCAATTGTAATGGTTCTTTTCCCTTTCCTAGGGTGCCCAGTTTAGCTTCTAGATCTTCAATCATTTTCTTCCATTTTTTTCTCCTTGGAAGATATCTTGATATTCATAGTTATTATTTCTTTGGCTTCCTCATATATACCAAAAGGTTTAGCCTCAAAATCTATCTCTTCTTTTAGTAATGCATCAACGTTTGCACTCACTAAATCACTATTGATCTCATTTTCAAAACTTTGTAATCAAGCCTTCCTTGGCTTAACGACATGTACAAAAAGTGTTTCCATATCAATAAGAGAACATATGTCAATGTAATGTTTAGTGACTGATTCTTTAGGAATCCTCATTCTCCTTTTCATCCTTTTCTTAAATTCATCAAAGTAAGCATTCATTGCATTTGCAAAATTTTCTCCCAATTGAGTAATGTACTCATTGACCTATCTTATCACTAGTTTTTCTTGCTTCCATACAACATCACTAATACCAAAAAAATATTTTTGGATATAAAAGAAAATAAAAACAATGAGGGATCCAAATTTACACATTAAATTTTCTCTTTTCTTATTGATGACATATTTTTTGCAAGTTGTAACCTCTTTAGCTCAACAAGATCATACTCAAAATCTTTCTTCACAATCTTCCATGCTTGATCCACAACCATACAAGACACACTATTTAATCTTCTTGATTGATAGAATTTGTGAGTAATGCCTCTCATTGAAAATTCAATTAGTGAATTAGAAATGTTTGTAATGGATAGACCATGTGCATTTCACTCAGCTCCTATGTTTGTCTCTATTTCTTTATGGTTCAAACATTGCATGGTTTTATTCTTGTCTAGGGTTGGATAACTTATAACCCTATGAATTTTTTGTTCATGATCTCTTTTGCTCCATTCTATAGTCAATACTTCATGTCATGAATTCTTCTTAAAACAACTTTTATCCGCTTGATTTTGAAATGTCTTGGGAATTCTAGGGTGCAAATTAACCCTTTCCTATCAACAATTTGAAATTCATCCTTCAAGATTCCTTCATTGCGTAGCTTCTCATAAGCTTCTTTGATTTCATAATCTCCTACTTCTCCAATTTTTCACATATAACAACTTCTAACATCATGGATCATAATTACTTTAGGTGGCATTGAAGATAGTGCACCAATAGAGTCTCATTTTATATCAATATCTGGAATAGCACAAAACTTAGGTAGAGGACAAGCATCACTCTTCACTAGTTGGATTCTACTAACCTCTTGAATTATTCTAGCGGTTGATGGAGCTTCCATGTTTGTATTTAGGGTTTGAATTTCTTTATTCTCTAGATACTTGGCATAGTTCATATTATCCACTCATTCAAGCTTCTTCATCCAAATCACTCTTGAAATCTTTGCTAATAGCTAAAATCACCAAACCACTCTGTGCTCTCAAAAATTTGTATGTAAGGTATGTGATAATGTCTTCAAAATTTTTTATATACCTTCTTTGATCAATTAGGGTCTCTATTAATGTTGTGTAATTGGGTGAGTCGAAGCCAACCATCTTAGTCAATATTGATGCCTTTCAACTTGGTCTTTGTATTACAGCTCGTTCTCTTCCATGTCATTTTTGAAATGCTTGGTCTATGTTGCAATTCTTGGTCAACATAGACAATTTTATTGCTAATTGGAAACTTTTCACAAATTTGTTCTTATGCATCTTACATATGAAAATATGAACTTTTGGCACATTTTCATGTAAGAAACTAATGCATAATATATCAATTAAGTATACAATTCCATACATCTATTGCTTAGTTTGAGATGGCATGATCACCTTCTCCATTGGATTGGGTTACCTTAGCTTTATTAGCTCCACTATTTCCATCTTCTATTTTCCTTTTTCATTTATGGTTCACTTCATTTATAATTTTTTCAATGTCTATTTTGCCTTTGCCTTTATCCTTTGTCTAATTTTCTGAATGTATTTGAGGCCTACAATTCTTTCTTTGATGTCCAAACTCGTGACATTTGGAACATGCATTGTTAGTTGCATAATTCTTCCTCTAATTTTTCTAGTAGGATTTTGTCTGCATTTATATTCTCTATTCCCATAATTTTTTCAGTTATAGAAATACCCTTGAAATCTAGGTGTAGTATATATATTCCTCAATTTTGACCTACACTCATATATTTGATGCCCTTGTTTCTTGTAGTAAAAATATTAAGTAGTAAATTTAGGTTTTCTTTGCAATATGACCAAGTTTTACACAATGATAGCATGTTGGTTTACCCTTTAACTTTGCATTCCTTAGTTCTCCATTCCTAGATGATTCTCCTTTCTTAGTGCATGAATGTCCTAACCCATTAAAACAACTTGATGAGTTCATAAGTTCTTCAAAGTACTTCATTTCCTCCTTTGGTTTGTTGAATCTCTCCATGGATTCTTTCTCAATTTTCAATTCATTCTTCAATATGTCCTTTTGTGATTTTTGATTTGCAATTTCCACATCCTTGTAATTCAATTCCTAATTTGCAAGCATTAGTTGATTCATCGTATTTAGTTGAGTGTTTGTGAGCTTTTGCACATCTGATATCCTTTCTTCAAGTCTATTAGCCATTACCCTTTTTTTTCTTTCATCCATAGGTCTTCTTCAACTATCTTCTTTTGTTCAATCACTTCAAATAGTTTTATTGATTAGATTTCATGTTCTCTTTTCAGTCCTCTTAGTTTTTTCATTCAAAATTTTGTTCTTGTCAAGTAGATCAATAAATGCTTTGTCATTTGGATTAATTGATTAAAATAGACCTTTAGTCTCAATTTCTTCATAGGAAAAGTGTTTTATCTAGATGGAAAATTCCTTTCTCCTTTTTAGGGAATCCTTCAAATCTTGTCTTGCCTTCTCAAGTTTTTGCACTATGAGTTGGATTTCAATCACCTGATTGTTAATAACCTTATCAATTTTATCTACATCCATCTCCAAGACCTAATATCCAAGATATTAAGATTCTCCTAGAGAACCAATGCTCTGATACCAATTGTTGATCGATGGAGCAATAAAAAAAGATAAAGTAGATACTAAGAGGGGTGGAAGGGGGGTGAATTATAATCTTTGACATTTTAAACTTTTCACCAATTCATTCACATCTATCAGTAACTTGTGCATGTGTAACATATAAATATGATCAATCACATGCATAAAAATAAACACATTACACAATATTTGTTACCCAAAAACCCTCCAAGGTGATAGAAAAGCTAGGATGGGAATGACACCCATAAATCTTCACTACTACAATAATAAAGTTAACTAGTTGAGGTTACAATGTTTGATGATAAGATATGATCTACCTTATGAGAAGTTTTCCCTATTAAAGGCTTAGAGATTACTAGGTCTCACCTTGTTAGAGAATTTAACACTTACAACAATGTAAGGACTTTGTTAGTATATTTACAAAAAAAATTTAAGACCACTTGGTTAAGAGGGGGGGAGGGTTAATCAAAATCTTTAACACTTTAAACTTTTCACCAACTCATTCACATCTATCAATAACTTGTGCATGCAAAACTTTTAATGTAAATATGTTGTAACATATAAATTTGATCAATCTCATGCATGAAAATAAATACACAACATAATATTTTTTATCCAAAAACCCTCCAAGGTGAAGGTAAAATTGGGGTGGGGATGGCACCCATAAATCTTCACTACTACAATAATAAAGTGAACTTGTTAAGGTTACAATGTTTCATCATAAGATATGATCTACCATGTAAGAATTTTTCCTTATTAAAGGATTAAGAGACTACTAGTTCTCACCTTGTTAGACGATTTAACACATAAAACAAACTACGAACTCTATTAGGAGATTTACATAGATCTATTAAGACCACTCAGTTAAGAGATTTACCTTGATTCAAGTTGATTAAAACTAATTTAGTACCTAACTCTATGTTTTCTCTATAAGCTAATTTCAAGTTTTCTCCTTGCTAACAGATCCTCTCCTCTAATCTGATATCACTTGTATTTCCCTTTCACTTCACTGCCATGATTAGGTCACTTGTTTTGTTAGACGATAACAAAACCCTTCACTAACTTTTGATATGTTCTCAATCATTCTCTTGCATATTAATTCTTGTTTGCATGCATATGCCTTTCTCTTCTTTTTCTTACTCTGCATGCTTACGATCTAGGTTAAGATTATCGCTATTCAAAGAGTTTCCTAAAGATTTTTCTAGATGATTCTATGTTTTGCCTCTTCATCTTGATCATTGAACACACAACATAGGGATTTTTGATCCACATTGTGTAAATGTTTAGTAAAAACCTTTTTAAGTATTAAATATTTTGTAAAAATGTCTTCAAAACTTAAATGTTCCTTCCAAGTTGGCCTTATAATTGTTTTACCTCAAACATTGTTCCATTCTTGACTTTTATGCAACATCTATATTGCTTAGACTTTACTATTTCCTGATGCTTGACATTGTTGTTTCTTGGTCTATATTACCCTTCTGATGTTTGATATGTATTGTGCTCTACACACACTATGTAACTCAACACTTGTATACTTGGAATTTAATTATTCGTTGATAAGCTTAGCTCATATAGAAAATACTCTGTGACCAAAAATTTACTTGACTCCTATAGAGCTTAGTACATTCTCACTTATGTACATGACTCATAGCTTGGGCACAATGATGACCGTTTGATTCTACCTTGTAAATGACTAAGTGGTTGAAAAAAATAGAAAAAAATTATTAGAGATACCAACAAAAACATCTATCCATCCAAACCATAGCATCATAACCGAAACATGAATGTAAGAAACATCACAGTAAAAAGGAATAAATAGTCATAAGATATTCTCTCTAAACATGATATAACAAACTCAATATAATCATGTTCATTTCCTCCCTACCATAATGGCATCATGAGACCTCAAGGGCCCTAACCATACCCTCAAGCATGAATCTCAATTTTCCAACAAGATTGTTGGAGTGTCTCATGAGATCTTTCTTACCAATAATCCATCCAATAACATCACATGAAATAAGAAACATCTAACATGTTAACCTACTAATAGCATCATTAATCCAAAGCACTGGTAAGAAGTCTCAACTAAGAAATATGATAAAAAATGATGATAAAAGAATGCATCAAGTAATATACTAATCATTATCTAAAGCATGATATCAATGCATCCAAGATAAAACATAAATCATAATGAAATATACTCTAGATATACCAATGTACCAAGTGAACATCCAACACTAGCCTCAAGACTGAAAGTAGACCATCTTTGTACACCACTCCCTAATAGTGGTATAGATAGATATGCCTCCCAACCACATGGTACCCATAGGTCCACATCCACTGTGCTGATGGAGATAATGAACCAACCACAAGACAATCACCGATGGCTAACACACACAAAAATCAAGTATGATACCAACATCTATATGCCCATGAAGACAATTTAGTACATGTAGGATTTGAGAGATACAAATCCACAGAACACCAAGAATACCTACATGTAAATAACCTATTACAGGAGAGAAGCAAAAAGAAGAAAAAAAGGTAGAACTTAGGAATTACTCAAAAAGTGAGACAAAAATTATGATCCAAGTTATTTGGAAAAAAGATATACAAGGTTTAACCTATAAAGGTGAACAAAACCCTAAAGCCTAAAAAAGCTAGGTTGCACATTAATAATTGATAAAAGAATTAATTATTAATGCACCTAAGAGATTGCTTAAGCACTAAAGAGTACTAACTTAACTAATTAAATTAGTATGATTTAAGTAGTAAGAAAACTAAATATTACTCTAGCACCCCCTCTTCAGCTAAGCACAGTGGGAAGATAACCTAGCACAACTATGAAAGTAGGAAATGGGTCTAGAAATAAGGCCTGATCAGTTACCCAATACAAAGAAATCTTTGTAAACCAGAGACAAAGGAGAAAACCTAGTGAGAAAAATTCCTCTCCAAAAAGAGATAGGAAAAAAAAAATGGCTCAAGAGAATCTCTCAAAACCATAAGTACAACCAGCCACCCATGAGAGAGGGAAGAGACACCTGATGGAACCCCTATAGAAATGATCAAACAAGGGAACCCCACATAACAAGGAAACCCTTGAATGAGAGGTGAAACTAGAAGGCCTAATTGATGCCCAAAGGAGAAAACATGAGGATCCTAAAAGGGAATCCACAATGTAGGTGGTGTGATAGGTGTGCTAACACTATCATGAAAGAGGAGATGAATGTCCTCTATAGAATCCTCAACAAGTGCTCCTAGTGGCTTGATGAATGGAGCTAGAGGGTCAGACAATACTGAAGAAGAATCTTGCTAAAGAGAAAAGAACTTAGCAGAATGTGCTATGGCAGCCAAAATAATGATCTCCAGAACAATACAAATGTTCAAGCATCTTGACTGCACCACATGATGCTCTCACAAAAGAGAAGATCTATGCTCTAGAAATGAAGATGGTGGACTAAAGTGTGAGAAGGTGTAGAGATGGGTGGTATGATCAACTATCCCTTTTGCACTAAGGCCTCTTGTCATACTATCTCGAATGAAGATTGAATTTGTAGTGAACTCAACTATCTTCCTTGATCCACTGTGTGTAATCTAATAAATCAAGATATGGTTTATAGACTAAGATGGAACATACAATACATCATTAGAATATGAGGAATGGGAGAAGCCTCACTAGTAAATTTAGATCTAATTTTTGATGAGGATTTGTTGTAATTTTGACACCATTATGTTGACAAAATGATGAACATTGTTGTTGATTTTTTTTGTTGAGCTTATGACACCCAAAATGTTTGTCAAAAATTTGATGTTACTACTATAGATATATCAATGAAACTATTGTTCGGATATCCATCTCAACCTACAAGCATTGTAAGCATCCTCATCAAAATGATATGCTCCTTGTCATCAAAACTGTGATGAATACTTGTCAAAACTCAAACTGCACGTGTACCATCCTAATTCAAATGTTATTCTCTTTTTCGTTGAAATTGTGATGAATACACATTGAAACTTATGTTCCATGGATAACATCCTAGTCAAAATGCTATCCTCTATCTCATCAAAATGGTGATGAATACTTGCCAAAACTTATGTTGTACATATAGCATCCTGGTGGAAATGCTATGGTCCCTTTTGTCATAATTTCCATGAATACTTGTCGAAACTCATGTCACACATATAGCATCCTCGTCAAAATGTTGTGGTCCCTTTCATCAAAATTGCAATGTTTAGTTCTATTTTGTTTTAAAAAATATTATATTATCGATTAAAATATGTAATGCCTTTCAAATCCAAATAGATATCAAATCTATTGATAGGATAGGGATAGGATAGGAAATCCTACTGGCGCAGGCATGAAGGACAAGCTCCTTTTGCTATCATGTGTGACTATTGTAGAGTCCTTACAGCTTTTTAATGGCAACCTTCATAGGCAAGTTTAGAGTGTTTGCAACTTTTTTTCCACTACCAGAGTTTTAAAAAAAAACCCCTTAATAGGGTAGATATGTCCAATTTTTTGGTTGCAAGACTTGTAGTTTATAGAGATAAGGGAGACAATGGCGCAGATGATGGGAATTAGTTGTAAGTTCCTGCAAGAAGTGGAGCTGAGGGAATCATTGGGAGAGTAGTTGGAATGCATTTTCAGCAAAGCCAATAAAAGGGAGAAGGCAACCATGATTGCACTTCTAGGGGTGGATTACTGGTATGGCCATCATGTTCATGATGGAAAACTTATTCACAACCTTTTCCTGCCCATCATTCAAGTTATAGGTCACCTAACACTTGTCGACAATATGGCCAAAAGAATACCCACAGATGAAATCGTTCACCAAGTGATTGTGGCCTTAGACTTGATGGATTCCTATCTCTTAGGTAGGCTACTAAAGGAATTGTTTACTCCAAAAGATAAGTAAAAGAAAAAGATTATGAAAAAAGATTGGATGATCTTCAAGAACTATGTTCCTCAAGTTAATGATATGGAAAAGTTTTTGTCATTCTGTCAAGTTAATGAAAAACCTTTTTCAAAGGATGTTGTAGCTAGATTGGCCTCAATTGGCAAGGGTATTGGATACCTTTATCATTGAGGATGTATTTTTAGTTTAGTATTGGAGGATCTTCTATGTAACATATGTATCTATTTTTTGTTGATCAATATAATGGGTACTGCCCCCTAGGCAAAGCTTGCTTAAAAAATAAAATAATTTTATTACTGAGCTTAATGAAGATTAAAAAAAATTTAAAAATCTATGCTTGAGTAGTTCAACAATCTTTTCATTAAAAAAATTGATCTTGCATTACATTTGGTGGAATGATGTTGAGTTTCTTGCGAATGGGCCCATTCATTACACTAAAAAAACTTGAATAACTTGCTTATTTAATTTGAGCATTTCCTTTCTTAGAGATAAGATATTGTATGTAGTGATGAGGAGTACTATTTGATAGTCTTTTCACTGAGACTTTTGTTGAGGATAAAGTTCCAGTAGAACTATATGAATCATTGTGTAGGAAATTGTAAAAGTTCTGTAGTAAACAAGAAATGGTTTCTAGTCATTGATGGAGTTTCATGATTATTTTAGCCATTTATAAAAAAATACTTGGCATATTTTAAAGGGTCACCCTTAAACATTATATACTAATGGGAAAATTAAGCTTGGAAAAATAAGTCAATTTTGATTATTTAATACTTTTAGCATAGGAATCAAGCCTTAGTGTGTGATGTATAAATTTTCCTATTTTAAACATACCACTCCATTGCTATTTGCCTATATTTGAGACTCCAAAGCACCCCATGTTTCTATGGCACTAGAACATTGTTACATTTCTACCTACTACTTTATTTTTAAAGCAAGTCTATGGATAACAAAGAATGAAATGCATTAATGCCCACATATGACTGAGTAGGTCAATACTAGTGAAAATGTACAGATATGCTTAGCATGATATTAGATTATTTGAAAGGAAAAAAAATTAAGATAGTTTTTATGCTTTTTTGAATCAATGACAATTTAAAAGAACCACTCAACTATACTAGCTAATTGGTTAGCAAGTAATATACCTTTTCTTAGAAGACTCCTTGAAGCATGAAAGCATTTGCACTAAATCCTCAATAGTCAACTGCCCAACATAGATCTTCTAAAAGTAAGAATTTGACTCTTTATCAATATCAACAGCAAATACTTTAGGTGGTGATTTCTCTACAGCACCAACACTTAATAATTGGGGGTTCACACGAACCATTGCAAAATGTAATAGTTTCATTTCTTCCACAAGATCGCAAGACTCCAATTGGCCAACATTAGACTGAAGCACCTAAAAAAAAATTCACAATCCTATAGCAAGGCAAGATACATTCATTCATTCTAAATATATTAGGGAGAGAAAAATATGACCAACCTTAAAGAAGCTTGCAGTGGTATCCAAAGAAAGGTTGACTATAGGTCTAGAATGTTGGGCTAAATTTCCCAGTGCATCATTTGATGCTTCAAATAATGTTCTCTCTCTCAAAAACTTCAGACATGCTTGTAGTAAATGACAAGAAAAAGTATGCACTAGTGACCAAAACATTTGTTTAGTCATTATTTTCACTAGAAAGGTGAAGAGCCCTTAAAAGACATACAAGTAGTTAATGTCATGAAATATTATACATTAATGACCAAAACATTTGTTGGGTCACATTTTTTTCACTAGAAAGGTAAACCACCTTATACAACATTGCTCATTGTAACCAATTTGAAAAGGATAAGCATCATTCAAAACCTTTATCTAAAATAAGGTATCCCTATGAGTGCTCAAATTGTCATTTAGCCATGTTTCCAAATTAAAATACTCCCTTTTGGATGCAAAATCCACAAGTTCAATTGTAAAAGAAAAGGGTGTCATGACCAACACAAGAGACAATGCTTAAAAATTGCAAGTTATGTGTTTAATAATGATGACAATAATCTAAATATTAAACCAAAAGCAACTCTAAGATAATAAAATGTAAATTATAGGGGCCCTCTCCAGTTGTTTCTTTGAAATTTACTAGAGGGTAAGGAAAACATGGGGTTCCCTAGCTATCCCCAGTACACAATCCCTAAGTAATGACATGGCTAATGTTTCTAATACTGAATTTTACCCAAAATTACCAGAACTGTGACACTTTGTTCTTTCTTTGTTGCACATTAGTGAGACATGATATGCATAAATAGTCCATGTTAAAATATGGGCAAACAATATAGCTTCATTACTCCATACACAACAATAAAAATATGCACATATAATTGTGTTATAATGAATTCACTATCTTACCTTTATCTCTTGGCATGCATCTGCAATTTTTTAGATACTACTAGGATCTTTTGAATGGATGTCCATCATACTCTAGAGGAAAATTTTAGAATTAATATGCCAAAGTTGGTTAAGTACAATGTTGCTACTAAGATTTCCCCCAAGGCATAGGAAAAAAGAGTAGAAAAAATATCACGCTGAAGCATGTTGAAGTTGGTCTGCACAAGTGGTGTTACATTCTGATTAGTCAACATAAATTAAGTGTCACAAACATAGAAAATAAATGAAACAAAAGTGCCATAGGCAACTAACTTTGACTTGGGAAACAATGATGAGCAAAGTCTCTGGACGATGATTAATAGGATACTCAAACATCGAGCACACAATAGCTCCATGCCCCTCTCTACCAAATGCCATAGTACCTCTACTAGATCAATAGAAAACCATGCCTAGTTCATATTAGAAAAAAAAATTTTATTTCCATGTGGACCTTCCAAGGGTGCCTGTCAAAGTGGGATTTTTTTAATTAATCAAAAATTGAAAATAGCATAACAATTAAGAAGGCCATGTCAAATATGATGGGATAAAATGTTAAATCATTGTAGCTTTCATAGAGGAGAGCTATGTTCAAATCCCAAAAAAAACACAAATATGTTTATTTGGAATAAAAGATGAATGTTAAACTAGGTAAATCACAACATCCAATTCTAAGTATGGTGGACTCCAATGGGCAATGCTTCATGCAAGTCATGGAGAAATTGATTGAAGAGATGGCTCACACTCTTAACATTGAAAAATAAAGGGCACTCCACCATTAGAATATCAATCAAAAAAATAGATGAACTTGTAAGCTAAATCATTACCTATATTCTTCTAGAATCTGTAAATGTTAGAATTTTAGCTGATGCAGATACAACAAATCTCAAGAACAATAGCTCACCTTCATCATTCTTCCATACACTTCCACAAAATGTTTGAACATGAAGTGGTTCCTATAGGCAATTAAAATCCAAACCCAATTATATTCAATTCATCATTTATGGTTAGAAAACCCTTTTTTCCCCTACTTAGGGAGCATTACAAAAATGCACAAAATATATAAGCATGCAAATAGGATCTGGTGATATAGAACTCTACCATGTTTACCTAGCAAATTTTTGCATAGGTCAACATTAGCATTGAAAATGATTGTTGATCTAGTATATAAAACCCTTCATGATCTAAAGCCTCGATTACTTTAACCCAACTAATGTCTAGGGCCTACAGTAACAACCAATATCAACTTCATCCAAAGCTCCTTAAAGCATGCCACAAATAAAATATATAGCTTTGCAACAAGTTAAGTAAATTGTAGAAGACTCACCAATTCCTTAACAATAAAAGAACGTCTATATTCCAGGAGGTTAACCATGAATAGTCAATTGTGGAACACTAAAAAGTGAAGAATAAAATGTTCCATGTGTTCCATGAGCATCAACAAGGCCTATGTGAGTGCAAACAACAGTAATGATTTTCTTGGAAATAGTCTGCTTTGTAAGTGGGAAAAACAATGACAAAACATCTTTGCAACGTGCAACATCAATTGTACAACCATATGCAAGCTCCTCCATTATTCTTGCAACATCAATAACCTCTTCCAACTATGTCAAAATAGTTTCTGACACTTGCAAATTGTGTCATGCCCAAAAAGTAAGAGGCAAAAGCACACACAACAATTTTTTTTTTGAACTAATTAAGATGATAGGGTCGACAAATGTTCATATGATTAACTAAGATTAAATAAGATAACATGGTTGTAAAATTTTTAAAGGTTTAACTATAATGGAACTAATCATGATCAATTGCTACAGCCTTAAGGATGATCTAATTAACTAGGCCCTTACTACTAAATTAATAACTTGAACATCATTGCAACTTTAATCATTTGCTCTAGGCTTAATGTCATTAATTAACTTCTTTCAACTACATTCTAATTACATTTTAAAATTTTAATCCAAAATCCAACTAACCTTTAATGTACATACCATAGAGATAAAAATATTATTGATTATACTATCTATGTTTTAAGTTTCAAATTTATTTCCTTCGTTCTCATATCGATCTAATTTATATTAATCTATTGTTCACGATTGAAATTGGAGGCTGGAATTATTTCAACTAAATCCATAAGTAAGACTAAATTTTATTTGAACTTAGAATAAATTTAAGTCCACGTTAATAATGCCAATAATAAAGTCCACCTAACTGATCTTTATTAAAACACAATGATGCTAATACAAATATACTGGAATGTTGAATACACTAATTAGATTTGCTACTAACTTAAACTAATTTATAGATAATGCAAATTTCAAATCTGACAACTTCTATCTAAAATTTATACTCCTTCAATTAAATTCTAACACAAAACTATACAATACACCATTTTTTAATAATAAATACCAAGACCTACAATATTCTATCACATATTGGGTCCTAGCTCCCTTACTATCACACACTTAAACAATACTAAAATTAAAATTTATCTTAACTTAGAATATGCTAATTTCAATTCAAACTTTTACATTTGAACTATTAAAATCATCTAACAACTAGTTACCATTCTAAACTAACATCATTTAAAACATTAGATTTAAAGTTTAACTAACCAAACTTAAGTGTTTAGGTTTAAAACAATATTACTACTCTAATCAAATACATAAAAGCACTATACCACCTTCTAAAAATCTCACATATGTATAAAACTAGTTATTAATATAAGATAAATTACAATCAAAACAAAAGATAATAACTAAATTTAAGCTACCTAATTTAGTGTCATCCTATCTTACACTAACTCCCTTCTAATGATACACATAACAATTAACTACTAGCCCAATTAACAATCTAATGCTAAACTCATTTAAAACTATTAATAAAATTATCTATTAAATCAACCAAATCCTATACTAACCTAACTAATTTACTAATTAAACTTACTAATCAAACATTCATATAAAAAAAGGGAAATATAACCTACACTACCCAACTGTACCTACCCCACCCTAGGCCTGCCCCATGCTATCCCAAGCCTGCGCATGGCAGGCCTGTCCCCTGTCCTACATGGGGAAGACATCACGTAGGGGGAGACTTGCATTTGGAAGAGGTCATGGGGGGATGAGAGAGTATGTATGTCCCTCCTCTTAATTAAAAAATTACTTGCCCCCCCTTAAAAGAAGCAAGGTCGGCATAAAGTGGGGAGAAGACATGACAGTTTGGTTAATAAGAAAAAAGAGTTTTAAACATTCTCCCGCCCTTCCTCATGATGGATCGACCCCTGTACTTGCTGAAAAGTGGGTGGAAGTTTTATAATATATATATTTTTTGAAATTCCTATATGATTTGAGTTGTATCATAAATCCTATGGAATTAAATGCCGAAAGTTTTATAGTTGGGGTGTTGAATTTAAAAGCATTGTATATATATATATATATTTAGATGTGATATATTCAAATTTATATGTCATTTTATTTAATGAATTAATATTGATTTTTTATTTGCAATTCAAAGAGAATATCTCATGGAATATTCTCTGTAACATGGGGAAATTTAAGAATTCTCCATACATTTTCCAGAGAGTGTTTTTAGACCTGGAGATGCACAATTTGAAAACCAATTTCTTTTGCCAAGTTCTAACATGTTTTCTTGCTAAGTTCATTGTTATGCAAGATGAGTTTAGATATTTCTAGAGTTAATGGAGTTCCTATGAGCAAGCACACTAATGCAAAAGGATGCAAGGGATTAAAATTCTCTTTCTACTATAGTTCATGTTAATTGAATCATCTATAGGCAAGGTTGTATGTTTTCTATATAGTCATCATACCAAGGTATGTGTTCTTTCTTCTTTATTTAAATTCAAAGAAATTCAAAACCTCTTAATCAAATTGCTCTTGTTCTCAATGAATCTTATCAAGGAATTATGAACCTATATTCAAAATTCAAAAAGGTGATGAATAATTCTTATCAAATTTAATTGCATCACTAATGTAACTTAACAATGAAAGTGCTAGCTTGGTGATCACAATGTAGGATTATTATTACATGTTAATGTTCAAAACATTGAATTGAAACTTCAACACATCCATTTCCTTTCATTCTCATAATTGAAACTTAGAATTTCCCAATTCAAGACATTAACTATCATTCTAATTTCTCACATACATATGCCAAAGTTTGGAACCACATGAGATCATTTCAAGGAGAATTTCATAATCTTTTCTTTCCTCTATTATTCATCCTGGTTCAAGGCTCCATTACGAAAGAACCAGTAAGAAAACCCGATGTCTTTGCCACTACATCAAATTCAATTACAACTTACATAATATTAAAATTCATTGAGTTTTCTTCAAGGCTTTCACAAGAAATATTTTATCAAATGTCTCATTGCATCAAGGGAAAACATGAAAGAGACAAGAACCAACATTGAGTTAAACAACACAAGGAGATAAGCAAATTAAACATGCATTCCCACCCGGTTGCACAATAGGTCCAACAATGAACCAATATAGGGGAAAGGTGGATTTTCTCAATAGGAGAAGTCAATCACCATACCATCACATAGCCCTTTCGGGGTTAAAACTTCAATAACTTCCATTCTTTCACAAGGCCCTTTCGAGGCTATATCCACAAGGATTTTCATTCTTTTCCACATTCAAGAATTCTCAATAACAACAAGGTATGGGATGACAAGTAAGGGCCCATACACCCTACCCTTTCTCCCTCCTCTCACCATGAGAGAAGACTCTACACTATTGAGGTCCAACTAAGGCCCTTTCCTCAAACATGGTCACTTCTTCCCTATCCAAGGGTGAGTGTTGCCAAAAAAATCCCCATGAAAACCTCTCAAAAACCATCAAAACATCAAGAAGGCATATGAATAACATCAAAAGAAACCAAGATAAAATCCCCCCCAAATCCACCCCCAACACACAAGAAAGAAATGCATAACTACATAATGTCTCCAACATGATTCAAGCAAGATTCAAAACATGAACATACATAAAGAACCATCCAAGGAGTGAAGAACTCCTACCTTCATAGAAGAGTTATGGCAATGGTGGTTTGAGAAGAGCTTCCCTTTCTTCCTTCAATCTTCAAGACTTCCTCCAAAACTAGAGGATTGGGTGACAAAACCAAAACTCCTCCCAAAATGTCTCTAATTATGGTCCTTAACTCCACTAGGCTTCAAGTAACTCAAGATGGAGGTTTGGTTTCACTAACCCAAGTAAAGAACAACCCATTTTCAAAGTCAACCTAAAATAGGGTTTTTGAGTGACCCTAAGAGTCAACCTAGGAGGCTAAAGGGTTGGAAAGTACCCCCACCCATACCCTTACCCATAGGGGTACTTAAATTTAATGTTTCTAAGTCTTTAAATACTTATTAAGAACAATTAAAAGTTAGGAGAATAGTAAGATCAAATTACAACCTTTAAAGAATTACAATACAAGGTTAGCACAAAATTAACAAGTAATTTAGCTCCACTTTTCTGTTGAGTTGTCTCGGCTAATTTTTTTGCACGCTCATTGCACACATCAGTAGGTCCAAAAACCACATGCATAATGTGAATTACATATTAGAGAAATTATATAAATTAAAGCATCCATTTCTTAATAAATAGTTGTTTATTTAATTCTACTCATATTTCTAACTCTTTGACTTGCATAACCAAAAGTGTTAGTGTTGCATACATTTTCTTCATCATTATACATATTTATAAGCATTAAATGAAAAAATCAAGTAACTGAAGTAAAGCATCACACATCATAAAATAGCATAAAAATGTTCAGTGTATCCAATAATGTTCTAACATAACAAAGCATGAGTATCAAAATAACAATGTATCATCAGTGCTAGGATGGGTTGGGGTGAGGCCTCACAAATTGCATGCACAAGATTAAAAACTCCTATAGTGACCAAATAGTATATAATTGAAGTAGTGTGCATATAAAACTAGGAAAAAAAGGCCAAAAAGAGACCTTTTTGAAACAAGGATCTAATCCTTTCTATCCTCCAAGTTCAATAAATAAGGACTATTGGAAAAATACTAGCTTCACAATAATAAAAGAAAAGAAAAGAAGAAAATACCTTAAAGTGCTGACAACATTTACATCATTTTTTAATAGTGGTTTGAGAAGTAGTGACATGTGCACTTTTGGCTCTAACAATGACATAGCCTGAAGGAAAGAAGGTATGTGTTTTGATAGCCCTTAACTTTGATGGAGGAATAAAAAAATCTACTCAATAAGATCTTCAAAGATTCTAGATGTAGGATTCTCACAAATTTTAACCTAAGAAATGTACTCTAATATTTTCCTTCCAAGGTTGTGGCCATTGGTAATGACCAAAATTCACAATCATGAGTGGGACTTGAAGCTTTCTAGGCACAACACAATACCTCAACAAGTTTGTGAAGAACTCTTATTCTTTCACCATTGAATGAAGTCATAAGTAAATGAATAAAGTTTCCATTGTTAACTAAAGATCCATCTCTAACACTTGAGAATGCAAAAACTAACAAAAGCCAAACTGATAATCATTCCTTTTTTTGTGGGTTTCCTTCTACAATAATCCTGACCTTTATAACAGAGATGCACATTTCTCAAAAGACTACAAAAAAAATCAATTTTAAATCAGGTAATTAGAAAGTTCTGGGTTTCAAGCAGTAATCAAAGTTTTGATAAAGGGGATTGGATGTGAGTTCTTCCAAGAAGAAAAGCCAACTATTTCCTGATAAAAAGAAAAGAGCAAGAATTGTGTGAGAAATAAATCATTAATCTTATATCCAAAAATCTAAATCAAACAATGCAATAGTCCATTTTCTTTCCATGCCATGCATGTACCTAAATTTGATGAGAATGGTAATGAACTAGAAGAAAAGAGTTTAGTGGTTAATTATAAGCTGCAAAGTACGTGCATTGAAGATAATCAACATCCTCTGCCTAATAAGGCATAGATAATTATATATAGTTGGCCTTAGAAATTTGATTTCTATTTAGTTTAGTTTGAGCTTCACTTAGTTTTGAGAATAGTTTAATATTCTCTACTTAACAAGGCCAACCACATGAAAGTGGAAGCTCATTTCTACCCCACCCCTAACATCACTCTAAATTCTCCATTAAAATCTAATAACATTCATTCATTCAACCATTTTTGAAATATAACATTCAATCATTATAATCACACAATAACATTCACTAACACATAAAATTTATTAACATCTAATAAAATTCATTCATTCAACCATTTTTTAAATATAACATTCAATCATTATAATCACATGATAACATTCATTAACACATAAAATTCATTAACATCTAATAAAATTAATTCATTCATTCAACCATTTTTGAAATATAACATTCAATCATTATAATCACACAATAACATTCATTAACACATAAAATTCATTAACATCTAATAACATTCATTCATTCAACCATTTTTGAAATATAACATTCAATCATTATAATCACATGATAACATTCATTAACACACAACATTCATGAATAATTCATTAACACACAACATTTGTGAATATTTCATTACCACATAAAATACATTAACACACAACATTTTTGAATATTTCATTACCACATAAAATTCATTTACACATAACATTCATGAATATTTCATTAACACATAAAATTTATTAACATCATTTCCTTGTGGGCTTCTTAATGTTCTTTTTTTTAAAGTATCTTAAAAGAGGAATAGCAATGTCCTCATCATTCCCCTCATCTACTGATTCTAATGCCAATGCATGTCTCCTCCTCATCTATTTAGGAAGAGTTGGTTGATGTGGCAAAGGGGAGTCTACTGCAAAAAACAACTGCATCATGAGTTAAATTCAAACCATTTATAGTAGTGAATTACATATATTTAATTAAGTAAAAGAACTATAAATCAAAAAATTTATTTAAATGAACAAAATATAGGTTTTCTTTACCTGAATGTGCCACATGATCTACATGGTGATCAGTTTGGACATCCTCCAGCACTCATTTAGCATGACATTTTGTATCCTCTAAAATATACACAAAAAAGTTTACACCAAGTTCAATTTAAGATGTTAAATTTTATTAATAATTACATAATTATTTTTAAATAGAAAATGAACACCTCCATTAACACTACAATGCACATCAGGGGCTTCATCATGCGACATATAATAAGGATCTGTTTTCCAATTAGGAGACTACATTGCAATGTCATGCACACATTATTATCAAATAGATTGTTGCTCAATTATTCAATTTCTATTTATTTTTTTTGCATATTTACCTATTCACATGATGCAAGGGGCTCTTGGGTTGGGCTAGTGGAAGCTTGGCATAAGCATTTAGCCATGACTTGATAGCCTTCCTTGAAGGCAATTTTTTGGTGTTCTCTCATGACCTCTAAATTAAATTCAAAGCCATATATTTTTTGATTAAAAAAATTATTTATTTACTCCTACTTATAATTTGTGCTTTAATTTTTGAATATCTACCAGAGCCAAGTTTGTGCTACCCAGTCTTTTCCAACCTAGCCTTTGTTGCCTTTGACGTATCCTGCAACCTATGAAAAGTTTGAAATATGTTAGATGATATAGATATGAAGATTCCTAATTAGTGCATTATTACATTATACTAGTAGTTAATACTATTTCATACCTTCTTCTCTCATTTGCAGGTGTAACTCCTCTTTTAACATCCATTTTTGTCCTTTGCATCCAAAATGAAGTCATTCCAATCCCTCACTAAAATAAAGGGAGGATGCTCATACTTTGGATTGTAGATGACTCCTTCTATAGGAGTCTCTCATAGTGCTAAGATGTTTTGCAACTTTTTCTAAAATTTTCTTCTCCTTAAATTTTTTACCAAAATCATGCTCTAAATTTGCAATGTATTGATCTTTTAATTTTTTATCTTGCAAGTTCCACCTTTCAAGAAAAAACACAAAATTGTTAGATAGAAAAATTAATTAAATTTGTGTACCTTGAATATACTAAAAAAATAGTTGTGTACCTTATACATATTGTGGACCTGAATATCCTTAGTGCATGGTCATAAAGCATCTTATAAAAGTAATTATTTACTGCAAAAAATGTCATGGGATCATCAATCCAAAAGTTGTTATGAATAGGTAAATGCATATTACAATATAAAAAATAATAATTTAAAAGTACCAGGAAACTTAGGACATTTCAAAGGCATCAATTCATTGTCGTCAATCAACAATGACGTCTACATAGCTCCCATGCTAGAAACACATGTAGATCCAAGAAATGATGGTGAATTATCACCAATACATGTACTATGATCTATATCTAGTGTCACAGGCCTCAATAATGAATGTACTACTAGATGCACCCATAATTAAAGTAAAAATTATCAAATCATAATTAACACAAAAATAAATATAGAAAAACAAGGATTTACCAGGCATAGACCATGAAGGCATCAATGTTTGCATGGCCCTTGTTGCCGACATTATAGTTGACAATCTCTAACGGACCTTAGTCAACCTCCTAGGAGTCTCCTGCACTTGATGACCTAGTAAAACATACATTTTTATGAAAGACATTCTGATATAATTAAAGTAAGAGTTAAAAAGTTTTTGAATGCTCGATCAAAGAACAAATTCCCTGTAACTTGTCAACTTAAGGATTATTTTACCTAAGGCAATTCAAAGATTCACTAGTACTAGCCTCACTGTAATATCCTAGACTAGGCACTTGAGTTTGCAAAAAATCCTATAATGAGAACACATACATATTTTAGTTCACAACATAAAATTAACCTTTATTGAACTTTTGTTATAATTAAAGATTCATTACTACTTACTTCAAAACGACATGTTGTGGCCATCAATTCCTGTTGCCTCTTCAACATCTCCTATATTGGATTTGGATCTTTGAAAATTCTCATAATCTCTAAATTGATTTTTTTTCAATTTTTTCCTCATCATATATGTTAAATTAGGCACCTCTACGATATCATCATTAGAAGGGGTAGGTGCCTCTATTGTTGCAGGCGCTTTTCCCCTATCTTGAACATCAAATTGTGACAAAAATATTAGTAAAACTTTCATAAAAACTCCAAAACCCTAAATAAAATAACATAAAAAAATTAAAAAATTCAACTATCTAATTTGTACAATTTAAATAAGGCTTACCATCACTGAGGAATGGGTGAGAGCTAGAGCATCCTTGTGGCCTCTATCCTATGGGGTATCCATATTGTCCTGTGACAAAGACTAAATATAAAAACTTTAGCAATCATTAAAAATTATCATTATTTTTATATTGATATTTTTAGTTTTTTTTTCATCTTTTATGTTGACTTAGGGACATTTGTGATATCCTCAACATAAGGGTTAGTAGCTGCCTCTCTTCTTGTAGGTGCTCTTCCTCGATCCTGAACATTAAATTGTGACATAAATATCAGTAAAAATTTCATAAAAAATCCAAAATCATAACTAAGGACATTGATTAAGATTTATGAATTTTTTTTTTGGTTTTTTGTTTGCATATTAGGTTGTTGTTTATCAAGCTTAATTCAATACCTAATCAATTTGAAACTTTGGTACAATATTGATTAACAATAAACTTTATCACTATTCAAGTCAAAAGTTTATCATTTGCAATATGTCATTTTTGTATGATTTATGATCTTCTTGTTCATGTTTAAAGTCTTCCAAACATACAACAATCTGAAACTGAAAACAATACATTACATTAAAAAACTTTTTCATTGTTCTTGTTTTAAAAAAAACTTTTCATGACTCCTAATTTCAGATTTTCTATATAGTAGTTAACATTTTGAGGCTATTAGTTGTCCTCTATCAATTAGATGGATGATTGAATAAAATAGCATGTTCTATTTTCTCACACTATGAAAGGTTCAAAGAATGAAATGATTTGTTTGCATAATAATTTAGTTTTGCAATTATATGTTATATGGAAAGAAAGTTCTATTTACATTACTATGGTGTTCATTTGACAAGAGAGTTCTAGCAAAGGGTTGTTATTACAATGAATTATTAACTAGGGAGATGAAATTATTATTTATAAAATAAAAGTCTGAAAGCATTTATGGGTGATTCAAACACAAGGGATTTCTCAGCCTATTGGGCTTCAACATTTCAATTTTAAACTAGTTTTTTGCCAATTATGATCTTCTTGTTCATGTTTAAAGTCTGCCTTCTCTATTATGCATCTAAATAGTTATCATATATTATTATTACAAACATACAACAATCTGAAATGGAAAGCAATACATTACATTAGCAAACTTTAGCATTGTTCTTGTTTTAAAAAAAAAATCATGATTCATAATTTCAGATTTTCTATGAATATAAAAGTATAATTAAAAATTAAGTTTGCTAACCAAGTACCCCCATCCCCTATTATGAAAAATAGTTGTACTGGTACTAGTACCCTAAGTACCCAAAGTACCCTCATCCCCATGCAACCTTGATAATAATATAACATTCTTCAACTATCTAATTTGTACAATTTCAATAAGGTTTACCATGGCCAAAGAATGGGTAGGAGGAGCATCCTAATGGCCTCTATCCCATGTTTGATCCATATTTTCCTATGACAAAGATTAAATATAAAAACTTTTGCCCACAGATCTTAGCAAAAAAAAAACTTATTAATAAAATGGTATATAGTACTTACCACCCTCACGATAGTAACTTTTTTTGTATCTATTCAATTTAAATGGTAATCTAATAGCATTTCTTCCCTTGCACATATTAATTTTATTGCACATACAAAACAATGATTCCCCTCATGCACCTCAAAAATGTAATTGGGTTGCTTATTAGGTGAGGAAGGTTGTGTACTATTTATAAAACCTGCAATATTACCTATTTCTTTTGATCTCCCATCAATGTACATAGAAAATATTTTACTTTGATAATTTTCTTTCCATTGTATATAATTTTTTGATAGTGCATACTTACACATACTTTTTGTATATTGAACAATCCACATCAGGAACAATCTACATCCAATCATTGTAATTCTAACAAGGACCGACATAGTTCATCAATTCAAAAACTTTATTCTAACATACCTTTATCCCATCCATGGAAAATAGGCCCAAGCCATGTAATGAGGATGGAGCTATGTGATATATCCTCTCATTAACACAAAAATCAGTGTTAATTGAAGGTAGCTCATTAGGTACCCATTCTTTCTCAACATGTGTGTACCAAAAGGGCACCTTAATGTCACCTTTGCTCTCATCATCATAAGAACATGACCCCCCTTTAGCAAGGAAAAATTACATGTGTTTATTGAATTTTTTTCTAATCTTTTGACCTCTAGTTGATCTCCCCATTTTAGTCGTAGTACATGTAGAACTTTCATCTACCATTCCCTCATTTCCCTCATTTGATGTAGATAGATTTAACAAGTGCCTATTTGGTGGTCCCTGCAATCCATCAAATGAGATATTGTCACATCCCCACTTCAACTACTAGAGAATTTTGATAATAATTAAATAATATATATAGAATAATCAAGTTGTGACCCATGCATACAGTTCTCCTTTGTCTATATGTTAGAGATATAAAATGTACTAAGTTGAAAGTGATTATATAATTACATGTCTATATGGTTCTTCTTTGTCTATTTAAAAAAGAAGAATATAAGAAAATTATGTCTATTTATTGACTTATACCTACTAATCCATGTCACTGTGCATGATCCTCACCAAAGAGGTTAAATTTCTTGCATATGTTAATCATTTATCTTAAGTTAGCTACAAATAACTTAGAAGATAACATGAACATTCCACTCAATTTATTTTAGGACACCTATGTGTGAAATGATTAGAGCTTATGAGGATTCATGTATATCTTAAAAAATTTGGACATGTTATACTTAATTTTTATATCTACACATATGGTTTTAAAAGACAAATCTGGTGCATGTTGTACTTAACAATCAAAGCTTATTAGGAGTCACATATATCTTTAAAAATTTGGACATGCTATACTTAATTTTTATATCTACACATATGGTTTTGAAAGAAAAATTGGTGTATTTTGTACTTAGCGATCAAAGCTTAGTAGGAGTCATTGATCACATACCTTGTACATTTCAATCATATCATCGATCATCTTCTTCATCTATATCATCATCATCATCATCGACACCATGATCATCATCATCACCATTATCATCATCATCATCACCATCATCATCATCATCATCATCATCATCATCATCATGAGCATTTTTGTCATCATCACCATCATCTTGATCTTCATCATCATCTTCTTCTTCATCATCTTCAACATCTTCTTCTTCCATAACATTATACTTTATCAGCCTTCCTCTTGTTTCATGTCTAACAACAAATGACCAACCCTATTTATGTGGAGCCTCTGAGTAAAACACTTGCTCACATTGGCTTGGAAGAACATAAGGCTCATCTCCAACTAGCTCAAATAACCTTGTATTAATTATTGTAAATCTATTATCATGTTGAATAACAATTTTATCTGGATCATTTTGATTTAGTCATAACTTGTACCATTTGATGATGAATAGAACTACTTTGAAAGAGTTAAAGTTACACTCAATTATATCATCCAAGATTCCATAGTATCAATTTTGAGATTGTTGATGATGTATATCATTTCTAGATGATATATTAGTGACCTTGAAGACAACAGTTATCCCAGAATCACAAGTTTTCTTAGTGTCATCCAACTTTTTTATGCAAAATTTGTGCCCACAATATTACATAGCTTTGTGTTTCTTGACCTGCAATTTTTGAAGTGTGTGACAATTATTTTCATCGTGAGTTGATATGAAACATATGAGTGATGATCATTAATAAATTTGTACGTACCTATCCACCTCTTAAACCCTTTACTAGATCAACTACCATTGGCGTAACATTGGAATCTTCATTACGATGAGCTTTTATAACCAATGAAGCAATACCTTTCCATGTTAATGAGTGACCATTTAGTTGACATCATTCAATCCATACCATCATCCAATCAAGATTGTTTGTGATATACAAATGTTTTACATCCCTGACAAGCTGCATTAAAAAATACACCAATTATAAATAACTTATATTAAAGATTTATAAGAATTAATTAACTACAATAACATGTTATATTTACCTTTCACTTTCCTCAATCTACCTTTGCTCATCAAGTACTCCCCTTTGAGTTTTTGAATGGAGTTCGGATCTCAAATACAATCTACATGGATCTTTGCTGCAAACTTGGGAAGATATTCACTAATGTACACCATGGTCTAGTATACCATATATCCCTCCACCACAGAACCCTCAGGACGTGCTCTCTATTGAACCAAGCCTTTTAAAAATTTCAAGTGCCTCTCAACCATCCACATTGACCTAGTTGGTGTAAGTCCACACAATTCAATCTCTTCAACTTGATGCATGAAGTAGTGTTCTTGTGCATTGAAAAAAGTTGGAGGTAGACACTTTTGCATTTCACACATAAGATGAGGATTTTTTTCTCTTCCAATATTTTATATCTTCTTTATTGATTTATTTTGATGACAACCACCTCATATATTTTCCAAGATCATATATAACTCATTTGATAGTATTCTTGAAGTGGTGTGGGAGAGATAAAGGTAGAATGTATTACAATATTTGTAAAATGAGATTATCAATATTTTATAAACGAATGCAATGAAAACTATGAGCAATATACAAATGTATAGTGAATACAAAATAACATGAATTACCTTAATAAATGTATGCCAATTATGTGTTTTCAACCTTGGCCCAAATTCACTTTTCTTTGATATGAGATCATTTATGTTCGCAGAAAATCCTATGGAAAATCATATTTTTTTATGACTTCTTTTACAGCATTGCTCTACTACTTTGACAACAACCAACTAAGGGCACTTGTATCAATTTAGTCTTGATTATTATTTGATCGAATGAAATTTTTGATTGCATGGTTGGATTCTTCAATGTCACTACAAATTTTGACAATTTTGTCTTTGTCACACCTTCCATCCAAGATTTTCCATAATGTCTTTGTTACATTCTTTCCAATATGCATAGGATCAAACAAATGCATGATTGAGAGTTTCTTGTAGTATGAAAACCTACTCAATTGTGTAGGATGATTTTTTACTCCTTTTGGAAGTTTTTTATTAATGCCTTGACAACCTTCAAGAGCATCAATTACATCATCAATAAACAATATCAAAATATGAATTTCAAATAAAAAACTATCAGATGGAATGACATTACCTCTATGATTTATTTTATTGTATTCCAACTTCCATACATGAGGTGTCATTCTTTGTGGCTTTGATGTAGTCTCATCTTTCCCATTGAATTTTTTTTTTTTTGGTAATTTGGTACTTATGATTTCTATGGAGAAAGTGTCTATTCTCATCGAACACCTACTTTCCTAAACTTTTTGAATGATGAGATTTCATCTTTGGACCACAAACTAGATATGCACATTTCCCTTTGTCTGAAGACCTACAAGATCATTTATAATTAGATTACATACGTTAACTTTGTGTTAGCACTATAACATACCAAAAAAGAGGTGTTACAAAGAGAACATACTACAAAAATGTGTTAGCCCAGGGGCATCATGTATTGTCCATACAACCATTGCATGGAATTGAAATTGTCTTTGTCCTATTAGTCTAGAGATGTCATACATAGTGATCCCATTCCATAACACCATCAACTCGTCAATGAAGGGCTCAATATATACATTGATATCTTTAACTTGGTACTTACCTAGTTTAATGAACAAATAAATTACATAATTATTATGACCATTTTGATGGATTATTTATAATAAAGTAATTTAGATGACTATTAAATGAAAAAATACTTGGAATAATCAGTTCCAACATTATGTGTTCCCTCTTTATGGCCATCCAAGGAGGAATGTTATTATTGATAATAAAAATAGGCCACATCGAGTAAGTAGATCTCATCTTTCCAAATGGATTGATACCATCCATTGCCAATGAAAGCTTGAGATTATGAGGTTCTTCCTTAAAGTGTAGCCATTTTTTTTTCCCTTAAATATTGAACCATCAATTGGCATTCACATAATGTCATCTCCATGCATAAAATGTGCCAAGCTATTGCACCTGAATAATTGTTGTAGATGTGGAATAATAGGAATAACTCAAAGAACCTCGCAAGGAACCTTTTTTGTTATTTGATTTGATTGATATCTACTAATATGAAAAATAGGGCATTGTGTTGCAATTTCATTTTGTTTATGATATATAATATGATCATTCAGACATGCATGTATTTTTTGATACTTCATTCCAATATCTTTTATAATGATAGTTAATTCTTGGTACGAGTGAGGTAGAATGTTTGTTGGTGGTAACAAACACTCACCTATCAACTTATGACAAAAAATATAATTTATTAATATAAAGAATATTAATTGCTACCCAATTCACCCAATGTTAATTGTAAGGGAATTACAATTGAAAAAATGATAAAAGATAACATACATGTCATTGCAACATTGGATAAACCATTCATAACCTTCAAGTTCAGCAACAATAATATAGTGGCAAGAAGAGTTGTTTGGGAGCTATCGTATAAGGGCTCGTGTACCTTCTCAAGTATAGGTACATCAAGGTATGCATCAATATCATCATCATCATCATCTTGATCATTGTGATCTAATTTAATTGGATCATTACCTTCTATTTCTATATTCACACCTCCATGTTCCCTCATTTCAAAATCTACATTCTTTGAATTGTCATGGTCCATAACATGAAACCCAAGGTGGTTAGCCTGTATCAAAATGATGACCTTATATTAACCATGACCATGATGTCACCATCAAATCATGTCTTATGTATTTTATAAATTATTAAAATATATACCAATGGACAAAATTCATTTTCCCCTTCAATGTGACCAAGCTGCCCACAATGTTCCTAGGTCATTTTGATTAGATATCTTTGTGTCTTTAAGCCCTTAAAATTTCTGCAAGGACAATAACATTTTCCATCACCTTTTCTTTTTAAGTTAGACCACAATCTAACAATTTTCTCCCTTTTTTTTTGTGTGCTGATATCGTCAAACATGGTCTTTCTTGAATGTAATGACTCATTGTGGAAGAAGGATGATTTCGCTACAACCTACAAATTCTATATCAAGTGTACTAAAAGAACATCCAACATTAATAATCAAGATGCCTTTTGGTGAGGGTGATAGTTGGATTGAAAACAATATATAAATCTATTAATATTTAACACTCATTAATATTCACATTATAAACTAATCATATATTATCTAACTTTGCATTATTTCTCCTTGGTTATTTTACAAGACCAGTCAGGAATATCTTTACATCACCAGTAATAATATAATCATTGATTATGGTAGGGACTAGTATCAATCAAAAATACATGAAACAAATAGATGAACAAACCCTTAGATGAACACACCCACCACCATTAAGAGGAAATAGTTCTTCCAGGGAGCCCTAAATTTTGAAAAATGGTCTAGTCTTTATTAAGTGCAGCCTAAAGCTCAAAGTCTCAACCTTGCAATTGTAGAGCTTTTACTGAGCATGTCGGTGTACTAATTTTGTGAAATTGTATGGAATGTGAAATGCTAATTGAATTTCATTTGGATTTTTTGGCATGTGGCTTTATAATTAATTATATTGACAAGGGAACTGCAAAGTGAAGGAATCATGCTTTTTCAAAATGCTAAAGAATAATCTCTTTAGTCTTTTGGCTACGGCTACCAAGTTGGTGTAGGAATAATCTTAATTGGAACAATGTTATAGAAGTCTCAAAGAGAAATCAATTTCCCTACCAAATAAAAAATTACAATTACCAACATTAAAGAGAAAGGCATCCCCTTTCCACCTACATGACTTGTTTATTAAAATCTATAGACAATTGTAAAGAGTAGCTTCTTAAATTTGTTAGACAATAGGATTCATAATTGTATCAATTTATTTTTTTTCTTCACCTATGACCATTCCTTGTACATAAATGGGAAGCTATAATCTATTTAGTGTTGTGCATAGGGCTTTCTACTTGCAACTTGGGCTATATCACTAATAGTTTGAAAGAGCAAGAAATTTATTCATTTTGTTTGAACACTCTTTTGTGGGATAAACTATACATAGAGAGATATCAAATTAGTTTCTAATTGCATTGTAACTTAAATGAAAGTAGAGGCAATTAAGAGGAAAACAATCCAATGCCAAGAAGTATCTGAGTATTAGGTGTTTTTCCTAAACTCATCTCAACTAAGTTTGAATTTATGGTGGATCAAGCATATGTAATTTAATTTCACTTGTTTTTTAGTTTATGGGTTTAACAAGAAATCAACTTAAATGTTTTTGATTCTATCATCTATACATGAGAAAGACTCTATAAAAACATTGAGTGGTGGAAGTGAATTATATATCTGAATAGCATGCTATCATATAGACTAAATCTTTTACTATTTCTTCATTTATGTAGTTCTCAAGTCAGTAGATTTGCCTCCAAAAGCCACAAGTGAGAAAAAAAAAGTACTTCAATCAACCTTTGTTTTTGGTAAATTTATTTCAAAAGTTCTTGATTTAATCAACATTTTTGTTGTAAGTTAAAGCTACTAGTTTTTTGTCAAATTGTGTGTGACCAATGTGCCCTGTATAATCTATTGGAATGTTCAAAATGGGAAGAGTGCTTCTGAGAGGGGGGGTGAATCAGAAGTACTACACTTTTAACCTTTTCAAATCCTTTAAACAAAATAACTGAAAGTAAACTACATGCATGTAAACATATCAAATAAACATAAAGTAAACACATGCATAAACACACATAACACCAAATTTGGTAACCCAAAAACCCTCTAGGAATAAGAAGATAAAACTAGGGTAGGGATGATACCCACAAAAATAATTGCAACAATAATTGTTTGACCACTTCTGATGGTCTACCTTGTGAAATGCCTGCCCTATTAAAGGCTTTACACTATGTCAATAGTGACCTAGTTAGAGAATTTACAAACACTTTACATGAAGTGTCACCCTATTAAAGGATTTACAATAGGTTGTTAAACCCACCTAATTCAATAGGATTTTCAATCACCTTCTCCAAAGGTTCTCCCACCTAGGTGTTAAGCTAACCTATCAATATAGGATTTTCAACATCTAATACAATGGCAAGAAATTATTAAGAATCTTTGACCTGATTGCTTACAATCTTCAATAACTAATTTTAGTCACTTGATCTTCTCATTCTAATCTTGATCCTCTAAGATTTGATATCTGATCGTGTCCCTTGTACTATTCTGATCAACTAGATATGTAATTGTTTCTCTATTCCTCTAAGTCTTTCATGTTTCACACTGAATTTTGCTATAGTTTCCCCATACACTATTCTCTTCCACACTTATGAAGACTTAGGGTTAGGTATGGATCTATGATCTATATTGAATCTTAAGTTCCCACTCATTGCTTGCATTTTTCTCATTGGTTAAATGCCTTCTCCATTTTTCTAATTGGTTGCATGCTAATTGCATAGGAAATGTAAAAGATTCATCTTATCCTTGTTATCCTTCAAAATCCTTCTATGTCAGCTCCAAAAATGATTTACATCTAAGTTTGTGAGGGCATAAACTCATATGTTGATTATGTGTTACTCAGCACATACTGGACTACTGGTGCTCAGCACATGTTTGATCTTAGGTTGCTCGACACTTATTACATTATGTCTTGCTCTGCACATGTATAGTTTTGGCTTACTCAGCATATGAAGCATTCTGACTTGCTTGACATCAACTGTGACTTGGCACCTATATATCACTCGAGACCTATATAATGCTTGGCACCTAAAGGAATTCTGACTCAGCACATACTATGGCTTGGCATATATAGTGTACTTAGCTTCAATGTAGAAAGTGATTAAGTGTGTTAACACTCAAATGTCAAAACTACTCTAAGACCAACAATCTCCCCCTTTGACATGAGTGTCAAAAACACTTAACTAATCATTACTAATATAGCCTTATGAGTACCCTATCTAATCTATTCTACATATGTACAAAATTTCAAAAAATTGTTCAAAATACCTTATTACTCCCCTTGAGTTGATTGTGCCTTGACATTCTTTGCAACCAAAATTCTATGTTGAATGTGCCTTATATTCTCTACCTTTGCCTTTGCTCTGTATCTGTAATCTATACTTGTGTGTTTTTTGATTCATATCTCCCTCAAAACATTATTTCTTCCCCATACTATTTACACATTATGACTTATCTCCCCCTTAGATATATCTTCCTTATTATTATCTCTCCCTCTATCTTCCTTATTATTTCTCCCCCTTTTTGACACTTATGTGAAAGGGTTCTAAGGAGTAATACCATACTTAGCCAAAAAGTTACTATTTACCCCCATTATTATTTTTAGATCTTCATCTCAATTCTCCAAAATAATGTCAAGTGACTTATGTTGGATGGTAGTCTCTATAGCAAGATGTACAAGTCCATCTAATGTAGAAAGATTTGGATCTTTCTTTAAGATAGTTTCTGCATAGACTTGTTCCTTGTGGAGGATTTCTAAATGTGGGGTGATAGAGGATTAAATTTCCATCAATTTTTCCTTTATACTGGCTTCCTCTACTATGAGTACAACTAACTCCCTTTGAGTGTGAAGCAATTGTCCAAAATGCTTATCACTTTGAGCTGGATCTTTTGGCAGTTGCATGCTAGAGATCTTCAAATTTCTTTCCAAGCTCAATATCCCTTGATTTGTTTCTTGTGTGAAGTTGGAAAACTCACACAACTTCTTGTATAATGAGAAAATTTTCTCAAGTATAGCTTTGACCTTGTCAATTTTCTTGGCCAACTCTACCTATTCAAGTGCTATACCACTTGATATCTTTTCATTTACCTTTCCTTGAAATTTTCTTTCTGACCATTCCATGAGTTTAGCATTAGTATCATGGTCTTCATTGGTCACCTAGTCAACTATGTCTTATAGTTACTCCATTATGGGCTTTGATTCATCTGGTGTCTGCAAGCTGAATGCGTCCAAAAAGATGTCCTAAATGTCATTCAATGCTTTCTTGTGTTTAACTCTTGTCTGAGTATCTCTTGCCTCTTCCTTCTATCTAAAGCATTTTTCACTTTTATAATCTAAGCCATGGTGATGGTCTTGGATTCATAGGCAGGTATTACTATATCTTCATCTAATTTAGGGTCTCCATAATGAAGTACCCTAGCCACTCTAGTTGAGCTTGAGCCTGGAGTTGAGATTTGCAAAGGAGTGACTTCAGTGCTCAACTTCTGAAGGTCTTTGTAGGAGTGCCTATCTTAGGTAGTTCTACCAATGTTTGTATGGGGGACTACTCCTCTTCCTTTGATGTATCCTCCTTCTCATCATATTTTCCTTCCTCTGCACTTGGCTTCTGTAATGTATCACTTGCTACTGGAGGCAGTGGAAGCATCAAAATTTTAGTGCTAGTAGTTGTATAGATGAAAGGTGGTTCTTTTGGTTTCAACTTTTCTCTTTGTGGTTCTGCTACTACCTTTTGTAGTTCATCTACACTCACCAATATAGGGCTTGTGCATAATTGTGTCTATAAAGTGGATTGGTGAAGGATCTTGGAGAGATCCTCTATAGTTAGGGGTTTGATGTTCTAAGCTAAATTTTTAGGAACATCCTTAATAGTTATTGTATCTGTACGTGTAATGGTTATATGAGGAGGGCTAGGAGGTGGAATTTGTGTGTCTTGCACACTCTATTCCTCTTCTTGTTGCTATTCAGCTATTGCTATATCTTCTTTTTGTGTTCCTTCCTCCTCACCTTTTTCTTTATCTTCCTCCTCTTTCTTCTTTTCTTCTTCAGCTCTTGTTGTTGTTTCCTTTTCATCCTCTTGCTTCTCTTCTTCTCCTTTTTCTTATGTTCCCTTTCCCTTTGTACTGGCCTCTGCCTTATTTTTTTCCTCTTCCTTGTCATTAGTTATTTTATAAATTGTTTTCCACAATTGTGTGGATTTATTTACCACATCCTCAATCTTATTTTGTAGGATGCTAAAGGCTCTATACTTAGGTGCAAATTTACCATCATGTTTCCTATTAGCCTTTTTTATTTGACCTTTTTCCATGTCAGGCTTTACTTGAGCCAAGGTAGATTCTCTAATCTTGTTTTCCATTTTTAGACAATAATTCCATTTATTCTCAACTATCTCATACAATTCCTTGGGCATAGTATTGTCAAGTTCTAGAGGTGTGTTTTTGAATTTTGCCATCATGGCATACATAGATTCCTCTACTTTATTTTGCTCTTCTCTACTGAGCTTATTAAAATCAAGAGTCTTTAAATCATTTAAATCTGCATTCCTAATCTTTTCAAAAAGTTTATCAATTGTAGACTTAGGAGGATAACTTACCACTCTAAATTGGTTATGGTCCTCTGACTCTGTTCTCTCGTCATCATCAGTATTTGGCTATGCCACATACTTTCTTCTTTTCTTTGGCTCTTTAGTAGGCTATTCGCTAGCCTTCTTCTTCTCTTTTGATTGTTCCTTGGCCTTTTGTGCAAGTGCCCTTGTAGTAGCCCTTGTTGCTGGAGCTAGCTTGGCTTATGCAGGCTTAGTGACCTTCTTGGGTTTGGGCTAAGCTAAAGGCTAAATTTTAGCCTTTCTTTTCTTTTTCTTGGCTGGTGTAGGTGCTTCCTTGGCTTCTTCTTCCTTAGAATATTTCTTCTTGTCTTCTCCTAAGCCTTGTGTCAGTTCTATTGAGTCTTCCCTTGCTCTTCTTCTTCTTCACTTTCTCCTTCCACTTCTTCTTCTTCACCACCTACTTCTCCTTCAATATTTTCCCCAAGTTTCTTCTTTATCTTCTTCACTAATTTATCTTTCTTCTTGATAATAGAAGTTGTCTTTAATTTAGTTTCAACTTTTGATTTGACAACATCATATGTGCCAAAGTGAGGAGTTGTCTTGTCTATTTCTTCTACAAGAAATGTTGTGATTGCTACTGAGGCTTCATCTACATCAAGCTCATATGCCAATGGCCTTAGCCATATTAATCTTGGTATTACTGCCTAGATGTAGGTATAATCAATGTCAACCAAAAAGCATATGTCACTAACATGTTGCTTTACCAATGAAATTGGTATTCTCATTCTCTGCTTCATGGATTTCTTAAAATCCTCAAAGTAGCTTGTCATTTGGGCCTCAAAATTTTCACCCATCTCATCAATGAACTCATTGATTTGTGTAATTGCAATTTTGTTAGGGTTCCAATTCACCTTTCCAATAGAAGGAAACTCTTCCATAACATAAAAGAATATACACATGAGAACTGAACCAAATTTGCATTGAGCACTTTTTGATCTCCTTATTGCTCCTAGGTTTTCATTTATTTGTTCCAACATAAGCTTTGATAGATCATATGTGTGATCTTTCTTTACCAGTTTGTAGGCTACATCAATAGCTATGCATGGCACACTATTCAATCTTCTAGATTGGTAGAATTTGTGGGATATTAATCTCATAGCAAAATCTAGAAGAGGATTAGTTACAGTATCAATAGTCATTCCCCTCTTATTCCATTTGGCTCCAGTATTCCTTTCAATGATTTCTTTGGAATCACTGCGCAGGGCCTTAGGCTGATCTAGGGTTGGGAAATGAATAACCCTATGAACTATTCTTTTGGTAATCTTTATTGGTCTTGTTTCCAACCAAAAACATCCATTGTGAATTCTGCTAAGGACAATCCATATCCATTTAGTTTTGAAACTAGTAGGGTAAACTAGGGCATTGTTCAAACCCTTTTTCTTGACTATTTGGAATTTATCCTTCAAAATTTTTGTTTTCATATAGTTTATCATAGGCTTGGAATATCTATGGATCACCTACTGCACCTATCTTGCACCATGACAACTTTTGGTGGGACAATGGATAATGTTCCAGCTAGGTCATTTTTGTAGGCAACTTTAGGGATTGGCCTAAACTTAGGTTGATTGACCTCATTGCTAACTAATTGGACCTCATGGCCCTCCTTTCATTTGGGTTTTCTTTAACTAGAATCCATTATACTAAAATAGGGTTTTAAATGTATTAAAAACTTTAACTCTGCGTAGCTTGGCACTTGTTAAATACATTAGATTGTTGAAATGTATGCTGAATCATTGTTGAGATCAATGCAAATGGCTTCAAAGTTGTTGTATGATTACTCCTACTATTTTCTCATCTTTTCTCTATGTTTGAATGGCATGAAAATGATCAAAATTTGGCCTTATATCTATCAAAACCTAGCATTAAATGTTTCATGCATACAACTCTAAACTTGACACTTGAAGGTTTCACCATGACTTGGCTCCCATTGTATTTTGTTTACTCAGCCTCCATTAGATTTCAATTTCACTTGGCTTCAACTATCAACTCAGTCATTATTAGAAACTCAAAATCCATTGGAGCTTTACTCAGCATCTGAGGATAGTTCAATAGCGTCCGCAAAAACTTTAAATTTTGACTTGGCATCTTTGCTCATGCAGATTTCTTCCTTGTAGTACTTCTTTGTCTTGGAATTTATGTATGATATAACTATGTATATCAGTCCCATAAACCTATTTTTTCTTAATTAGATGAGATGTGATCATCTGACCTCTTGGGTGAAGTGATCTCTCCATTTGATGTGTTGCACTCATCTTTCTTCTTCCAACTCTTGTTCATTTGCCCTCTTATGTGTTCAACATCAACCTTCTCTTTTCCTTTGTTGACTTATATCTTTGGTGCTTTTGAATTTGTTCGGTAATTTCTACAAATATGACCAGTTTTCAAGCAACTAAAACATGTGGTTTGGCTTAAACATCTGCTATAATTTCTTCTAAAATGTGTCCTTATGCAATTTTCAAGAATGTGTCCATACTCCTAATAGTAGTGACAGCTATACCAAGTGTTGTAACCCTAGTTGTAGTGATGGCCATGGTTGTTTCCTTTTGTAGGTTGATTGGGTGTCCACATGGGCTTTAATCTACATTCAAATGCTCTCTGTCCATATTTTTGCAGTTGTAGCAGTGACCTTCAAATCTTGGTGTCCTCATGGTCTTGATTCTATATTCATGTGCTTGATGTCCTTTCTTTTTGCACTTGTGACAAAAGCTTGCATTTTTAGGCTTATCATGCTAATGACCATTCTTGCTCCTACATACTTTAGAGGTATGTCCCTTTTTACCATAGAAATGACAAGTAGGTTTAGTGTTCTTACCTTTGTTACTTCTTTCTTCTATAGTCTTGGATGATTCTCCTTGATCAATGCTGGTGTAACCAAGTCCTAAAGTATCATTAGTAGCCCTTGGTGATTTCAACAGTTGCTCAAAGTACTTGATAATCTCATTGGTTTTCTTGAAGCTTTCTGCCATCTCCTTTTCTCTTTTCAATTCATTTTGCAATTGCTCATTTTGCATTCTCAAGGTGGAAATCTCAATGTCCTTCATGTTTAGCTCATGATGAGAATTCATCATCTGGCTTAATGTGTCCAGCTGCATGTTTGAGATTCTTTCAAACTCAATTATCTTTTCCTCTTATCTATTGGTAAGATTTCTCTTGTCATCTTCTATCATGACCTCATCTTCAATGGCTCTCTTCTTTTGTTTAGTCACTTCATGCATTATGGCTTGTGATTCTTGTTCAAGTTTGATTATTCTAATTTCTTCAGCTTGTGCTCTATTTTTCTACATCAGTTTAGCTATTGCTACATCAAATTCCTTAGAATCTCTATTGGAAAATACTTGTGTGGTATCAATCTCCTTGTAGTGTATGTCATTTTTAGCTATGGCTATATCCTTCCTTCTTTTCAAGGACTTTCTCAATTCTTCTTTGGCTTCCTCTAATTTGTTTAGAGTGAGGTGCACATCAATCATTTGATTGTCTATGATCTTCCCAATTTTGAATACTTCCATCTTCAGACCTTTTCTCTAAGCTATTAGGCTTCTTCTTGTGAGAACCTAGTGGTCTGATACCAATTGTTTGAATGTTCAAAATGGGAAGAGTACTTCTGGGGGTGGTGAATTAGAAGTAGCACACTTTTAACCTTTTCAAATCCTTTAAAGAAAATAACTAAAAGTAAACTACATGCATGTAAACATATCAAATAAACATAAAGTAAACATATGCATCAACACACATAACACCAAATTTGGTAACCCAAAAACCCTCTAGGAATAAGAAGGTAAAGTTGGGGTGGGGATGATACCCACAAAAATCACTACAACAATAATTGTTTGACCACTTTTGATGGTCTGCCCTATGAAAGGCCTACTCTATTAAAGGCTTTACTTTGTGTCAATAGTGACCTAGTTAGAGGATTTACAAATACTTTACATGAAGTGTCACCCTGTTAAAGGATTTACAATAGGCTATTAAACCCATCTAATTCAATAGGATTTTCAATCACTTTCTCCAAAGGTTCTCCCACCTAGCTATTAAGCTAACCTATCAATATAGGATTTCCAACATCTAATATAATGGCAAGAAAGTATTAGGAATCTTTGACCTAATTGCTTAAAATCTTCAATTATTGATTCCAAGAACTTGATTTGCTCATTCTGATCTTGATCCTTTGAGATCTAATATCTGATCGTGTCCCTTGTACTATTCTGATTAACTGGATATGTAATTGTTGCTCTGTTCCTCTAAGTCTTTCACATTTCAGACTGAATATTGTTATAGTTCCCCCATACACTATTCTCTTCCACACTTACAATGGGGTTTTCATCCTCCTTTTAAATGTTGTGAAGACTTAGGGTTAGGTATGGATCTACGATCTATATTGAATCTTAAGTTCCCACTCATTCCTTGCATTTTTCTCATTGGTTGCATGCTAATTGCATAGGAAATGTAAAATATTAATTCTTACCCTTTTTATCCTTTAAAATCCTTCTATGTTGACTCCAAAAATGGTTTACATCTGAGTTTGTGAGGGCACAAACTCATATGTTGATTATGTGTTACTTGGCACATACTGGACTACTAGTTCTTGGCACATGTTTGATCCTAGGTTGCTTGGCACCTATTACATTCTATCTTGCTCGACACATGTATAGTTTTGGCTTACTTGGCATATGAAACATTCTAACTTTCTCAGCATCAACTATGACTCAGCACCTATATATCACTTGGAACCTGTATAATGCTTGGCACCTGAAGGAATTCTAACTCAACACATATTGTGGCTTGACATACATAGTGTACTTAGCTTCAATGTACAAAGTAGTTAAGTATGTTGACACTCAAATGTTAAAGCTATTCTAAGACCAACATAATCCACTCTAATGACTTTCAAATATTCAACATTCTTCCCACTGAGAAGCTTTAACTTGTCAAATCTTGAGACTAATAAATTTCTCATAGACAAGAAAACCTAATCTATCCTTTCAACCTTCCTTGGTTATTCTAGTTTGTAATTTGGGGAAAATATGGTATAATAATGAATTATTAGGACTATCTAGCAAGGTTTTGATAACACTTTGTTTGATATTGAATAGGAGGAAAATAAATGTCAATTAAAGGTATGCTATTTTAAATTGTATATATATATACTTTTGAAATGTCTTCTGTCGAGGCTACACATTCATTTGTAATCCAACATATGGCTTCACCTTTTGAGTAACCCATTAGATGTTCCTTTTATTTTCTAAAATAACTCATGGATGTAAAGTGTAAAGAAATGATACTAGTTTTCCTTTTGTATTCAATTAGTATTGGCAAAAGAGAATTCCAAACAAGTCCTTCTGAAGTAAATGGAAGAAAAAAATAGCGTGGAATTCAAATTTTTCTTTGTATGTGACTATTTTTGAAACTATATTTTTTACTCTCTTACTTCTACTAATGATCTCAATTTGGTGCAACCTTGTACTGAATCTTCAAGACAATCTAATGGTGTCACTTCTTGATATCACGAGTGACACCATTTCTCAAATAGGTTTGTTTTTAAAGAACTTTGTGAGTTCCATCTTGATATATAGGATAGAGAATATGTTTGAAATATTTGGCTCATCAAGTTAAAATATGAACTCATCTGCAGAGATTGTGACCTCAATTATTGTTGAAAAGGGCTCCTTGGATGAACTATTTCCTCTTAAAGGTGGTGGGTGTGTCCATCTAAGGTTGGGCTTCAAGAAGATGTTCAATACTTTCTCACTTTCTTTGTAAGAAAGGGAACTCTACAATAGAACCTTACATAGTTGCTCACAACATACTTTTATCCCATTCTACTACTGTTAATTTGTATAGGCAACATTTCAAGGTCTCAACCTACTTTTTAAAATTTCTATTTTCAATAAAAAGAGGTCCTATGGAGGAAGACTAACACAATGGAGGAAGGTACTTCCTTTGTGAGCTTTTCATGGATTAGAAAGGACTCAAATCTAAGTATAAAATTTTCAGATGATCTTACAAGTTAAATGATGTTTCTTGCACACAGGAGAAACAAAGAGGATGCATTGGTATAAATCTTGATGCCAAGTGGTTTGAACCAATGTTTGATTCAATTGAAGATCAAGATACTACTTAGAGAGCACAAGATTTTGAACTTGGATGGTAAATAAATTCAAAGAAAGAGGACTAATGATTTATTTTTAAATGATTCTTCATATTAGTTTTTCACAATCTATAAACTAGAATATGATTTTTTTTACTTTTAAATGTTTGTGTTTTTCAATCAAACACATTTAATGATCCATTATCAAAATGAAAAAAAAAAAAAAAAAATCCCAATATCAATTGAAAAACTTTGACATAAATTGCAACCCTTGATAAATATATGGATAATAATTTTACATAAGCAATTTTAAACATTATCATCTTAAGGTATCATCCATAACTCGTGCAATCAAGACCATAGGATTATCAATCCTTAACATTGTATCCACCAACCAACAACTTGCATGAGAATATTATTCTCACTTGGTTGAAGGATTTTGTGTTCATACATATTCCCCATCACAATATTAGCTCTAAATCTTCATTTGTATAGACATAAAATATCATTAATGTATCATTTGAATAGTTCATTATCTCTCTCCCTATTTAACTCCTTGCATTCATCATGATTGTATTTGTTTGACCTACCACAATACTATCCTATTTTAGGCCAATCATCCTTCACAATGCAACATGACAAATCTAATCAAGGTTTTCATGACTTAATGAGGAATCCCTTCCACAAGTTCATTCTAATGAAAAGCTACACCTTCGGAATACTTTACAAGGAATCATGATGTGATCAGCATTTACATTGCCCATAACCCAAACTTGACAAGTTTGCACTTTCCTATTAGCATATAGGTTAATGAAACCATCTAGTAACCTTAAAATATAGTATCTTCTTTACCTCTACCATTAAAGACACTTTTATCATGATGTGATTAGAATTTACATTGCCCATAACCCAAACTTGACAAGTTTACACTTTCCTATTAGCATATAGGTTAACGCAGCCATCTAGTAACCTTAACATATAGTATCTTCCTTACTCCTACCATTAAAGACACTTTTAAACATCTCTATTGATTTTTTCAAAACTCCAACCATCTTGACACAGTAAATATCTTTAATCAAATGAAATAAAAACAAGTTCTATACCTTACTACTGTGTCATGACAATCTACTCCAAATCTGCAATTTCTTGTATCCAATCCAAAAATCTTATTTTCAGACTCAATACAGATATTTCACACATCAATATACTCTTATTATAATATTTTCACAATATTATATCCATATTTTAAGCACCCATCTAATGGACAAAGCCCTACTGCAACTTCACACATTCAAAAACCTTACCCTATGATAGTTTACTAGTCACATTCTAATAATCAAATGCACATTCTTTCCTTGCATGGGTTCCTAAAAATTACTTGGAAATTTTTAATATACACCTCTCCATGTTCAATTGAAATCATGTAGAATATTACATTGGAATGCTCTTAGGCTACCCTAGATTAAAGGTTTGCTAGTCAATCTTCAAAGGAATGCTCTTAGGTTACCCTTGTCACATTTAAGAATAACAATTTTGTGAGGATTCTACTTTGGTGAGGGTAATCCATTCTTTCTCAATATGCATTTGGGTCTATATTTAGGGGATCCCCTACCAAACAATACACTTGTGGCACTTTAAGAAAACTAGAGGTTTTTGTGCAAGGAGAAAAGATATTCCATGTGTATAAAATAAGTACAATTCAAAAAAATAATTTACCTAAATTAGCCAGCTATGGGGTTTCTATGTAGGGATTTTAAAGAATGAATGATTATAAGTATATAAAAAATGGGTTTCTAAACTTTTTCATGTATTGCAATGCATTATCTCAAAAAAAATTAACCGCCTTTGTATGTGAACCTACCTCCTCCTACAAATAATGAAAATTGTGTTTCAACTTTCATTCCTTTTTCAAATATAATCCCATTTTCATGGCTATTTTGATGTCCCATGTTCATGGCTATTTTGACAAACATGGGAGCATAAACAAAAAAAAAAGTAGTTCACAAGCCAATTTGACCTCTTATTGAAAACTTTTGGTGAAAATAGAAACCAAATGTACTAGTGCCTCAATAGTAGAGAAGACCCCTTGAGAAGATGTCATATGGTGAGAAGCACCTAAATCTAGTATCCAAAGGACCTATGAAGGGGATGCAATGGATGTCCATAATGCATGACCCTATCCAAAATCCTATCTAGATGTCAAAGATATGGAAGAAGACTGAAAAGTAGACCCTTATGAGGTAGAAGGGGATGGAGAGGAAACAATGCTCTTTTGAAAAAGAGCTTGCAAATCTACAATCTATTTTTCATAGCCATCAATTATCTTCTGAAAACAATGTGACTCATTATGATGTCTCATCTAACAATAAGAACATGTAGGGCTCTTAGTCTTCTATTTCACCTTATTAGAAGAAGATGGTGGGCTAGTAGAGTGCTGAAAAGAGTAATCTCATATCTGTTTCAAATTCTACTTGTGTACCCTGAGGTGTCTTGGAAAGCAATGCCTATGACTATGAAACTATAAGTGAATCCATCTAAGTGAGCTTGAATTTGTAATGCCCCACCAAGGGATCCAAAGAATTAACCTAAAGTTTCACTAAGTTTGGTAGCATTTTTTTTTTGAAACATGTAAGTTAAACCATCTACAACTCACACATGATAGTGGAAGTAATAACAACATTCAACTAAAATTCAACATAAACAGACATAACAGGTTACATTCTTCAAGGATCCCTTAACATTGAATCACATCTAAATCAATTAATATTAATTTCCATCTAATACTACGTCCACATAAAATAATAATAAAAAGTCCAATGTTCATACATTATATTTCTGAAAGCTCAATCATCTGTTGTACATGCCACATGGTATGAAAGGCTTAAAAGAATATACATGTGTGAAAATAAAGTACATCATCATTCTAATTCTAATCCATGATGTAATAAAGTAAATATAATCACATGTCATACATGATACATCATCATAAAAGATATAAACATCCATCGTAACAAATAACCATAGATCACAAACATAACTAACTAAGTGCATGGTTCCTCCCAATCATAAATAGCATCATTAGACCATCGTGGGCCCTAGCCATCCCTTCGTGCGTAACATTCCAAATCACTGAAAAGATCATTAGTATTAACATAGTAGGAATGTCACTTCTAAATCATACTACATCATATGCAGAAAGAAATCTAACATGCAAGATAAAACATAAGATAACATCATCTAACAGATGCAAATCATCAATATAAGGATATGTGTCCACCATCAAAATTAAAGAATGCATCAACCATCGTGTCTCAGATGGATCTCATATGGTAAGAGTGAAAAAGCACTACCACCTGACTGCGTGGAACCTAAATGGTCCACTCCCACCGCACTGAGGAGATAATCTCAAGTCCCAAACAAGTTATTAAATCACATAGCACAAATACTCTCTAAGTCTAGGAATCCTAAAAGTTTACTAACTCAAAGGTTCCAATCACAAATCAACATCTAATCCCATAAGCACAACAAAGATATGTAAGAAACCTACTATGCAAGCGGGAAAGTTTCATCGCACGGATCATGCTAGAGTTACCTTGGTAGTCTCCCAATAGACCTCAAACCCCTAGTGATCCCTATGCAGCCACTAGTATCCTCTCATATAGATGAGGCATACTATGGAATGCAAGGTCACAACCAAGCATTCTCTCTACTCCCATCCTAGTCCGTACTAGCACTCAAGGCATGGGCGAGAACAAACAATTATCTTATTAAGTCTATTTAAGTTAGTATTAGGTGTAATGTTTTCACTCATTAAACAACTTACAATGAGTTACCCTAGCAGCCTCTTAGGTTCCTGGCCCCCATTGCAAGCCACTTCCTGACACTGCATGTAGATAACCTACCCTAAACTCATGGAATCATAAATCAAAAAATTATCACAGTCCTATACAAGTGACTGGAAAAATACCAAAAGACAATCCATAATAAGAGCATCAAATCTCCATGAGCAAATAAAAAGCATCCATAGCTAATCCTAACCACAACAGTTCTCTATTGGCAACTAAAAGTATCACTGATAATCACATTATCCATTGGTTCTCAACAAGTAACCAACAAGTATCTCAAATAAAATAATACTGATCGAAGACTCCAAAATGGTCAAGTCAAAACATGTCACAACATGACAACATGAAGAAATAAATCAACACTTCAGTCCCATCATGGCGGCTGGAAAGTAATCCAAGGATAACTGATTGATGACTCAAAAATGGTTAAGTCAAGTGTCTCAGATACATATAACTCAACTTCACTCAAGAAGACTGATGAGCAATAACAATCAGTAAATACAAACATCTCATAGAGCATACCATCACATTACCATGGTTGGGTTTATAAAGAATCGAGATCAAAAGACATCATCATGACATCACAATCATAACCCTCGAGCCTCTGGTAGACATCCTAACTAGTTTCGAACTAGTCAACCCAAAAAACCAAAATAAATAGCATAGAGAAAACACAAAATGCAAGCACATGTTTTGGTTTGCTAAAATTACATAGTTGAATTAAATGTGGGGTTCCAGTTTTCATTTCAGATTTAGGTATCAAGTGAAGAAATGTTTATACATTTTTCTCTAACTCATATATTTGTTTTGGCAAAAAAAAAAATTCCATAACTCTTAGAATGAATTTTCTAAATGTTCTAAGGATATTTACATAATCACTATGTTGAGAAAGATCCCTCCTTCCATATTTTGAAACAATTTAATAAAATATATTCTGAAGATAATTATTTACTTATTTAATTGATTGAACTAGCCCCCTTTGCCTTAAACCATTCGCTTTATTTTACTAAAATCAATGTTGCTAACTGAATAAAATTGCCTTAGTATTTAATTCAATTCCTCTAGAAACAATAAAAGAATGAGTGACCATCTATTATTTAAATTATTAAAATAATGCTCTATGACTTTTCAAGAAATTCATCTTGACTCTTATTAAATCAATAATATAATAATTTCAAAACTAGAATTAAACAACTTCCCTTATTAATTAATCTTAATTAAATAACATTTAATTAAATTAATTAATAAAATATATAATTCACGGTCTACAATTCTAAATCATTTAATAATAACTAAAATCACTTAATCACTATAACTAATGATCTCTTAATGGATTAAATTCCAAATTTATTAAGACTCATTATCATTATAAATAAATTAATACCCTTCAATTATTAACTAATCTTAATTAAATTAGATTTAATAATGTATTTAACTAACAAAAGTAAAATTTGATAAATATTATCAAAATATTGTCACTAGATATTATTAATTTAAAATAACAATATAAAACTTTATCACCAAACATTATTAATAAAAAGATAATTTAAAACTTCATAACCATTTATATAACATTTAATAATTATAAATTATTAATATGTAATATTAATAAATATTATAATTAATAATTATTAATAATATTTAAAATTTAATATTAAAATTTATTAATATTAAATAATGAAAATTGAAATATTAAAAAAAATCGATTTCATATATCATATAAATGTTTTTATAACATATAATAAAACAAATTTAAAACAAATCATATCACATATATATGTACCACTGTCGTGGTCGCAAGGCCTGCGACATTAGCAAGTACAGAGTACCCCTACTGTTGCAGTACCTGCGACAGTGGGTACACTGCGACCACAATGGGTACGGGGGCGCATGTTTCATCCCCCCCCCCCCCCACCCACTTTAAATTACTTTATTATTATTATTTTTAAACGTTCTTCTAAAATGTTTTTCCCATATGAGTATTCGGATTTTAACAATATTATTTTTTATTTTGATTTTTGACAAACATATATATATATATACATATATATATATATGTATATACATACATAGATATATATATGTATATATATATATATATATATATATATACATACATATATATTTTAAATGTTGTAATATTTTTATTAAAATCTACAAACATATATATGTACACACACACACACACACACACACACACACACACACACACACACACACACGTGTGTGTGTATTTTTTTAAAAAAGAGAATGTATACATAATTTTTGAACAAGAAGGGCTTTTCAATTTGATGAATTGAGATTTTTTTCTAAATAGTAATTGTTCTCTAAATTTACCCATTAATTCTTTTAAATAGGTTTGTTCATATGCATCTGAAAATCCTAGCCCCATAGTTTCCTCAAATCTACGCATATGAAATTTTTTTATATAGAATTTAACTACTCATGATAAAATGCATACAACCAAGATATGAAAATCCTCAGAAAGCATTCAGAAGACACGAAGAAGACAAGAAGTGCAAGAAGCGAAAATAACATAGGTAGACTCACAAGTGTCTACCTAGACACTGATGCTAAAATACTTCTCAAAAATTGCAGAGCAAGCTCCTTCCTTCTCCAACATTCTTGGGTCCTCCAAACACGCTCCCTAAGCTTCTAGGAGTGCCTGAATATTAAAACCTCTTAGGAAGCACCTAGAATGTCTCTAGAAACAACCAAAAGGTGTTAACAACTAAGCATGAGTCTTTTCCAACCTTCTAGATGAGTCACGAGGTTGTAGACACGATGTGCTTAATTTGTGTGCTAACTCTTGTGTTGTTGACATATGTGAAATCAAGAGGTGCATTTACTCCTAGGCAAGCTTATAACTTTTATTTTAATTCTTTTATCTTTTCTATTATTATTATTTATTTATTATTATTATTATTATTACTTTTAATTTCTTTTATTTAATTCTTTTCTCAATTAATTCTCATTTAATTAATTAAGATCAAAATATCAAAATATCATGACATTATATTAATTCTTCCAAAATAATTAAATTATTAATTAAATCTTTTAATTTAAGACTTAATTAATAGAAAATTCACCATAGATCTCCAAGATAAAATATGAAAACCCATCATAGAACAATCCATACAAAATCAATCTAAAGGGTTAAAATCATGAATTATGTCATCCAACACATTCAGAAGGTAAAATATCTCAGATACTTGTCCTACCTCTCTAAGACAAAAGGTTTAAGGGTTTAGGATTTGGACTTAAGAATTTATCTCCCCTCTCTTACCATTGAGACAATGCAATAAGGTACGCTCATCCTAGCAATTCAAGGAAGTCGATACCTGATACCTGCAAGCTGCATAAAATTCATGCATGTACATACAATATATTATGCTAAGCTAAATAGGCAATGGCAGGAAGTGGTGAATCGTGTAGATCCCGACTAGCAGGTGACTACGACTCCCTTCCTTAACCACATCAGAAACATCATACATAAGAAACAAACATGCACACTATACACATGCAAGTATGGGGTAAGTATCCATAAGAAAACACATGATAATAAACCATTTAACCAATCATCATTAATACTAAGAATAATGTAATAATCATCATGAATATATGAAATGTAGAATCTAAATAATCACATCATATATCAATTGAATCCACAGCACAATATCTGATAGTCTCAAAACAATGCTACTAATTATCAACACAAAACTAGTCTAACAAATTTTGTCCATGATAGCAACAATGTGACCTAGGGGTAGGCACTACAAAATTGCTCATGAGTCAACCTATCATAGAATGTGTCAAAAGAGGGCATAATATGTTGTGCACCTAGTGCATCCATAGGGGAGTAGAAGGTAGAAGTGAAAATATGATAAGTACCTTGAAGCTTTGAGAGTATTAAAAAGATACACTCATCATCTGACTTCATCTTTCTAGCAACCTATAAAATAGATAAAAGAGACTTGAGCTTCATTAAGAAGTTCTCAATGTTGGTGAATGATTTAGATACCAAGGAGGTGAACTTTGCATCTATCTATAGAACACTAAACTAATTCATTGTGCCAAACAAGGTGAAGAACTTGTTCCACATAGCCTTGGGCATGGCCAAACCATCCAGGTGGAACAACAACCCATCTAAAATATTTAGTGCAATGAGACCCATTTCCTCATCCATCCTATTTCTCTACATAAGAGCCTCATAAAGCCTCTATAGAACTGGTGAAGCCTCATCAAGGCATGACCATAACCCCTTTGCCATAAGAAATCTAGTCATCCATCCTTTCCAAGTGTGGTAGTTGTGAGGTGTAAGACAGGCAATGAAAGAGTCCACCATTGAGAGAAAGTAGATAGAAGTAGAAGGATCTCATTGAAATAAATGATAGAAAGAGAATTTGTACTCCCCCCACAAAATATTATACTATCTCATGTACACTTCAAATAAGTATGAAAGCATACAAAACAAGGAAAAACCTATTTTTTAGATGTAGAGAGGAATGAAAAATTATTCCTTCACTTTGACACTAGAAACAACTAATCAAATAACAAAATTTGAATATAAAACTAGCATGGTTGGATCAGGCTTGGAAAGAGTTTGCCAACGATATATGACACTCTAATTTTTGATAGCATATGCCAAAGTTATGGCTAAAAAACCAACTATACCTCTAAAAAAGGAATTCTTTGGAAAAATACAGAGACGAAAAAAACTTTGACCACCATTTGCATGTCAAGGGGTTGTCATAGCTGGTAGCTCATAAACAAAGCGTAGGTGGTGCTTTTGGACAGAGTTGGCACTACGAAAAGGGATGAGTGGTGGTATAGTTGCAGTGGCTCTTGAGTGGGATATTGGTGGTGCACATGGCATAGGCTGGGCATAGATGGTGTGCAGGTGGCGTAGTGGTAGTGTGTTTTTCCTATGCTAAAAAACCTTAAAACAAGGTTTTTAAAATTTTTTTTTAAATTTGTTTCGTACTTCCTAGGAGAGGAATTTTTTTCCCCCAAATGCTACTATGGCCAAAAGAGACAAAATTTATATGAAAATTAAATCTCTTGGGCCTTGTAAGCATGATGGTGAGGTCTATTTGGGCCCAAAATGCTTAAAAAAACCCTCACTTCTAGATTTATGACATAAACCTTGAAAGAACTATAGTGCCTACTTAAAAAAAACACTAGAACAAACAGTAGCATGGGAGCTCTGATAGCATGTAGGATTTGAGAGATACAAATCCATAGAACACCAAGAATACCTGCATGCAAATAACCTATTACAGGAGAGAGGCAAAAAAAAAGGAAAAAGGTAGAACTCAAAAATTACTCAAAAAAGTGAGAGTAAAATTATGATCCAAGTTATTCGAAAAAAATAATTACAAGGTTCAACCTATAAAGGTGAACAAAACCCTAAAGCCTAAAACAACTAGGTTGCACATTAATAATTAATTAAAGAATTAATTATTAATGCAACTAAGATAAATCTTAAGCACTAAAGAGTAATAACTTAACTAATTATATCAATATTATTTAAGTAGTAAGCAAACTAAATATTACTCTTACAATACATTAGGTCACTGTCAGATCCACTGTAAGATAACTATGTAGGGACTCTAGTGGAGTGTAGGTCACTTGGCATCAAAAAGCCCAAGCTAAATGTGGTGCAAAATCATCTCCCTTGGGAGGCCATATCACCATGCCCTTGCAATAGCTTCTATAGAAGATTGTAGGATGTATAGACACCACACAACCTCACACCAATGTATCAAAGAACATTTAGGTGTGCCCTTATCTTAATTAAGATTACTACCCATTAGTTAATTTGTTATCACTTATTTAAACCTCTTCATGATACCTTGTCAACCCTAGTCTAGGGTATTGAGAGAAGCCACTCCACATGTCTACCCTACATACCCATGCTTATCACATGATGAGTACCCAAAGGAAATGCAACTTCCCAACCCAACCCCCAAATGAACAATCCCTCAACAAGCCTATATTCAAGAATTTTGGTCTCTTAAGAACCCATCAAATTCATGCACACGAGATCACGTGTGGACACAACCAACTACATGAATAATCAAGTAATACCAAAGTAAGAGTCAAACATGAGAAATGCAACAAAAGAAACAATCAAAAAAATCTCATTCTAGTCTATATCGGGGAGTACAGATTTGACATGAATCCCAAAGAGGCAACAAAACAACTAAAATCATGAACTCACTCAACCGGCCTAAAGACACTAGTGTGGATTCTACACAAATCCCAAAGATGCAAGTTAATATATGGTTAGATCGGAAGTCCAATATACATTTTCAAATCCATGAGAAAAACAAATGCCAAGAAACATCCAAGAAAATTGGGTGGCATGCAAAATGAGGTGATATTAAAATTGCTCAAAAATAAACATTGTCAAAAAATGATGAAACTAAAATTCATAATCCAAATGGTTTGTAAAATCCCACAAACAAAATAAAAATCAAGTTCCAAGCTCATATTCAAAAATGACCTACATAACGACACAATACTTTAAATTAAAGCCCCTAAAAATAGTAAAATATTGATACTTGCCTAACTGGGTAGAACTAGCACACCAAAATTAAGGGTAACACTAGTTCTCAATCTCCAATCAAATTACTATAAAAAATTATAACTAAAATGAAGCCAAAATAATTAAATGGGAAAGCCCTACCTTGCAGCCAATCGGGTGAAATTGGAAAAGCCATGGTAAAATAAATGAGCCACCATATCCAACGAAACCATGAGGAAAGTCAAACAACTCCAACATGAATCCAGCAAGCCACTCCACACTCGAACCCCCCAAATGGATTGATCACTATGAGAAACAAAAGGAATTTATCCAAGAGGGTTTTGGAGGAATTTCCTCATTTCTCAAAACATGAAAATGGAAAAGTGAGTTTAGAAACTCCCTTTTGGCATAATATAAGCACTTTATCTAGTGGCTTACAAAATATATCATTAATTCACTTAATAATCTATTTTCCTCCTTTTCCCAAATTAAATTAGGCAATTCCAATTGAATTGGAATTCATCTACGAAAAATTATCCAAGAAAATAAAATCAATAAAATAAAATAAATAAAATCCCTTTAAGCCATTAAAAATCATTTAATTAACTAACTTCCACGACCACTGTGGACTCCTAAATGCACAGATACGCTCACAAGTCTAGACACAAATGCATAATGAATCTCAAATTTACCAATTATTAGAGGATTATAATAATAATAAAAGATACATCACCCATATAGGGACAATATTGGCTCAACATGAAAGGTTTGATCAATAACTCCATGTGCCACTACTAGGGATATAAGTCCTACACACTAAATAAACACAATTAATTGTAGATCCACAATATATCATAGCTGAAGCAACAAGAATGTAAATTACGTAATTAAAGAATCAATTAATTTAATATAAATAATTATTTAAATATCTCATTTTGTATAAATTACTAAAATGAACAAGGTAAATATCCATAGCACATAATTCCATTAATTCAACATGGGTAAATAATTTTCTAATTAATTTAAGTATTTAATAATAGAATTAATAATAATCACTCAACAACCTAAATGCCACTATAACATACAAGTCAACATAGTCAAACATATGAGTAAACACATCTACAGGTACCTAGTCAAGTGTGGCGAGATAATAATACATAGTGTAATCAATGCACACATCTCAGGGTAGTCATGAAACAACATCATAACACCATATGAATCCAGGTAACCACTAACACAACCCTTAGAGAAACTATCAAGTAAATAATAATCTCATAAATCAAGCATAAACATAATCAATCCAACTAATACAGTAACATAAATCCAATCACCCCAAGGGTGGTGACCACTAATGGGTCCTAACATGATCACTCACAAAGAAAGAGCATCATGATTGCATCCATTAGGATGAATTAAATAAATCAAATGGGAGAGGCACTACAAAGTACATTTCTTCCCAAAATTAGGACATGTGTCCCAAATTCACTCATTGTGATCAATGATGACAATTTTAATCATATTGTATCATTGATTACATATGTACTCTTTCTTATGTTCAACCATTGATTAAAAGAAAGATCAACAACTCAGGATAGATTTTGAGATGATTTGAAGGATGGTATCACTTTTTCCTAGAGTCATATGGATTTGTGACATGTGTCATATCACTAAAAATGCTATGAGATGACACATGTCTTAAATCTAGACAACTATAGTCAAAAGGGATAACATTCCCCAAATTGACTCAAAATTCATCATGGAACATTGATTTATAAGTTTGCTTGTTATTATTTAATTTATTTATGAATTGTACCAATGTAATTATCTATATTATTATTAATATCAGTAATGTTAGTAACCTAGTAGTCTTAAGTTTACCTAATTCATGTTATGTGTACATTGTACAATGCTTTAAACCATTAACAATTATCAATTACTTAGGTTTTAAACCTTTTCATTTAATTTTTTTTTACTATGAAGTTTGTGAGAGTCTGAGAGTCAAGATTGTAGGGGTTTTAGAGATTGTGATTGAATTCTATTCTAAAACTTGAGTATCACAAGAGAGTACCCTTTGTTTCTACTAGCACTGGTATGATGCAACTCAAATTAAATTCAAATAATCAAGTCTCGATTCTACGTATTTAAATTTTTCTATATTTTTTTTGCAATGTGTTGAGCTATCATTTTTCATAGTGCTTAACAATAGGAATCTTTTTGAACTCCTCTCTTGAAAAGCTAATCCGAGGATCAACTCTAAGGTTCTGGGTGATCTTGCAACCTACTAGAATTTACTTGTTTGAAGATAAATGTGAATGTTCACAAGGAGGCCTTTGTTGGTTTTGAAAAAATTTAGATAAGATGTAAGATCTACTTATTGTCTCAAAAATCCACACAAAAAAGAATTTAAAAAAAAAAATCTATTTTTTTTATGAATGCAATCTAACAAATGCAACTATATGAATTCCTAATTTAACCAAGGGGTTAGCAAAGAAAATAACAAAGATAGGGTAACGAGAAGTTCAAGCAAATAACATGAAAAGTAAAATCCTAACAAACATAAGCCATAGAAACAACACCTCTAAGAGTTTAGCTTTCAAAAATATTAGTGGGTAACCAATGAAAATAGGAGCAGTGCTTCCTCAATTCCATTGATGCAATCATCAATGGGAATTCAGTAGCTATAAGATGTTTCACTTTTGATCAAATTGCAAGGCCACATAAAGTGCACTCATGTGAGATGAAAAGTTATGTAGGAACAATATGATGATATCTTCTTGAATTAAGTACATTAGCATAACTTATATACCTATAGAAAACACTAGAATTGAAAGATCACACAACCAAAAATAACACAATAAACTTTTGGCTCAATCACATTCGATGAACATACATCCACAAAATGTAACACACTTAGGCAAGAATCAATATACTCCAAATGCGAGCACCAAAAGCATATATTATTGCAAAATAATAGTGGCCTTGATTACATATTATAATCTAGAATTTATAAGAAATATTCTGATCAATTTGTGCTAAGAGTGAGAGATATCTTTATGCAATCATATGCTTCTAAACTAATAAAAAAACTATTTATGTACAAAATCTATCTAACTAGTGCTAAGTAGGACTCCATCCATTTTATATCATTAATTAGATGCATTAGCCTTTAGATGCCATAAAACAAAGAAAGCATGAAAAAATAAGAAACAAAAATCCTTTAGTTAATGTAGGAGTGATTGGAAGTGGCAAAAATAGAAGCTCCATCTTCACTAGGCATCTGCAAGAGTTAAACTGTCGTCAGAATGCATTTTCGTTGCATGGAAAGTTCTAATTTTAGAACTGATAGTTAATTGTTGGTGCACCTCTAAGTTCTTCAAAATCTTCCATGACACTATTAAAAAAGCACACCTACATAGCAATGCACCTAACACACTTGGCGCAATAGTGCACCTCAGAAGCAGGCTCCAAAAGTGTCAAAATTAAAATTCTAGCATCTGGGTTTTGTTCCCCTTTTACCAAAGCTATGTATGGATATTTACCCTTGAATTTCTTGACCATCTCAATGACTTGATATGTGTCTAGAAAATCTAAGGTGTTATATTTTTCTTTCACTTTCTTCCTATAGTTTCCCACTTCTATACGAGTTTCTACAAAATCTTTGAGTTTTAAATCAAGATCTAATAAAGCTTCTTCCATTTTGAATGCCTAGCTTATATCTTCATCATTAGAATTTTCTTCAAAAGTCTTTTGAAATTTTTTAACTACTACCTCTACTAGTACTAACTTCTCTCTTGTATCATCCTCAAAAATTCCAGGCATGCATCACTATAATGTTTCTCAGCTTCTAAAATTTGCACATGAGCTTGGTCCTTGAGCTTGTAAATCTATGCATGTAATGTCTCCATTACTTTATTTCCATCCAAAAATCTTCTCTATACAATCATTTATTTTTTCTAATTTCTCATTTGTATATACATACATTAGCATCTGATACCTTTGGTCTTTAATTGCCTATAATGCCTGAAAATCCTTACCCTAGGTGTGTACCTCATCCATCAAACCAAAATCTTGATTTAAAATGGCTACTAGCCTATCCACATTATCTTTCATGATGTGTAATAGATTTAGATATCTTTGTATAATTAGTACACCTTTCTCCTCAAAAATTTCTCTCCACTATTGAAATGCTCTAAAAAATGGATCCAATTGGGTTGTACCCTTGTCTCTTCTCTCAATTATTGTATTTAGAGTCTCCTTTGAATTCTCAAGGTCTAAGGGACCAACAACTTTTCTCAAATATCCCTTTAGGATTTCAATTTTCCTCCAAAATGTTATTATTTTTGCCTCATCTTGCTCCAAGCTCCTGATTACCTCCTTTATTCTTGTTGTAACCATTAGCTCTTCGGAATCCAAGGTAGGCTTCCCAAGCATGACTTCCCTGATTTGATAATCTCACAAAGTTAATTCTTCAACATTTGAATGCAAAGGAGGGATAGCCACATGAGCAAATAAGTCCTACTTCTGATCACTCATAATGAAGGCTAATGCCTATGTATCTTTTGGAGTTGAATCAAGCTTCCTCAGGACTTTAATCAATTCCATCCTATCTTCCTCCTCTATGGTGAATTGCTTATTTTTATTTCTTATTACCTCTTTTCTCAGTCACCTCGGGATATGTTCTGATAGAGATTTTCTTTTTGAGGACAAAGTCTATTCTATAATGTCCTTTTCCTTATCTCCCCCATTTGGAGTCCTCTCCTTTTGCAAGAGATACTCACTATGAGTCACTATATCTGTGGAGTCTACAGTCTTCACCTTAGTGTTTTGTGAATTTTTCTGAGGTTGTTCACTTATTTGCCCTTCTTTTGACACTTCCTTGATGGATACTTGTTCCAACTCTTCCTCTTGTCCCATTTGGAATTATTCTTCTTCATTTATTAGAGGAAGGGGAGTAGCTGATCCCTTATCAACACAAAATGTGACTTGCAATTGGGATGATGGTGCTACCTTAGGCCCTTGTGATTTGGATGGCATCTGACTCCACTCCTCCTATTGAGGTTGATTGGTTGGTGTATCCCTAATTTTGTCTTTGATCAACTCAATACCCATGGGCATAAAGTCAAAATCTAACATCTAAAAGACATCAGTGCCCTCCACATCTTGCTCATCTATCCACTATTGCATCTCATCTTTTGATGTTGTAGTCTAAATAGGTTGCTCAAAAATAGATGGTAGTGTGATAGTGGAGCTTCTTCTCCTTTCTAACTCCATAGCTCTCACAAGTCAAGTCCTCTAGTTAAAAGGTATATTGTCCTCTTCATCCTCATCATCATCTTCTTCAGCTTCTTCTAGAATAGGGTTAGGGATTGATGGGAAAGGAATCACTTTCTTGATGACCTTTTGCCTCCTCTTTACCAGAATCTTAAGCTTTCTTATTTTAGGTGTGAAGGGGGGGTCTTACTCTACTTGTTGAGGTAGGGAAACCTCTTGTACTTCAGTTTCTACTTCCCCTTGGCCTTGTTCAACTGGTGGCACTTGGAGATCACCTTGAGCTTGTGTGGCTTCTACATTTTTTGACCCTTGCACATTTTATTCTCTAGTCTATATAGGTGCCTAAATCTCTCCCTCTTCTAGTTTAGCTTGTTGAGGAGAATTCTTCTTCCTTTTGCCCTTACCTTTACCCTTTTGAGCCTAATAATACCTGACTGGTCTATCAAGTTGGTGCACCATTTCTAGTCTTACTAGTGACTCTGCTATAAATATAGGCATTGTGACCTTTGCTCCTCTACCTTTAGCTGGATGTGCTTGAGCATGGAAGGTCACTATCTTAGGAATTAGATCAATTTTGAAAGGCATTTTGATCTAATTGTTTGTCAATTTGATGATGTGCCTTGCCCTATGGTTAGTGTTTAAGTTCTCTTCTTTGTCAATCTCGACATTCTTGATAGGCCATTCACTAATATTATCCCTATTGAACAATGGATCAAGAAACTCCTCCATGTCTTGTTGCAAAATCTTCAATGGGATCTTTATCTTCAAAGCCTTTTCTACCATATACAAAGTCATCCCATAATAATCCCTTATGTAGACATCATAGTCATTTGTTGCATTCATCTAATGATCTTCAAGGGCATCTTCATGTTGAAATGTTTTACCAGTTAAATGTTGTGCTCTCCCAATGTTATCAAAATATGGTCAAGGAGAATTATACTCATCCAATGGATATTGATCCCATTCACACTCAAAAGAAGGAATATCTTGCCTTCGATCCACCTGAAAAGGTCCTATAGTCATAGGCCACATCCAACATATTTTGTGTTGCTTTATAACTCTGTCATATGTAGATAGGAGTTGTCAGGATATCTCCAGGAAAATAAGTTTGTCACTAGGATACATAGGGAGCTTCTTAGGTTTGATAGTTGTACCCACTACCCTCAAATATGTAAATGTTTGGAACTGGATATAATAAGCTCCGACTAGTGATATCTATGTAGTTGCCTACTTTGATATTCTCTTTGCATAATCCCCTTCTATAAACCAAATTATTGTGAATATGAAAGTATCATTTACAATCCTATATTATTTTCTTTGCTCTGAAAGCTTCTTCTTGACCAGTTGAGGGTATACAGTATAGGGCCATGCATTTGCATCCTGAATGCTACCCCTCTTATAGAGCCTTGGATAATCTATTGCTCTTCCAACTAATAGGTATACCCAATATGAATTCATATAAAACTTCCTATTATTCTTTGCCGCTATTAGCTACACACCCAAATTCTCATTGAGAGTAGAAGCCCAATCAAGTGGCATCTCTGCTTTCTTTATTGTTTCAATAAAATACACCATAAAAAATATTTAGGTGTCCAGCTACTGGCAGACCCATAACTGTACTCAAGAGTATGATTAAATATCCAATATCTTCCTTCATGTATCCTCTTGTCATGTCTACTTTGCCCACTTTCTTTCCTAGAGGAGTCTTCTCTATAAACTATGAAGATTGGATGATCTTAGAAGCTTCATCAATATGTTCCCTATACCATCTCTCTACTTTCTCATAGGTTAGTCTAATTAATTGATCCACCCTTTGGAGATGGAACACTTTTTCAATGTTCTTGGGTCTAAGGTTGAGAATGATCTCTCTCATAATGCTCTTGACTACCCTTTCTTCAAGAAAAAAATGCTTTGCAAGTGTCATGATTAATTTTGAGGACTGTAATAACACCAGGTGTGATGTTGCACTAACAAGCCCTAATCAGATCAATGTGGATATCATCTAAGACCTCTCAATTGGTTTGTTGATAGTTTTAGGAAATCACCCAAATTTGTGTGACCTAAATTTGTGTCTTGAATCTCTAAGTACTCATCCTAAAATAGTGATTTTGTAGGAATGTGAAAGAGAGGATGATGAAGACCCCATTGTATCTAAACAAAAGCATGTCCTTTAATTTGAAATTGAAGAAAAAAATGGATTAATTCAAACCCTAATAACTGGCATGCACAAAAGTCTAAAATTGGACTGCTCAAAAATGAAAAAAAAACTTGATTTAAACCCTCATTGCAAAAAAATGGGTGCACTAGTCGCACCTTTCAAGTGCACCTAGTGTGCCCTTTATAAGAAATCTTCTTTATATGGGGTGTGCATCAGCACACCTCATACTTAAACTTAGGCAATTTTATGTGCAAAGGGTGCACAATAGTGCACCTAATTAGGTGCGCTACTATGCACCCTAATTATTTTTAGGCTTTTTTGTTTTTTAGTTTTTTATGTTTTAAGGACTTTTTAAGTTTTTTGAAGAAAATAAGGTGTGCATTAGTGCACCTAGACAGGTGTGCTAGTGCACACCTTATTTGTGTGTGTTTTGATGTTGTCTTTTGCATAGGGAGGGGAATAGGGGGAGATGCACACCTCTCGTATTGCAGAGCTGTAGTGATGGAGATCTCAGAGAAGACAAAATGAAGAAAGTGTGGAGGAGAATTAGGGTGGGGGGTTATATAGACCCCACCTACCTTTGGTGCTATGCAGGTGCACAACTACACATCTACACATCACCAAACATGAAATACCCTTTTCTCAAATATTTTGGTGCACCAACACAACTAGGGAGGTGTGCTAGTACAACTAAACTCTTTGAAACTTTATTTTTTGATAACTCAATTTTTGAGTCGAGACTTGGACATGACCTAGGACACTAGATAAAACCTGAAAAGGACTTAGACCCCAGACTAGGGTTTTGAAAAGCTTTAAAAAAAAATTAGGGGGTCCCCATTTTTGATAGAAATGAGGTGTGCATTGTGGAACCACAACACAGTGCAATAATAGGAGTCTTATGTCTATAATTTGTAAATTAGGGCCTAAATTTTGTATATTAATATAAACTTTAGTTATAATTCAGGAATGTTAAATATTAGTAGCAAACATGGGGAAAATGAAGTAAAAAACTCTATTATGAGTGCAAGCCAAAATAAAGACATAATAGACCCTAAGGAATTGGCAAAAAACCCTAGGTTTTACAAAATAAATATCATGATATAGATTATTTTGTCATCCATGAAGATATGGGAATTAGACATTCATTGTTTAATAAGTGGAAAGATCCACATAAGGGGAAAAAATATTTCAAATTTAACAAAAGTGTTGGTGCACATACAAATAAACTAGTTGTGTTCATTAGTGGATTAGCACACCTAACAATACCCCAAGTATTCCCTTGCCCATAAATTGTAAAGCTATGCACTCAAATTTTTGATGAAAATAGAAAGGCAACTGTAAACCAAAACACTCGAGAGGAAATTTTATTCATAAATTTGAGTGAATTTTGTACTTTGTTTGACCTAGGGTTTAAAGAAGACAACTTTACGTGCCCATTGAGTTGGATAAATTAGCACATGGTTATGAGAAATTAGAAAGAATTTTTCAAGATTCCTATATTAACAGTTTAATAAGCATAGGGCCATTTACTAATAATACTAGTGTTAGTATTAAACTGGATAGAGATCATAAGCCTCCTTATGAATATGATATGTTTGTGCCATGGGCTCATAATACTATTTCATCATTAGCATTTTTCCTAGAATTGGACAGTAACAAGGAAGTGGACACTAGTGTTCATAAAATGATTTATAATATGCATTGTCTAGGTGATTCACTTGACAAGGTATAAGTATGATATAATTATGCTCAACACATTGTTGAATCTATGAAAGAATAATTAGTAATTATTAAACAAGGCTCATGCAAGACATTTAGGTTCACAAGTTACTTGTGCTACCTTCTTTTAACAAAGCATCACCCAATATTTGAGACTAAGAATAATAAGCTTGATATTCAGGTCTATAAGTTTGGTGAGAAAACCTAGAAGAAATTAGAGACTCCAAGTCCAATATATGAGTGGAAACATAAGATGTATTGAGATAATGGGTGTTGCACACATTGCATAATATTGTTATATTGTATTGTTTTATTTTATTATGTAACATTGTACCTAGGAGCATCTATGTGCAACATATAAAGATTCCCATGGGATATACTTGATGAGTTGTATTGTAAAATTGTGATACTATTAGATGTAATTATTTAATATAGTGAAAAATTATTAAATATTCAGTATTAAATATGGGGTTAATGGTTTAGGTAGCATATGGTTTTAGAACATGATTTATGTAATACCACTTGTTGTTTTTTTAGACTTGATACCATATAAGTAGCCACAAGGGTAGATGCTGAGACAAGACAACATGAAAAGGGGAAAAAGGCAAAAGAAAGAAATGAACAAGATAATGCTTGATAGGTTAGCCAAGGGAGCAATTGTGAAAGTTGAAAGCATGATATGAGATGTGTGGATTCATGCTTGTTCACATGGATTACTTGGTTGTGGCTATGACTTTGAAGGCTTCCATGTTTGTATTGCAATGTATTTTTTCTAAATAATACATGGTGATGGATGCTTTCGAAGGCTTAGTTTTTTCTCTCAATGAGAGTTTCCCATGGTATATCTTGTGTCACATTTTGTGCGTATGTTTTCTAGTCTCTTGCATGTGAATTTCAATTACATATTTATTTCAAATCTATCATGGGTTATGTGGAAATGGTTATACTTTTTTTTGCAAGTTTCCTTACAAGTGGTATCATAGCTATGGTCGTGTTATTGTAACCCTATATTGAATCCATGGGAATGCATGAGAGGATAAAAGACAAGGCAACATATATGGGTTTTATAGATTGTTTATTTTAGATCTAAGGGTTTTGGGTTTGATGTTTTGATGGGATGTTGGTAGATTTTTGGGCATGTGAAATTTGGTCAAAAGAGTTTTTTTTCAGATGTTTTATTTGAATGGGGTTTTTTAGGGGGGAGCTTGCAGAAATGACATCTTAGACAAAAACATACCTCACCATTTGATTCTAGTTCGCCTTTCCATAAAAATTGACATATAATATGACCTAGCTTGGCCATGTTGATAGAAAATGAATTTTTTATTTTATTTTCAGCCCGTGATGACCATCAAACTTGATCCTCTCAAAAGTTTGGTCACAAATTTTTTTTTAAAATATAGTGAAAATGGTAAAAAGAATGTCTTGGTAAAACAAACATAATTTTCTCTCAAGATATTGGATTTTGGACTTCTTATAGTGGTTAGAACAATAATTTGGAGCACTATAACTTGGTGTAGGTTTGATTCTTTGATTTTGATATTTTTCAAGTTTTAAGAGCCCAAAAGTTAGATGATGTATATTTTTAGCATAGTTTTGGGCATAACTTGGGCATATAGAGTCATATTTTGGAATTCAAATAGACAATGGAAAGATCTTGGAGAGCTCTATATGTTGGTTTAGATTTGGTGTAGGTTTGACATGGCTTATTTGGTGATATATTGATCTAAATAGGATATATATTGAATGTGGTAACATTGTGAGTTTATGACATTGTATATTTTGGAGATTTTGGTTTAAAGTTGTATATTTAGTTCATATTTTAGATTGGTCTCATGATGATCTAATTATTAGTGTTTGGTTTGGATATATATGATGACGTGTTGGGTCTACAAGTTGTGCACTGTTATAAGCACTCTATACTTACATGTTGCATTTATGGCTTGGATATGGGTTGTCTTTGCCCATTAACCTTTCATTATTGATACATATTTAGATTTGTGGCTTCGATTTGAGTTTTCTATTCCCCAAGTCACATTATTTGCTAATTTTTCTTCATGTCGAAGGGATGATATGTTGTTACCAAGTATAATCATGGTGGAGGATTGTGGTTGACTGTTCTATGCTGAAAGGCTAGACACTTTGGGAGTTATATGCTCAGTTCATGGATTTGGTCATGGTGCCATATATTTTTGCATGAGATGGTTGGATATATAGGTACATTCTTGATTCTCATTGGTTTGGACTCCTAATTTGGTTATGGTGGTATATTGTCTTGGTTGAGCATCATGGTTATTTGATTTCTTTCCAGGAACTCACAATGTGCACTTTGAGTTCTTTGATGGTTTTATGCCTTGGTTGATTCTCATGGTTAGAGGATGATTTTTCATCATGATGTTATGGATAGCTTGGATACATGATTTAGTGGGAGCTTGTGATATTGATGAGGTGGCAGTGTAAGATTAGTTCTTGGTTAGGTTTGTATCTTCTTGGATTCGAGATCTTGGTTTCACTTGGTGCTAACACTTTGGTTGTGTGAGTTTATACCTGGGGGATCTTCATGTAGGATATGGATTTTATGATGCCATAGGTGACTTGGTACCATGGTTGAGTGGGAGTTTTTGACATTGATATATTTATTAAGTATTTACAGATATTAGAGGTATGTATTAGATTTTGTTGCTATAGAGGAGTCTTTAACATTTGCATGGTGCACTTGTTATGTCCATGTTGTGTGGAGATGGTTCTTCATGGTATGTGAAGATAGTTTTCTTCATGGTGTGTGGAGATAGTTGCATGTTGAGGACTCATGGGGCTCTTGGTAAAGATGCAGTTTATGCTTTCATTTTACATGTTATCATTGGTATTAGGATAGTTCATTATTATGTCATGGTATACTCTTGATATGGATTTACAGTTTTTTGACATGTTATGGTATGTTCATATGGATCATGTTATCTCTTTGGTTGAGATGGTTTAGATTATGTTGTCATGTTTATGTTCTTGAGGCCATGGTTGAAACTTTTACATTGATCACATTGATCATTTACTAGATACTTCATGATATTTCTATGTTGCATTTAGAGTTCGCATGGATTGATTGGTTATAAGTGCTCATAGATACTTAGAGACGGTGGTGGTGCTAATTTCTCTTATAATTAGAGAAGTATTTGTTGGGACAATTATTTGGTTTTCAGTAGGAAGTCTGAGGGGCATTCACCTGATATGGACTTGAGAGGAAATTATTCTTATACAAGTCTTGGTTAAAGACTTGGATATCTTGGTGAACATGTTCATTCCCCACTCTTGGTCTACTCAATGGTTTACTACTTGAGAGGTATAGCCCATTGTTTCTCTTAGGTGCATTATGTTTGTGTTTGTCTTTCATAGATATGGATCTTGAGCTATGGTATATGAGTTATTTATGGAGGGTACATTTGAGAGATGGTTTGGCATTGGTTATCTCCTTATGCATATGTTGTTATGTTGGTTGAGTTTTGGACATGCTTTTATATTGGGCATATTTCTTGGAATAGGAATGGTTATTCCTTTGTTTAGGAATGATTTGTGAGTTTTATCTTCTTGTGAGAGGCTTACATCAATGATTAGTTATATGGAATGGATTGGGTGTTATTGTGGCTTCTTGTTGGGGTTTTATGGAGGAGATCATACTTGCACAATTTAGATCTAGAGGTGTGTGTAGAAGGACATGATATAGGTTATGTTTTGCATGATTTCTCTTTGGTCTTGATTATTTTCTTGGATGTTTCATTTCATGAACATTAGATTTTTGATTGGTTGGAGATTGTGATCATTGGTTTGTTTTCATGTATGTTATGTGAGAGATGACATAGTTGTTCATTTATCTTTTTCCTTTGTTGGTTATGGAGAAATTGAGAGAATGTTGTAGACTTTTTATTAGAGTTATTCTTCTTGATTATTAGTTTATGTATTGTGGATTTCTTTGATACTAAATGGATTGACCTCTTTGAGATGGTGTGAGTGAACTAATTATAGATTTGAAATTATCTTTTGCAATGGGAGCTTCTTGGTATATATGTGGCAGGTATTGCTCTTGAGGCTTGTGATTGCAGGTTGCAGATTGAATATGTTGATGATACAAGATTCACTTGGTATACCTTTAGAGGCATGGATAGTAGGATATGTTGGCACTTGTTGTGGGTGTTATTTCAGCTATGGATATTTGGAAACTATAGATACATGTAATTACCTTTGGATTAGGTGTTTGTGCTTGAAATTTTAGTTGGTACAAGATTTTATAATTCTTATGTGATAGGTTGGGTGGCTTCTATGTATGTCTAATGATAATGTCATAGTAGGAGGTGGGACCATTCATGTTTGAGAAGCTAGATACTTTGATTTTGTTATGGGTACTAGGATGGAGCACATTGTGTACTTTAACCCATGATGTTGGATGTGCTAGGAGGGATTGTTCCCTTGTTCATTTATGCCCTATAGATTGACCCTATGCAATATATATAACAAGTTAAAGATTGCTGAGATAATGGGTGTTGCACACATTGCATAATATTGTTATATTATTTTATTTTATTTTATTATGTAATGTTTCACCTAGGAGCATCTAGATGGACGTGCAACATGTAAAGATTCATGGGATATACTTAATGAGTTGTATTGTAAAATTGTGATAATATATGATGTAATTATTTTATATTGGGAAAAAGAATTAAATATCCAATATTAAATGTGGGGTCAATGGGTTAGGTAGCACATGTTTTTAGCACATGATTTATGTAATACCACTTGGTGGTTTTGTGAGACTTGCTACTATATAAGTAGCCACAAGGGTAGTTATAGAGATAAGACAACACAACAAAAGGAAAAAAGGAAAAAAGGAGAGTTGAGCAAGCCAAGGCTTGATATGTTAGTCAATGAAGCATTTGTGAAGGTTAGATTCATGTGATGTGATGTGTGGATTCATGCTTGCTCACATAGATTGCTTCGATTTGGCTATGGATTTGAAGGCTTCCACGATTGTATTGCAATGGTGTTTTTGCTAAATAATACATGACGATGGATGGATTTTTTTTTCCCACAATGAGGGTTTCCTAGGATATATCTTGTGTCACATTTTGTGGGTATATTTTCTATTCTCTTGCATATGGATTTCAATTACATAGTTATTTCAGATCTATTATGGGTTATGTGCAAACAATTGTATTTTTTCTTGCAAGTTTCCTTACAAGATGAGGATGAGTGCTAGCAATAATAACTACAAATATTTTGTAGACATTTTTTTGGTACCCATTTACCATAAAATTATAAGCACTCTGATTCATAGGTTTCTTGTGTCTTCTAAAGATTACATTCAACTGGGAAGTCAAATTTAATTGGATGATTGGTTCTTCATGGAAGATTATATTGTGTTAAGGTTTTACAATTCTATGATTGAACTATGAAAACTTCCAATGCATGTGAAGAGATGGTTTTTGCATTGGAATATGTATGCTAGATTGAGAGTGTAGATAAATTGTTTAGTGGAAAACAAAAGAAAATGATATTTCCTTCCTTCCCTTTCTCATGTGGAGGGCTCACATTTGAGAGAAAGGCTTTCAAAATCAAATGAATTGGTGATTTTTTTAAGCTTTGATCTTGTCACTCACTAGAATTATGATCCACAAAACATAATAAAATAAAGGCTTATTGTCAATGGGAACTCTGCAAGAAAATATCAATGTTAGGAGATGTCATTGGTCAAAAACTTTAAAAACATGGATTCTTGGGATGAGGTTAAGAAAGAGATGGAAAACATGCAACATAGAATAATATTTTAATGCAAGAATTGTCATCCCAAATTACTACATTACACATATTAAAGTCACACAAATCAAAGCCTATGACATACTTAAACTTATGCAAGAAATTTGTTCAACCTTCTAAAAATTATATGCCCAAAGAAATTAAAGAGGCATGCAAATCTGAATATTGGTGTCAAACCAAGATGAATGATTTATGAGAATGAGGAATAATTTAGGTGAGCTAAAGACCTCAACACATTTTGGGGAAATCACTAAAAATGAAATTTCTAGTTATTATTGGAATAAAGTGAATCCATCTATAGTATATCAATATGGTAGTGGCAAAGATAGTTAAAGTGAGTATGAATCTGATAAAGACATTCAAGCTACTCATGATCCTCGGTCTACTGAGACTTGAAGAAACTTTGTTAAACTTAAAATTAGTGATCCTATTAAAAAAATGTATACTATAGGGGAAAATATGATACAAAAAATGAGTTACACAGGTATAGGGCCACTTGGTCTAAGAGGTGAAGGGCTTTGGAACTCAATTGTAGTAACAAATCCACCAAAAAGAGGAAGTAAACTACTTATTGGACTCTGTGACGAGATTGAATATGATTCATCTAGAAAGGGCAAAAAATGTTATACTTCTAAAGATAAACCCATTAAAATATTTGTTAAATCTTCAAAACTAGTTGAAGTTGATCCCATTGGCACTTGCATAGGTGAATCCAGTGAAAAAAAGAAAAAAGTTATGATAATTACAATGACAACAATGTCAGTAGTTTCTACAATAATGTATGCACTAGTAACCTCTAGAAAAACCTTGAAAATAGTCCTAAAACTATAGGATTTGGAATTGGTCATCTTTATGTTGTTGGCAATCCTTAAAATACAATTGTTACAACCACAAATGTAGGTGGAGTAGCTGGAGTTGGATGAGAATACATCAATAGAAGTTATAATTCACCTTTTAAACCCTAAATTGTCTCAAAAAATCTAGATTTTCATGTTAATGACTTTGCAATAAAATTTGATTAGGAAAAAAAAGAAATAGGAAAATTATAAAGACATTGAAAAGTGATGTTGTTGATGCAGCTTGTCATGAACATCAGGCATCTAATACTAATAGTATATTTCCAACATATGACCCAAACAATGAAATGATAAAATTCATGACTGTTATGCCCCTAGCTAAAGATAATCATCAACTAGAAAGTCCAATAATTCCTATGGATGCAAAATTTGCAGTCTCCAAATGGATTTCTCAAAAGAAAAATATTGACAAAATCAATATATCAAAAGAGACCAACAAAATGATCTACTCTACACTTCTAAAAGTCAAGAATGAGAACAGAAAGCTTATAAAGCAAATAGAAAAGTTACACGAAGACCTAAAAAATTTGAAGGCCTTGAGGAGAAAGAAGAAGATAATCGGCTCAAAGAATTGAAAAATAGGATAACTAATTCTTCTTCTAGAGAGACAATTATGTAGCAAGAAAATATTTGACGATGAAAAATCCTCTACTACAAAGTTGTTCAAGTTTGTAGAGTATAGTGCACAAGTAAACACTAAATTGAAAAATGAACTAGACTCTTTTGTCAAGGAAAATAATAATTTGAATATTGAATTGGAGAATGAAAGGTAAAAGGACCCCTCTACTATAAATAAAATAAATAATTTGAAGAAGGAATTAGAGAATGAAAAGAAAAAAAGAGGATTCTAATACAAAGACAATACATAATTTGAAGAATGAGAAGAACAAAGAGGATTATACTACAAATCCAATCCATGGTTTGAAGAAGGAATTGGAGAATGAAAAGAAAGAGGGTTCTATTGAAAAGATAATCCACAATTTGAAGAAGGAATTGGGGAAAGTGAAGAAAAAAGAGGAGTCAACTACAAAGACAATCCATGATTCCAAGAAGGAATTGGAGAATGATAAGAGAAAAGAGGAGACTACTAAAAAAATAATCCATGATTTGAAGAAAGGATTGAAGAATGAGAAGAAAAAATAGGAACCTATTGCAAAGATAATCCTTAATTTGAAGAAGGAATTAGAGGATAAGAGATAAAGACCAACTAATTGGAAAGGGAAAGTAGAGGTAATAAGAGAAAAAGAGTGAAATGGAGATGTCTTAAATGAAAAAAAACACATGGAGAATTGATGTAGGAGCATCTTACATCACAAAAATGGGGTGTGATCAAAAAATAACTGTGGAGGAAAGAGAAAGTGACAAAAATTAGAGGAAAAATAATTTTTAAAAAATAAAAAGAGGAAAAAGAGGAGAGAAAGGGGAATTTCTATTTTCAAGGTGCATAGGTGGCATAAATAGAAAAAGAAAAGAAAAATAGTTGTCATTTCATTTATCGAGGTGTCTAAGTGGCATCTTAGAAGTTTGTGGAAAGTTCCTTAAATCATACATTTAATATTTGTTATGATCCATAAAGGAAATATAATTTTCTAATTAGTCCACATGGTGATGCTTAGTTGTATTTGGGTGGGAACTTAATATTTATTTTAAGGTATTTGTATTTACCTTTTATCTCACATTTGTTGTGTTTGTAATATCTTGAGGTAGAAGTGCCTATTTAAGCAAGGCTTATGATCATTTAATGAAGCTCTTTGAGTAAAATATCTTCAAGGATAAGCTCTTCGAGGATAAGCTCTTCAAGTGTAAGCTCTTGTAGTGAAGCTCTCAAGGTTTGATCTCTTCTTGTAGAAGCTCTTGGTGTGCAAGCTAGTTGGAAGCTCTTAGTGTGGAAGCTTTCTTATATTGTAAGATCTTGGAGTTCTCTTATTTGGAGAATATTGTAAGGATTTTCAAGTATAATAAAAGTATGCTTTGTTAAGCATTTTATTTTCTCTTTGTCTCCATATTAATGTGATTTTGGTTGTGAGATGGTAAGGGTGGTGTAACCCTTTGTCATCAGTGGTATCAGAGTGAGAGTTCCTAAGTATGTGGACAGATCATCAAATGTGAGGCAGTTTATACCAAGACTTTAAGTTGGGTAAAGTTTTTCAAGAATAAGTTCTTGATTATGTAGACAGATCACCAACTATGAGGCAGTTTTGATGAGGATCATGATTTTAGCTAAGTATGTAGACAGATCATCGATTGTGAGGTAGTTTGTATGAGGTTCTTGTGTTCCAAGAATTTTTTCTTATATAGACTTGAGCATGGAGAAAAGAAAGAAGAAGAAGAGTTTTGTGATTGGAAGGATATTGAGGATTCCTAGACCTGAGAAAATTAGAGAAAGAAATCAAGAGGCATTGTGAGTTGATTTGTAGAAGCAAGTGAATGAATTAGAAGCTAAGTTATGGAAGAGAAGAATGCATTACCAGAAAAGAGATGTTGATAATTATTTGGATGCAAAAAAGAAAGATAACCTAGTGGAAGAGCAAGAGGATGAAGAGGAAAATATTTGTGAAGTTGAAGTAGAAGAAGATGAAGAGGAAGAGCATGAAGATGAAAAGATTTGTGAGCTAGAAGTAGATGAAGATGATTTCAAGACTACAGTAGTGGAGGAAGAGTATAATGCCTTGGTTGGAGATCAAACAAGTGAAGCAGTTACTTGCCTTGTTGAAGACATGGAAGAAGAAATCAAAGATGAATATGCTAAAGAGGTAAATTCTTACAAATCATGGGATGTTGTCTTTGAGATAAATTTGAAAGATGATGATGATGGTTTGAATGAGGATCTTGTTAGTGATGTTTGGTATGCAAAGGAAGATTGGTATGGTGTTGCTGAGTTTATCTCAAGTGTGAATAATTCAAGAAGATTGGACAAGGATGAGAGTTATACTTGGACAAAGTTCATTGCCAAGGAATAATTTTAGTAGGAGACACTTGTTCCACCTAGGTGTTGGAAATGAAAGAAGAAGGAAATATATTAGTAGTAGATACTTGTTCTAGCTAGGTCTTAGAAGAGAAGAAAAAAAATGTCAGCAATGGATACTTCATTTTGTGAATTCATATCCACAAAATTTTTCCTACCATGGGTGTCTGATGCAGGAGCATCTTGCATCACAAAAATGGGGTGTGATCAAAAAAAAATTTTTTTGAGGAAAGAGAAAGTGACAAAAATTAGAGGAAAAATAATTTAAAAAATAAAAAAAGGAAAAAAAGGAGAGAAAGGTGAATTTCTAATTTCAAGGTGCATAGGTGGCATAATAAAAAAATAAGAAAAATAGTTTTCATTTCATTTATCGAGGTGTATAAGTGGCATTTAAGAAGTTTGTGGAAAGTTCCTTAAATCGTGCATTTAATATTTGTTGTGATCCACAAAGGAAATGTAATTTTACAATTGGTCCACATGGTGGTGCTTAGTTGTATTTGGGGGGAATTTAATTTTTATTTTAAGGTAATTGTATTTACCTTTTATCCCACATTGGTTGTGTTTGTAATATCTTGAATTAGAAGTGTCGATTTAAGCAAGGCTTATGATCATTTGTAATTAAGCTATTTGAGTATAAGCCCTTCAAGAATAAGCTCTTCGAGGATAAGCTCTTCAAGGATAAGCTCTTCAAGTGTAAGCTTTTGTAGTGAAGCTTTCAAGGTGTGATCTCTTCTTGTAGAAGCTCTTGGTATGTAAGCTAGTTGGAAGCTCTTAGTGTGGAAGCTCTCTTATATTGTAAGAGTTTGGAGTTGTCTCATTTGGAGAATATTGTAAGGATTTTCAAGTATAATAAAAGTATGCTTTGTGAAGCACTTTATCTTCTCTTTGTGTCATATTATTGTGATTTTGGTTATGAGATGGTAAGGGTGGTGTGGCCCTTCATCTTGTGAGTTGGCAAGGGTGGTGTGGCCCTTTGTCATCAATGGTATCAATTGCACAAAATACAAGTACAATTTCAAAAGACCATCATTTCAAGGATAGATTAAGAAACACGGCCTTGTATATCAAACAATAAATCAAGGAGAAATTAATGTAGAATATCAATAACTTGTTTGAATGGCCTAAATTAAATAAAAATATTAGAGATGTCTTTGAAAATCTTTAAAAAATTCTTGAGGATAAAATAGGGATCTTGACCAATCTGATAGAAAATATTGTGAAATAAATTTTATGTAAAGTATAGAGATCCAGTGACAGGAAATTGGCAAGCTAGAGAATAAACAACTGCATCAATGCCTTTGTAATGACCTTAACTATCATCCAAAATTATAAGAAAGTAATGGTAGTAGAGGAAGCTATGAAATTTTCTTCTAGAGACTTGATGAAGATGAATCACATAATACTCCACATGCTAAATGATGGATTACCAAATCATGTTGACTCAAAAGGAAAATTCCTTGGAAGAGAATATTACATGAAAAAGTTGCACAATATTATGAACTCTAAATTAGAAAACTTTCTTGAGGAAACCACTATAGAAACAATTGCAAGATTTATCAAACCATTGTTAATATAGAATGCATCTATGGATAAATTGTTTGATTCATATAAAAATATCTCTTTGAAGTATGCACTATTGATGACCTATAATAGATATTTATCTAAAACCTCAATAAAATGGAGCTTCCAAATGATCCACAATGTAACACCCTCCTTGGGTCATCTACTCAATCATAGTACTAACTGCTTAGTAAGTGATAGTAATATAAACATTTTATTACTTGTTGATCTTTGTATTTTGAATGTAATTCCAACTTTATTGATTGTTATAGGAATTATGAATCAAGATAGCTAGATCCCTCAACCTAAAGCCATTGGAATTTTTTTTCTTAGTTCTACTTGAAAAAATTTTACAATTGTTGATGTCCACGCATAATATAGTACTAATCATATACAATTACAAAATGACCCATGGCTTTTGTTGCTCCAATATATATATTAAAGGGAATTTAGGGTCTTTTGCAATGGGTTTAATATTTTACTTCTCTAAACTCCTTTTTTTTAAAATTCTATTGTCTAAGATTTCTATATAGAGATAGTGATGTTAAATATATTATGTTACACATTGATTTATTATACAATTTTTTGAAAGAAAGTAGAATCAATGAATATCTCAACATGTATACATTTTTAAAAAAATCTATAACATAGATAAGGGTATAAATTGAGTTCTATAAAAAAAACTTGATTATTAGATAGATATTAGAGTCTTGGTCTTTACTCTCTAGAGATGTAAAACTTAGACCAAAATAAATTAAATGAAAATTCATAATTCAATTCATAGTAAAGCATTTTACAAACAATATTATCTGTAAACTTTAATTACACAGAAATTAATTTAAAATTAAATTGAACTTGGCAAGACTAGAGATACTATCCTACTAGATGACTCACATAGAATCTTCTATACTTTCCATATAATCTCATCATCGCAATCATTAGAATCCTCAACATCAACTTTATATAACATTTGACTATTTGATATATTTTCTTTAGATTCATTATTAGTATGCATGACAAAGTCAACTTCATCATAATTGCCAGTATTAGTATGGGAACCATTGTTAGTGTTATTCTTTGTGGTACTACCACTATCACTTAGGTTTTAAATGTTGGCCAACCCTCTTCTTTCACAATTGTTTCTCCAAATGCTTTGAGCCCTATCTTAAGGGTAATTATCTACCTCATACCTAGAAGTTATAGAGCCTCAAATAATTATCCAAATTTATATCAAATTTATTTCTAACCTTTGACTTCAAGAAGCCCAAAGTACTCAAAACTCTTTCATCCTCCACAAATCCCAATATCATTGTCAAACATAATTTAACAAGATTGAAATATTCTAGTATTGAATCTCTCAACTAATCTCCCTGACCAAAGTTTTTCCAAATCTTTGTTACTACTCCCTCTTCATTTAGGTTCTCCATAAGACCATATTATTCCCTCATTATGATTTCAAAACAAAATTATTGATCTCTCAATCAAGATTCATCTAAAAATATTTTTATAGTTACTTCATTGATTACTTTACTTTTGCAAAAATTCTTAATCAAAGTCATCATCCTTCTTCAAAAGTCATTTGGATTGTTCAAACTCCAATATTGAGAAAAAATTATAGACATTGCCTCAAGCAGTTCATCTGGAGGGAATCTAATTCTAATTTTTTACGAAATATTGTAGCAAACTCACTTGACAGAATCAAGTACCGAGTCAACAATCTTCTTGAAGTCTTCTATTTTGACATGTGAAAGTACCTTCTCTAGTTCACTTCTTAATTCATCATTGTCAGACTCAAGGTTGATGCAAACATAGTACTGCATTGGTATGTCAACTTCATGTATCCTAGCACATACCTCATCATTTAAAAAAATATGTAAAAAGTTTTGAGGTTGTTCAAATATATGATTCTTAGCCACTTTACAAACTCTGATTCATCTAATGGTTGTATTTGATATAGAGCATCCAGGTTTATACATGTCAATTTACATAGCTTATCATATTTTGCAATGTAAATATATCTTTGTTGAACATTATTTATAATATTTCTAATTTCCCCTAGCACATGGAGAAGAGTTGTTAATTTTAAGAGTATCTTAAGATTAGTTAAATCTGAATAGAGCCAAGGAAATTTATCTCGCATAAAGTGGATTAGTGCAAGAAATGATGATACTCAATGCACTAATCCATCCAAAGATATCCATGACTGGTTAGAATAATATCCTAGTAATACAAGGATTGGACATCCTTAAACAATGATTCATTGCTGAAATTAATCATGTTTCTACTTAGAACATCATGCTAGACTCATTTAATGTATCAATCTGGCAATGTGAACTTGAGATAGTGACTGCAAAATTTTATGCTTTAATTCTTCTCAATAGTCATCACTTCCAAAGTAAAAGTAGTTGCTACAGGAAACTTATACTAGAAACTAAAATTATAGATTAATTCTCATCTTGAAGGGAAAACATAATAGTAAATGAATAATGCTCTATAAATAAACCTATGCTACAAGATACAGTCGATGGTTCTGCTACTAGTGGTTGTAGGAACAACAGTAAGGAACAACTCAAAGGAAACTTAATTGAATTCTACTTAAGCATGAACAAGGAATTCACCTCCCATGTGGGCCCCCACAGAAGTGTGAATGAATTATAACTCAAAGATTGAAGTGAAGAGCTATCATTTATTCATTCAATAAAACATGTACACAATATAGAATATCAAAATACTTTACTCTACTGCTTGATTACAACATGAATTTCTTAGAACATCTAACTTGCTTGGAAACATAAGTTCTAGCTTATTTAAAGGAAAATAGGAAAAAATAGAATACCTATAAACTAGGTCTTCCATTACATAGCATAACAACTTTTAGTTTTGGGAGTGACAACATCATTTATGCAAGAAGATAAACCACATTCAATGCTTCAAAAATATTGGAATGCTTGGCAACTAGATTTTCTTGGACTAAATCAACAACCAAAAAATAATGGAATAATGAACTTTGAAATAGTCACCCACATTGAAAGACCCACTCATCCTTTCATCCACACTCCTTGCTTGACTTATTCTTCTTGCAAAAGGTTAACACAATAGAATCGAAAACACAAATCCAAGGCATAGATCATAATAAGTTTTCCCTATTTTAATGTAGCCTTGTCACACAACTATAGGAGGTCTACCCATTAAAGCTAGAGAAGAAATATACCAGATTTACCATGACATTCATTAATTTAGATATATATTCAGTATTGTCTTTAAGTCTCATAAGCATCGAATATACATTTAGTTAAAACTTATAAACATAAAAGACTGTATCATGCTTATGAAAACTATAAGATTTTCAAGTTTTTACTTAGAGAATCATAAAAAAAACATCCTATAAACTTGACTCATCAATCCATATGGTATCATTAATTTTAAGAAGCTTCCTCCCATTAGTAGGTCCTTTTGAAAAGTCTTGAAGTTCTTTGATTTGTTTCAAACTTTGACAGTAATGGTACATTTCTTTGATTGAAGATTTCATTCACTTTATAAATAAAACCAAAACCACCAATAGCTCCAAAAGTTAGATTCATTCAATGGGCCATGCAATGAATGGGAATAACACAAGGTTCCAAATGATTCTAGATCTTTATGCAAAGACCACCTTCATGACCTTGCATAACAAAAGCTCCATCTGATCCAAAACACGCTAAATTTTTGGAAATCTCCATATTATCTATACCTCCATAGTCAATTAGAGTACTCATTAACAAATCATATAAGGTTTTTTGTTGTTGCACTACACTACAATTTAGAAATAGATAGTAGAAAATGTTGACAAAAAATATCATTTATAGTATAAACATGTATGCACACCCAGGAAGTATTATCAATTGTTGTAACTTCATCTAGAGACAATGCCATGAAATGTGACTATGTTAGTTTTATTTTCATATCTTCTTTTTCAACTTGTGTAAGACAACTAGCCCATTCCCATCTATTGTTTATTGGTAGTGACTATGCAAATAGTTTCAAACTTTCAAAAAGTGCATTAAATCACTCATTGAAGGGTAGCCTATGATAGGATTCCCTCTACACAAAATATAAAAAGTGACACTTAACTAAACAACCTTTCCCATATTTTCCACTTCCATTTCTTTCCTAAGGAAAGCTTCAATAGAACCTTTTACTGAATGCTTCTTACATAGTTTCTCATATAACTCATATAATTCAACATTCCTAATATGCAGAGAGTCATCCATCATTTTCCATGTTAGCACAAATTTTTCAACCCCATCTATACTTTTATTTTTCTAAACTTTATTAACATTATTTTCTATGGTATTAAGTTTAAGCTACAACCTCTTTTCTTTCTTTGATATCTTTATGAAAATCTTACATCTACATTCTATAGGAGGCTAACCATTAATTGGATTGGGTACTAGTTCAATGAATTAGAACTTTTCTACCCATTCTAATTGAAAATTCCTTTTCAAAATATCCCATCATGATCGATCTTTTTTTATTCCAATTTTATTTTCCCCTTTTGTGTACGAATGCCATTTATCACATCATTTTTTATTTTCTCATCCATGTCTATAATATCATTTTGTGATTCCCTAATTAGGAGAACTACCATTAATCATCTTCAAGTTCATTGTACACTAAGATATCATTCTCACCAACTTGAAGTTCTTCAAAAAAAAATTTAACTTGTAGGTTGTGAATCTTATATGTTTCCACTACTTCCACCACAAACTTGTATACTAATACAGTTCTACATTTTGGTGGCCACTCTTGGATTTCCTTAAATTTATGGATCCTACCAAAACCCTTCTTGTTTGACATCACAAACCAATAAAGGCTACAAAAAAAAATCAACTTGTTGAACAAAAGATTGTGACTATAGACTACTTAGACACATATAATAACGATATGATTTGGTTGCATTAAAGGGGTAGCTAATATGATACTACCCAATAAAATTTACAATCATGTTAGAGTAGTGAGAAGTGAGGCATCCAAAGGGTATCTACTACCTAGTAAAAAAGAATCACATGAAAAATAAAATAAAAAACTAGTTACTTATAAGGAAAATTGCAAGTCATGACTGGACAATACCCCAACACTCTAAAACTTTTTTAGAAATAAGAATTGTGAGATCATAAAAGAGAAAAGTGTGTAAAATAAAAGTATCATATGAATGTATTTATACCAAACTATGTTGGTGAACTGGACAGGAATCCCAAATGTTTATGTAAAAAGTAGGCAAAATGATGTTTCCTATGTAAGACTAAAATAAAAAAATAGTTGGCTAAACAATAGTAGTTAGAGACATGTAATGCCTCACTAAGGAACCCAAAAGAAATTAACCTATTATGTCACTAATTTTTCTAAAAAAATTGTTTTAAAAGATTAAAACAACAAGAGATAACATAGCAGAAGCAATAACTCACATACACACATAATCAATACATTAATGGTTACATTTGTCAAGGGTTCCATGATGATGAATCACATACATAAGTTTTATTAAGATTAAATCTGATAAATAAATAAAGTCCACATCATAAAATAACTAGAAGTACAAAATCAAATGAAATAATATGCAAGTACATAAGATGCCACATGGCATAACCAAAATGCATAATCATCCTCTGCAAAAGTCATATGGTATGAAATGCTAAAAGAATATACATCAAGATAAGATACAACATATCATAGGATCTCAAATAATCAAAGTATAGTAAATCTGAATAGGACCATAGAACACAATCACATGATTACAAGAATAGAACAACTACACACATACATCTAGCATCGACATCTAGCTATCTAATCTCAATGGTATAAGAAACACTACCACTAGACCTCATGGAACCTAAATGGCCCACTACCACCATGTTGAGGAGATAATCTCGACTCCAAAATGAATAATAATCCAAATTCATAAAAGGGATCTATACCAAGGAGTCTTGATTGCAATCTATCTCAAAGTGTACCAAGTACATAAGTATTATCTATTCCCAGAGGAAACAAAGACATGTAGGAAACCTAATATGTAAGTGGGCAACTGTCATCACATGAACCAACTTTAAGGTTACTCTAGAAGCCTCTCTAGACTTTGCCCCCTTAATGATTCTATGTAGCATCAATGTCCTTTCTTACAAATAAGGCATACTAATGAGGCAAGGTCGCAACTAAGAATTCTCTCTCCTCCCATCCTTGCCTGTACTAGCACTCAAGGCATGGGTGCGATAATACACTAACTCTTATTTATTCATTTTAACCCCATTAATTAAATGTTATCACTTATTAATACAACTCACAATGGGTTACTTAGGTAACCTCTTTAGGGATTCGACCTCCATTGTAAGCCACTTTCCATCACACACAAAGATAACCTACCCTAAGTTCGTAACAAAGAATCTCATAAAATCAAAATTTTGACATCTGACCTATACAAGCAACTGAAAATCATTATAAATACTAATCTATTCCTCAATGGTTAAATCAAAAAAATCATGACATTACATAACAATATCATAAATCAAACAACTCCCAAGTCTTTGGTAAACATACCTAACTGGCCAAAATACTAGGTTTATCCCAAACCCTATCATGAAATAAAACATAACATCTCATCATGTAATTAAAATAAGTGTGGTTATTTAGCCATTTTAATTTTCTCTAATAATTCTATAAAGTTTTGAATTGAGTAAAAAGAGGTCTTTTCATTTTCCAAGTTATCTCAATTGGTAAAGTTTCCAATTATGCTTACATAACATCTTAGCTTCATTTCCATTGTCTAAGGATTCAGAATTTTCCTACTAAACTACATTTTACTATCTTAGTTCAACTATAGGGATTAGTTTAACATTTGAATTATATTTAATACTCAAAAGAAAAAGAACATTATCTTTAGTGATTATCCTATTCACATATCAGTCAATTTTGTTATTAGTGACACAAACTTATTCACATTGTATATAGCTACTAAGCTCATTGTACAGTTCACAGTGGTCATCAACTTCTCCATTGTAGGTCATATGATAGAATTATCAGAAAAAGTCCAAATTACACTTCACACATGCAAGATTCTTCAAGACAATTGAGTTAACACCTTAGTGATCATTCTCAAGTTACATTCAAATTTTCTATCTCATTTTGGTGTTACCATGTAAATGAATAAAATACATCTTTGGCATTAATATCAAAAAGGGGGAGAAAATAAGCATTGGAGAAAGACATATGTTATGGGGGAGATTATGCAATAAGTTGAAAAATCAGTAGGGGAGTAAGATATGTATATAGCAAGAAGATGTATAGTATACTATATGAAGGAGCCTTACCATGTATAGATATATCCCTTACAAAATCAATTTTGAAAAATCTCAAAAATAGTATACTCTACTGAGCTAGTATTACAAGGAATGAATATAAGGTATTCAGGAAACCTTTTGAATTCAGTTTTGGTTGATAAGTATTTTTGTCACTAATGCCAAAGGGGGAGATTATTGACATATTAGTCAAGTTTTTTATTAGTGACACACACTTATTCACATTGTATATAGCTACCAAGCTTGTTGTATAGTTAACAGGGTTTTCCATGTATTTTAGTTGTCACTGAGTTCTATAGTTACTACCAAGTCCTTTGGACAAATCTTAGTGGTTACTGAGCAATCACAGTTATAGTGAAGATCAAAAGTGTAAACCATGCATCTCAGTATATGTTGAGCTTACCAGTGCAAGCCAAGTTGTGTTGTGTTCACCAAGTTCACAGTGTATGTGATGCAAGTCTAGTGTTAACCAAGTGACTCATTTTACATTAAGCTTGAGATGATAGTGTTTTTTGAGTCATGTCATGGTAAAAAAGTGATTCATTTTATATGACAAGTTTCACAATATCTACCAAGTCACTAGTGCAGACTGAATTCAAGACTACTTGGAAGTGATCAGTATGGACCGAGCTTCTACATCTACCAAATGCATGATAATGTCAAGCATTGACAGTGGATGCCAAGTATCAGAACCTCACCAATTTAGTCTTCAGAACCTGAATGTCTTCATATGGGCTGACTTTCTAATATTTGTGTTAACTTGTATTGTGGCCAACTTTGCAATTTGTATAATTGGATTGGTATATATGTAATGTATTGTATCATATCCAAATTGTGTATGAGAGTGTGAGAATGTGTGAATATGAATAAAATCAGAGAAAAGAAGGAGTGAATTACAAAGGCTACAATAGTATAAGGAGCAAAAAAGTCATATCTACCACAACACAGTGATTAGTACTTAAAGGAATCTCATTCAGAAAACCAAGTTGTAGATTAGAGATCATCTACTATTTCATCATAACAGGTAGATTAGTCAAATCCTTTCACAAGGTAGACCTAATAGTCTTTCATAAATCTCTTTACTGAGTGCATACTTAATTGTATGTTTTTAAATCCTTTCACAAGGTGGACCTAATAGTCCTTATTGCTCCTAATAGGGCATATCATTAGAAGTGATCAATGTAAGCTTTAATAGCTAACTTTATACTATAGTTCTAAAGTTGTGGGTATCATCCCCACCCCAGTTTTACTTTCTATTTGGAAGATTTTTGGGTTACCAAATCTTTGTGTCATAGTGTTATGAATGTTTTCATATTTTTAGTTTCTTATGCATGCAATTAGATCAAATTATATGTGATGGATTATATGCTAATTGGATTATTGGATTAAGAGTTGAAATTGTTGAAGTTTCAAAAATTACTAATTCACCCCTCCCCTCTCAGTAACTTAGCTTATTCTTGAATACTTTCAACATATCCCATTTCAAATCCCTATCAAATATATATATATATATATATATATAACATTTATTAAATATATAATAATATAACATATGTAATAATATATATTAATATCAAATATAACATAATATTAAACATTTTATTTTATATATATATATATATATATATATATATATATATATATATATATATATATATATATATATATATATATATATATATATATATATAATATGATTATTTCTTCCTATTCTAAACAAAATGCAAATCACTCCTAATTAGGGGGTGGGCTTCCTCAGCAACCATGTTGTCTTGGCAGCCTGTGCTACCTCACTAACATCTGCTACTTGGTAGAATTCACTGCCATTGTTGCCAAGGGGGTTTCAGCCCCTCCTTTATTTTTGTTTAATTAATTTTATATATATAATATATATATAATAAAATAAACAAAAATGCCCCTTCTTTAATGTATATATATTTTAATTGTAATTCTAGTACATATCCTCTCTTTTACCATTGATACTGGGATACAACACACTCATCCTAGCAATTTAGGGAAGCTAATGATCAGTGTAATACCCCTAAATTGGCACATTGGCATTATGAACTAATTTCGGGGCATCAATCCTATAACATCAATTTCTAGTTAATTTAAGTCCTATTGTACTATGCATTTCTAATTCTAATTGTCTTTACTTGACCTAAATGTCAAATGCAAAAAACCCCTAATCTTTATTAATCAAATACTTTATTTAGTTCCTAAATATTGACTAGATTGGCTAAATTAACCTTCTAATCAAATTAATTTAATTACAAGTCCTAACACTTTAATTAGATTTAAAAGCCAACCCCTTTTAGCTAATACACATGAAAATAGAATTAAATATGTTGATTTAATTAAATTTCCTCATCAAAATTGTTGAAACTAATTATTTAATTAATTATAATAGTAGATTATGAGGTCATATTTGAATGGATCAATATTCTTTCCTAGTTCATCTCACATGAAAATAGAATTACATATATTGATTTAATTAAATATCCTCATCTTAATTGTTGATACTAATTATTTAATTAATGAGAATTATGAAGTCATATTTGAATGGATCAATATTCCTCCCTAATTCATCTCATTCAACTCCATAAAAAAGGGAAGACTCGATCTTTCCTCTAATTTGAACCATACATCCAGTTTAATCTTGACTGTTGATTGGGTCCAAGATTCTATAAAAGAGACCCTCGACCTCTCATTTGAGGAGGATGCAAGTGAAGAGTATTGAACCATTGCTGGATTGAGAACTCAAGTATTTTGCATTCACAACTCCATTGCTTTCACATGATTTATCATATACATTACAATGCATTCATTTAGATTAATTTTCTTATCTCATTCTTAGATTAATTCAAATATCATCTATATTAATTCATACTTTGCATACAAAATCTTAAAAACATAGATGAATCTTGCATTTTCATTCATTTAAATCCTTCGTACTAGTTTGGTTTGGTTATTGAACTCTTAATTCTAAAAGCGCATAGTAAAACCTTGTCTAGTAAGAAGGCAATAGATCACCTTGTGCAAACATGGTTGATGGATAATCTCATGTTCATTTTGGGATGTACTTAATAAATAAAAATCATGTTGAATTGTTTGGTTGAATTAGAGGCCCATATTTAACACTCGCATTTATAATGCCCATCGTGGAGCATAAAATTCAATTTTCTAGCCTCATTTATCTTCATTTTGACATTTTGGATTTTTTTCCATACAATACAATGAAATCTCACATGAAAAGATTTTTTCTCACATGAGAATTCTAAATTCTCATACCATCCTTTGTACTTTCTTGCACAAAATTGCATATGCTCAAGTGGAGAGAACATTCTCTCCCGGGGCACAAACATTCACTCACGTGGCCTTGTGCAAAGTCTCATGTGAGACTTCACAAAAAAATATACAAATTTTGTATTTTTCACAATCTATTATTGATATTGTCATTCTAACCTCTATCCGAAGAATTTATTTTATGATTTTTGATTTTTGAAACATCATAATAGTGGTTTGCAAGATGATTGTCGAAGATACCTTGAAATGAATAGATAAAACTTGCTCATGGTTTGATTGTAGGAAGCTTGTCAAATAATTGCTTGTCAATAACAATTCAAACCCATTCAAAAAAAATTTCTTTTTATGTGCTTTCAATCCACATAGTTTAAATAGGCCTTGTGAACTTTGTAGGGCTCTGGACAAAGGAATAGGGGATTATGATCTTTGCTACTTGGAAGTGACACCCAAGAGTAAATTAGAAACCTATATGCATTTGGAAGATAGTACTCAAGGGAGGAAAGGAAGGTAGTGGTTCTCCCAAGTAGATATTTTAATGAAGGGATTATGCTCTTTTCTCTTTGGGAAAATTAGAAACTCAAAATAAGACAAGTTGGGATTGAAAAGCTAGCTTGATGATGAATGTGTTTTGCGTGTTTGGGTGAGATGAAAAGGTAGAGTATGCTCATTTCCCTTTGGAAAAATTAGAAAATTGGACCCTTGAATCCAAACCAAGTTTAAGTCAACCTTTAGAGGGCCTTTTAGAGCGATCCAACCTTTGGGTATGACCTAAGTGTACACACACTTAACATTGGTGATTCCAACTCACTATAAAAGAGAAGCTTTATAGAGTCAAAAAAATCCAAAGCCATGTTAATTTATTCCTCTTGATTCTAGATATCACATGTCAAGAAGAGGCTCTATCTATTGCACTAGGAGGCACCACCCCCAGTCTTGCTAGTCAAGTGTGTGCACTTTTAGGTATCGATGTGGGCTACTAGCCTTAACCTTGTTTGTGATGCCACTAGAGATTAATGTGAATCAAAGCTTATTAAACACTTTGTAGTTAGTTGCTACCCGGTTCACCTCCAGAAGGGGGCATAATCTTTTTGCAAGGACACAGAAGAATCTCTCCTATAGATCCTTACCATAGGTATGTACTTGGATGTTGGAAGGTGGTATATGACACTAGCCCCTACTTCAAGGGTAACCTTGGAACATATATGTTATTGATTCCTTGGAATACACCAAAAACATGTGCACCCTCTAATAGGGTGTTACAACTATGTGAGGTGAATGCATGCAAATAAGATGCGAGATAAAGATTTTTCTACCTCTATCATTGTTTAGTTATACAGATAAAGAGTGTCTTTTTTAATTCAAAAATTGTCCAACCTATCCAAAAAAAAGGTCAAGACTCCACCATCCCTCCGAGTTTCTTTTTCCTTAGTTGGATTGTTTACAACTACTGATTATGTCCCCTTGTTTGTTTTTACAAACAAATCTAAAAAACCAACTGTCATAATTGCAAATTAGTCCCAAATGATGTCAATTTGAAAATGATGTCCAAATCTATTTGAAAACTAGAAACATTATCTGCAACCTATCTGAAATCTATCAGAACTAATCAAAATCTCTTCAAATTTGGTCCAAACTTGTCAATATGTCCTTTACTCACCTAGTTTTTTGCAAAATCTTGCACAAGAAATAATCTCAAGGTCTTGTAATATACATTTTCTTGCATCACTTTTTTCCCTTCATTGTATGGGAAGCTCTATTTCCTCATGCAAGATTGTGCAAAGATACTATCAAAATTGTCCAAATCAAGTTAAATGTGTCAATCTATCACTACCTTGCATGGTTTGTTACAAAACTTCACATGACTCAAGAATTTGGAAATTGTTGTTCCCTTTCCTCGTGATAGTCTATGCACTTCCTTGCACAGTTATGTCTAGATCCTTTTATGAGAATTTGTCCTTAAATTGTCAAAATTGATCAAATTTTTCTACCAAGTGCATTTAATTTCCTGATTTATATTATCTACTCACCTAAGAAGCATTTCTTCATGCAAGTCTATCATAAATTATCCAAACTAGTGAGCTATTTTTAGCTTCCTCATCAAAAATATATTTGAATTTGATCTTTTTCTAAGTACACTAATTCATTTCTCTATCTATAATAGTCTAAAACTCAGACAACTTGCTTTTTTGAACACTTTTGATCCACATATGAAATCGTCACTTTGTTGTCTCATTTATTCTACTGTGTTGTCATACTCTATGTCATGATAGTCAATCTCTTGGCTATTCTAGCCATTTCACTAACTACTCATTCCCTAGTATACATCACACTTACTTCCACTTACATACTTTGAGGAAAAGTTCTAAGTGTGATCATTTTCTAAAATTTGTCATACGCCATTGTCTATGATTGTTTCGACTAGGAGTGGAAACATGTTTCCTCCTCATTGACCTAGATGAGATAGAGGAAGGAATTGTGGTAGAGGTTATTCCCAATTATATATATAGTCTAAGTATAGTGAAGGACCTTCACAGTCTCCTTTACCTATTGGTCCACCTAGCATCAGATGAGTCTTTTACATAAACTAACAAGTTAGGAATTCATTGTTTCAAGAACATCTAGACACTAACAAGACATCTCTATCTTGAAAAAAAAAAAAACTAAACTTTTATTCAAGACACCTATATGTCTTAGACAAACTAAAAACTTGCATACTAATAGGATGCCAAACCAAGATTGATAAACTAGTCAAAATAGTAGGAAAGAAAATAGAGATGAATTCCAAAGAACCAAAAGATTTAAGGCCCCTTACACCTACACAAAAAACTATGGGGATACTGAAGAAATACCTGTAGAAGACATAGAAAATTTTTGCAAAGATTAAAATTCCAACAGATGATGGAAATATTACTCAATGATGAGAAAGAGAAGTATTTCCTCAAACTAGCTCAAGAAGGAGCAAAACTACCTCAAGACTAAATTTTGAAACTATTGGCATACAAGAAGAGGAATCTAAAACCTCTAATCTAAAAAAGAAACTCCAAGTCATGTAAGAGCAATTGGCACAAATGATGAAAGAAAAAGATAAACCTGCTAGACAATACGCACTAGATCCTATTTGTCCATTTCCTTTTGACAAGGATTTGTACATGCCTCCTTTTCCTAAAGGAGTTGAACTACCTAAATATGACAAGTACATGTGTATTTATAATCCCTAAGATCAGGGAGTTTGGTTCCTTGTCCATGGAGTTTATACAATCAAACAACCCTCATGCACTTGTTTCCATAAGTCTAGGTGGCCAATCTATGGAGCGGTTCTCACAATTACCTACTAGAATCAAATTTTTTGATGATATTTCTAACATTTTCATACAATAGTACTCACAAAAAATCAAAAATATAATTAACATAAGAGATCTTTATAACCTTAAACAAAGAGTTAGTTAAACTTTCTCAACATTTATCCAAAGAAAGAGATAACTATAAACAAAATACTCATGTAATACCTAAAAATGAGAAACTTGATATATTCATAGATAACCTCTTACCTAATTTTTGATAAAAAATAAAACTTCAAGGTCCACATACCTTTGAAGACATAATTACTCAAGGTAACTATATAGAGGAATTCATGGTTAAGAAAGGTGAGTTAACTCTTCAAAAAGACATCAAACAATGGTCCAACTCCAGCAAAGACAACTCCACATATGTTAACAAAAATTGAGATGTAGTACATGATGGAGTGGTGGAAAATATCACTCCTAAACCTTCTAAGGAAGATTTTAATCTCATAGATAACATGCATGCATCTAGAGCCACTAAATAAGCTACTACAAACAATAAGACATTTGGAAAAAAAGCTAAAAAATCATCTTAGGTTTCTAGAGCCAAACGTGAATACACACCTCTGTGTAAACTTCTTGAAGTGGTCTACAATAATCTTCTTCAAAATCATATTATTACCCCACTTGAAAATTCTCCTTCGTATGACCCACAACTAAGACCTACATGGTGGAACAAAATGCATACTGTGAATACCATAAAAAAGGTCATAAAACCAAAAATTGGACTAATTTGATACATAAGATCTAAGACCCCATTAATGATGGTGACATAGTTGTGGGAGGACATTACAAAAACTTGGATCATAAAGCTTTTAAGGAACCATTTTCCTCGTATGAAAAGGGAGAAATTTCTAAACTGAAAAACAACAACAAGATCAACTATACATATACCAATGATGACAACATAATCAACATGGTTGAGCCTTTAGACTTTGAATATTGTGATGTAATCATGATCAAAGGTAAAAGTGACAATACTAAACCTAAGACTTTATTTTTTCTAAGAGGTACCACATCTCTCACATCTGATCAAGAACAATCATAGTTCTATGCTAATGCTATCACATATTCTCATGCTAAAATAGTGCTCAAAGTCCCCATTCCTCCTACTCCTAAAACTAAATAACATAAAGACAAGCCTTCTACTAGTCCATTTGAAAAGGACACAAAACTTGCACCATCCTCTACTACTACAAATTATAGCATACTTGAACAATTGCAACAAACAAATGCTCAAATAACCATTTTTGAACTACTTAATATCTTGCCTTCTCATAGGAAGATTATTGAAAAATCTCTCACTGAGGCACGTGTGCCTCAAAATATTGATCTTAATCAGTTTCAATGACTTCACCTCATTACTTATCCTTCTTTGAAAAGGAAGATAATTCTTTGAGTCATCCTCACAATCAACCATTGTATATTGAAGTCCTAATCCATCAGAAAGATGTTTGTTGTGTGCTTATAGATAATGGTACTAGTGTTAATATTTGTTCTGCTAGCATTCTTATATAATTGGGTTATGATGATGAGTCTATTGATCCTTATAGAAAAAACACCATCAAAGCATATGATTAAGTAGAAATAAAATCCAAAGGTCTTGTTGTATTGCCTCTCCGAGCAAGCCATATGGAAGGAGATGTTATCTATCATGTCCTTGATATTCCTTTGGCATACCAAATATTGTTAGAAAGACCTTAGATTCATTAAATGCAAGAAATGCAATCAATTCATGAAGTTACCATTCTGAGGATCAGAGGTCACTATACTTTCCAATACTAGTTACACATGTAACATGTTGAATTTTCCTAATAGTTTTGTTGCTACCAATAAAGATTCTATAGATAATCATGTCAACAAGCTCAAAGAAATGGAAATGAATCTTAATCTAATAGAAACTAGAATGGGTGAATATCAAATTGAACCAATTTTGTCTTCGACATTTCTTCCTGAATCTCCATGTCATTATGGGATACCATCTACAATGAAGAGATCATTTATCGTACCACCTAAGATTACCTTGCCTTTGTAGAAGCCACTATACCTTTAGAAGATGAAGATGAAAATAGAGTCATTGCTGCTTGGCTATACAAAGAAGAGGTCCCAACTAATCTCATAGTCCAATTTCATGAAATAAATCCTAAAAAATATGGACAAGGTATTAAACTAATAAAACACCTTGGCTATATAGGCAATGGTCCTATAGGATATAGCAAAAAAGGATTGATAGATCCAATCAAAGAAACATCTAGACAACCTCATGACACAACAAGCCTAGGCTTCAAGAAAGTTCTCTTTCATCTAGGGATCAAAAAATTTGTACCAAAATTTAACAATTTATCTGAACATGACTATCAAACTAAGTTTGACAATCAAGTGGAAATTTCTAATGATGAGGATATTTTTCCTTATCCTATTTTACCGAATCTTGCTACATTCTTTGCAAAGTTTGATGACTTTTGTCAGTACTAGTAAAGCTGAAATTGATTCTATTGAGAGTACTACTGATACTCCCCTAACTCAAAATGAACATGGCAAGTCTAGTCATGCTCTTATTATTGAATGACTATCAAAATCAAGATGATAATGAAAGTGGAGAATTGGTACCTATGACTATTGGGGAATATTACAATTTGACTCCATGCAACACTAATTCTCGAGAGTATGAATTTGATTCCTTCTAATGCAACTTCTCATAAGGATGCTAACAAAGTTCACATATATGAAAGCCAACTTGAAATAAAAGAGAATTCTAGGGTTTGGTATGATGAGTCTCACCCTACTAATGTCGATGTGTCTTCAATTGTTATTGTTAGAATTCAAAGGAATTCAAACATACCTTTGGATGAAATTGCTCTTGATCTTGACTTACTTTTCCATGCATTTGATGACTATATTGTGAACATAATTGAACCCATCACTTATCTTTCACTCACATATCCCAAGCTAATAAATTGGAACTAAAATACCACATCTAGTTAAGTCCCCACATTCCAGAATGACTATGCTCTTGCTTGCTATCTACATGTTGTTGAACCAGTAATGTCTTTCACCAGTGAACACAATGTCAATATGAATGAAGCTGACATAAAATATCTTAGTAGTGCAATCAAAAGAAAAATGAATAGGCTTTCTGATGGTGAAAACCACATTGTGGTAGTATCAGAGCAAAAAATAGTAAAAACAAAAGATTTATCGAAAGGAGAAGACCTCTCCAAGGCACCTAAGGATGGGATATTTTATGCACTTCCAAGTCACTTTTAGGAGCGATCATCAATCTTGATAGAACCAACATAGCCAATAAATCTGGTAACTAAGGAGCATCCTCATATCATACATCTTGCACAATCATTATCTATTGAAGAAAAAGAAGAATTTGTTGCTTTCTTCTTAGAAAATAAGATCAAATTTGTATGGACATACTTAGATATTCCAAGTTTAGATCCTAATATTATTATGCATCATTTTTCTATCACACCAAGGGTGAAACTTGTTAAATAGAAACTTAGAAAGATGCATCCTCATGTGACACTTCTTATTAAAGTTGAATTGGAAAAACCCTTGAAAGATGGTTTTATTCATGCCATTGATTATGCCAAATGGATATCAAATATAGTTCTAGTCTCCAAACACAACAAATCTATCAGAGTCTATGCTGATTTTTTGGATCTCAACAACATGTCCTAAGGATTATTTTCTGCTACTTAACATTGATATGATAGTGGACATGATGGATGGATATAAAATGTACTCATTAATGGAAAGGTTCTTTGGCTATAATCAAATCAAATATATACAAAAATACCAAGAGAAGACTACATATACTTGTGAATGGGGGACCTTTTGCTGGAATGTAATGCCATTTGGTTTAAAGAATGATGGTGCAACATATCAACATGCAGTTATGATAATATTTAATGACATGATGCATAAAATAATGGAAAACTTTACTAATGAAACTCTATCCAAGAGTATGTAGAGAAGTATTAATCTACAAGATTTGGGTCCTATCTTAGATCATATGGACAAATTTAGTCTCATATTGAGTCCTAAAAATCATGCCTTTGGTGTCACATTAGGGAAAGTAAATGGGTACTAGTGTAGGAGTACCTAGGGGTAAGAAAGGAAACCTAAAGAATTTTTGGGTTGTGAATGGTCTAACCAACCATTGAGGTAATAAGGACTAATAATAAAGTCCCAAGGTGTGATTAGGAGGTATAATTAGATAGGATTTGGAATGTGAGTCAAGTTTTTGAAAAATAGGTCCTATTAGGTAAAATTGCTTGGAAATTTCTCTAAGAGGTAAAATATGGAAAAATTCCTTAAAAGGAGACAAGAAGTGTGTAGGGATGGTCCTTAGGTGTCCTAAGTTCATTCTAGGAGGTTTGGTAACATACTAGCCAAGTTTGAGAGGCAATGTGCAAAATTGCAATAGTTGTCAAAAAGTTTCATTGACAACTTGCAATTTATGTGAAATTGCTTGACAACTTTTTATGCAATTTTGGATGAATAAACTACTTAGGTATTTATGGTTTGAATGAAAGGCTATAATGGAGGATGAAGTCTATTTTAAAAAAATTCAACTCATTTCCAAGGGTTGGATAGTTGGATGTACGAACAGTACCCATAATAGAGCAATTTTTGAACTGGAATATGGTTTTTGAGGATTGAGTAGAGGAGTTGGATTGAATAACTAATTGTTCTTGATGGAATAGATTCTTGAGATCATTTTTTGAATTTTTTCATAGCTATTTTTGTTTCAATATTTCATTTGTTAGGGTTTAGAAAATTGAATAGTTTTAGTGTTCCTACTGTCTAGTTTTGTATTACTAACATGAAAATGGCTATGGCTTGAGTTTCCCTGGTCAAAACACCATGGCTCTTGGAAACCAAGCACTAGACTTTTTAAATAGTAAATATATATTGATTTTGGGTTTTTTGTAAGTTAGGAAGCTTATTTTTCAAGTGAGCCCTAGGCAAGCAATGTAAGCTTGACGAGGTGCAATGAAGGCTTGATTTGGAGTTTTAAGAAGAACAATGGATTGGTATGAGCTAATATTGGTTTGGAAATGAAGGAGTAGAGTATCAAGGGTTAAAAATGCAAAGGATGAGGTTGGTAATGGAGGTTTAAGCTAGTGGTGAAGGAATCATGTTCATTGCCTTTGAAACCCCTAAAAATGAGGGTTTTTTAAAGCCATACTGTACAGTCAACTCAGGGGCCTAAAACATGAAAAATATTCAAGGTTAGGTCACAGGGGAAAAAAATCTAAACACAACAAGGGGCCTTGTTTATATTTTTTATGATTTATTGCACTTCCCTTATTTCTAGGAGGGGTAATAGGGGCACTTAGGGCTACAAGGGCTAACTAAACAATTTGGACATGTATGAGTGTGAAACTTGAAAGATTGATGTAGAATGGTGCGAAATGGGTCAAGAAGCTTAGAATGAAGGTTCAAACTTTATTTTTGCCTCTTGGTGCACGTGGTGAAGTTTTGGCATCTTAGGACACAAGTGCATAGTTGATAAACTAGAGGTAAAATATTGAAACTTGAATTGTTGGGAGAGTTTCTTGGTGAAAGGGGGTTGGGAATTGATCCTCTAGGTTAGGGTTAGGATTAATAACCCTAGGAGTATCCTAGGAAGAGGAAGGAATCTCTTAAGTGGGAAAGCTCCCCATCAAATTAGTATCAAAGACATAAGATTGAGGCTTGTAGTGGTATGTTTTATTCCACTAAGTCAGGTGGATCTTCAAAGATGGTTACAAATGTAGAGTTGGCAAAGGAGGTAGATGAGAAAAAGAAGCTCATGGAATAGAAAATAAGGCTTCTTAATGAGGCCCTAGAGGAGGTCAAAAATAAGCTAAATGAGATGGAGGATACAACCCAAGCTAAGGAAGATGGAGACTTTGGCAAGGGTAAATAGAAGGTAAGCTTGGAGGATGAGATACCTAAACCAGATCCTCCACTTGGTGAACAAGACCCATTCCTCAAAGCCCTTGAGGCTATTGGAGGAAAGAGCCTAGAAAATGTCACACTTTTCCATGCTAATATGGATGAAAAAGTGGTACTAGAATGGCTTGAGAGCATGGAGAACTACTTCAAATGTGAAGGGATGAAAAAGGCTCAAAAGGTGAGATTTTCAAAATCTAGATTGAAAGGTCAATCATTGACTTGGTGGAAGTTTGTGCAAGAGGAAAGAGAGAGTGAAGGGAATCAACCTATAGCTAAGTAGAAGGATATGGTGGCAAAGATAAAAGAGACCAATATACCAGAGGACTATAGGATTTAAATTCATAAGCATATGTAGAATCTTAAGAAGAAGGATTTTGATGTAGATACCTATACTAAGGAGTTCCAAAAATTGGCCCTAAGATCAAGGGTTCAAGAGGCAGAGAGCATCAACATGGCTAGATATCTAAATGGCCTTAAGTGATCTATCCAAGATGAGTTGAGTTTGTTTAGTTTCACCACATTGCAAAGCTATTTTCAAATGGCTATCAAAGTGGAAGATAAACTAAGGAAGAAAGGGGACTCAAGTTCCAAGAATAGGGGTAGAGGTAAATATTTTAGAGTTGGCTCAAGGAGAGGCTCTAGTGGAAGGACTAATAAGTAGAAAGGCTATGAGGAGTCTAAGTGGAATGAGCAAGCTAGTGAGACCTATTAGAGGGGAGGCTCTAGTAGAGGTAGAGGATCCAACGGTGGTAGCAGAGGAAGATATGGGAACATCAATAGAGGCTCACACTTTAGCAATATGAAGTGCTATAACTATGGCAAGTTGGGACACCCTACCTACAAATGTCTACAGAAGGCATCCTCATCCCATGGAGAAAATAAAATCACCTACATCCAAGAAGAGGATAATTAGAAAGTAGGTGAAGTGGATCTTGATGTTAAGAAGGGAGAGAACTTCATGTTGAGGAAAGTTCTAGTGAAGGAACTAGTAAAAGAGGAACCCAAGTACAGAAGAGAATTATCTAGGACTACATGCAAGTTACTAGGAAAGGTATGCAAAGTAATCATAGACTCATGATCTACTAACAATGTCATGTTAGAGGATGTAGTACAAAAACTTGGTTTGACAAAGATACCATATATATGTCCTTATAAAGTGACTTGGTTGAACAAAGGGTAGAACATCCTAGTGAATGGACAAGTTTGGGTAGACATCATTGTTGGAAAATATTAGGATAAGATCCTATGTGATGTACTCCCCATGGATGCCTTCCATTTTCTATTAGGAGGCCCTGGCAGTATGATAGGAAGGTAGTATATCATGGGAAGGACAATAAGTATTCTTTCAAGAAAGATAAAATCCATAGTCGAGGAAGATAAGGTGGAAAAAGAAATTGCTAAGACTTTGTTTATGAGTAGGAAAGAGTTCCTCAAGGACTTGAAGGAAGGTGAGGGAGTCAAATATGCTACTATGGTGAAACCCAAGTAGGAGAAGATAACTTCACAAGCACCTATTCTTGCAAAGGTACAACACCTATTAGATCACTTCAAAGATATAATTTTTGATGGGGCCCCACCAACTTTATCTCCAAAGAGGGCCATAAGTCACTAGATTGACTTCATACTAGGAGCATCACTACCAAACAAACCTACATACAAGATGACTCCAGAGAAAAACAAGGAGATTGCAAGGCAAGCTCAAGTGTTGCTTGATTAGGGGATTGTTGGAAGGACATAGGTCCATGTATTGTACTAGTGGTCCTAATACACAAAAAGAGAGGTAAGTGGAGAATGTGCATTGATTCTAGAGCAATTAATAAAATCAGAATTAGGTACAAATTTCCCATTCATACGATAGAGGATTTGATGGATTCTCCAGGTGGAGCTAGGTACTTCTCCAAAATTTATCTTGAAAGTGGATATTATCATATTAGGATGGATGAAGGGGATGAATGGAAGTCTTCATTTAAGACCACTAAGGGTCTCTACAAGTGGTTGATAATTTCATTTGACCTTACCAATGCACCAAGTACCTTAATGAGAGTCATGAATGAGGTCTTAAAAGACTACATAGGAATATTTTTGTTTTATACCTATATGACATCATCATCCTCAACAAGATAAATAAGAAGCATATGAAGAACCTAGAATTGGTGTTGAGGAAGCTTCAAGAGGAAAAGCTGATAATAAGTCTAGGGAAGAGTGAGTTCATGAAGGAGGAGCTAGTGTATTTGGGGTTTGTAGTATCCCAAGGGAATTTGAAACTGGACAAGGACAAGGTGGAGGAAAACTTGAGTTGGCCTACCCCTAGATTTTCTATTAAGGTTAGAATTTTTCATGGCCTAGCATAGTTCTATAGGAAATTTGTGAGGAAGTTTAGGGAAATTTGTGCACCTATGAATGACACCATCAAGGGGGGCATGAAAACCAAGTTCACATGGACCAAGGTAGTGGATGCAAGTTTTGAGAGGTTGAAGAAAAAAGTGGAAACATGACCAATTTTGGTTTTTCCTAGTATTGAGAAGCCATTTTTGGTGGAGTATAATGCTAGCAACATAGCAGTTGGGGCATTTTTAAGCCAAGAGGGAAGCAATAGCATTTTTTAGTGAGAGGCTTAATGAAGCTAAGACAAGGTATCCAACATATGATCTAGAGATTTATGCACTTTTCCAAGCCCTAAAGAATTGGAGGCATTATCTATTGTCTTAGGAGTTTGTGATCTTCATAGATGACCAAGCCCTAAGCTTTATACACTCATAGGAGAAGCTAAGTTTGAGGCACCTTAAGCGGATGGAATTTTTGCAGTGCTACACTTTCACTATCAAGCACAAAAAGGGGCCAAACAACAAAGTGGTAGATGCTTTGAGCAAGAGCTTGTTGACAGTGCAAGAAGTCAAGTTGCAGAGCATTGGCTTGAATGGATTCAAAGACCTATATCAGGAGGACACTAATTTCTTAGAGGTTTACAAGGTATGTACTGACTTTGCTAATTATTTTCATAGTGATTTTGTTGAATACACCTTACAGAATGAATTATTGTTCAAAGATAAATGGTTATGAATCCCAAGGGGATCTATGAGGGAAAACCTACAAGAGGATCACAATGGGAGCATGAGTGGGCACTTTGGTCTTAGCAAGACCTTATACCTTTTTGAGAGGTTCTATTACTAGCCCAAAATGTAAAGGGATGTAAGGAGGTATATGGATTAGTGTAGCATATGTCAGAAGGAAAAAGGAACTTCCTCACATGTAGGGCTCTACCAACCTCTACCCATTCCTAATAGGCCTTGGGAATGCATTAGCATGGACTTCATAGTGGGATTGCCAAGGACTAGGACATGGATGGAGAATGTGTCTGTGGTAGTAGATAGGTTCAATAAAATGAGCCACATCATACCATGTAAGAAAACCCATGATGCAAGTAATGTTTCCAACCTATTCTTCAGAGAGGTGGTAAGGATACATTACTTACCAAGGGGCATAGTTGCTAACAGGGATGTCAAGTTTATGGGTCACTTTTGGAAGACCCTATAGAAGAGGCTTGGAACAAATTTAGCACATATTTTTGCCTACCACGCTCAAATGAATGGTCAAACAGAGGTTATCAATAGGGTCTTAGGAAATCTATTAAGGTGTCTTACCAAAGAGTATGGGAAAATTTGGGAGCAAGTCATTCCCCATGCTGAGTTTGCATATAATGATAGAAAGAATAGGACAATAGGGTTAAGTCCTTTTCAAGTAGTGTATGACACTCACCCAAGAGGCATAATGGAGCTAAGGAACCTACCTTCACATGACCAAATCAATGGGCATGATGTTGATTTTGTTCAATCAATGAAGGAGGTGCATGATCAAGTGAAGCAAATATTGATGGAAGCATACCAAAAACTGAAGGAGAAGAAAGATGAGGGGAGAAGAGAGTTACAGTTTCAAGTGGGAGACTTGGTGATGGTGTATCAAAACAAGGATAGGTTACAAAAGGGAATCCCTAGAAAGTTGTAGATGAAGCAAATTGGGCCATGCAAGATACTTGAGAATTATGGATCCAATGCCTACAAGGTGGACTTACCAAAGGACATGGCTATCACTCCAATATTTAATGTTAAAAACCTAATACCTTATAAGGTCCTAGGGTGGATGAAGTAGAATATTGGAGGAGTTAATCAAGGACATCTCAAACCTGCAGGTACCTACAAAAGCACAACCATAGATAGAGAAGATTTTGGATTCTAAGGTGATGAAGAGTACAAGAAACAAAGTGTACAAGGAACATCTAGTGAAATGGGTAGATTTAATTAAGGTTGGGGCAGCTTGGATTTTTGAAAGTTACTTTAAGAAGCATGGCATCAACAAAGAGTTCTTATCTCCAATAGTACCTTAGGTTTTTTCTCGCATGGGGAGAATGGTGTAGGAGCACCTAGGGGTAAGAATGGAAACCTAAAGCATTTTTGAATGGTTAACCAACCATTAAGGGAATAAGGACTAATAATAAAGTCTCAAGGTGTGATGAAGAGGTATAATTAGATAGGATTTTGAATTTGAGTCAATTTTTTGACAAATAGGTCCTATTAGGTGAAATTTCTTGGAAATTGCTATAAGAGGCAAAATGTAGAAAATGAATTAAAAGGGGGAAAGAAGTGTGTAAGGGTGGTCCTTATGTGTCCTAAGGTCATTTTAGGAGGTTTGGTAATGTACTAGATAAGTTGAAAGATCCAATGTGAAAAATTGCAAAAGTTGTCAAAAAGTTGCATTAACAACTTTGCATTTTTACAAAATTGCTTGACAACTTTTTATGGAGTTTTGGAAGAATGAAATACTTATGTAGTTATGGTTGAAACTAAAGGCTATAATGGAGGATTAAGACTATTTAAAACTTTTCCAACTTATTTCTAGGGGTTGGATAGTTGGATGTATGAACAATACCCATAATAGAGCAATTTTGTGAACTGGAACATGGTTTTTGAGGATTGAGTAGAGGAGTTGGATTGAATAATTGACTATTTTTGATAGAATAGAGTATTGAGATCATTTTTTGAATTTTTTCATAGTTACTTTTGTTTCAATCTTTCATTTTTTAGGGTTTTGAAAACTGAATAGTTTTACTATTCCTCTTGTCCAATGTTGTATTGCCAACATGAAAATGGCTATGGCTTGAGTTTCCCTAGTCAAAACACCATGGATCTTTGAAAACAATCACTATCCTTTGTAAATAGTGTATATATTAATTTTTTGGGTCTCTGTATGTTAGGAAGCTTATTTTTCAAGCAAACCCTAGGCAAGCAATGTAAGCCTGACAAGATGCATTGAAGGGTTGATTTGGAGTTATAAGAAGAACAATGGATTGGCACAAGCTAATATTGGTTTGGAAATGAAGGATTAGAGTATGAAGGGTTCATAAATCAAAGGAGGAGGTTGGGAATGGAGGTTGAAGGCATGTTTATTTCCTTTGAAACCCCTAAAAATGAGGGTTTTCTAAAGTTGTATTGTACAACCAAATCAAGGGCCTGAAACCTAAAAAATATTCAAGGTTAGGTCATAGGGAAAAAAATTACTAAACACACCAGGGGGCCTTGTTAGGAATTTTTATGAGTTATTACACTTTCCTTGTTTCTAGGATGGGTAATAGGGGCTCTTAAGACTACAAGGGCTAATTAGTCAATTTGGAGATGTATGAATGTGAAACTCGAAAGCGTGATGTAGAATGGTGGGAAATGGGTCAAGAACCTTTGAATGAAGGTTCAACCTTGATTTTAGCCTCTTAGGTGCACATGGAAAAGTTTTGGGATCTTAGGACACAAGTGCATATTTGGTGAACTGGAGGTATAAGATTGAAACTTGAATTGGTGGGAAATTTTCTTAGTGAAAGAGGATTGGGAAGGGATCCTCTAAGTTAGGGTTAGGAGTAGTAACCCTAAGTGGGCTAGGAGTATCATGGGAAGAGAAAGGAATCTCTTAAGTGGGGAAGCTCCCTATTAGGTACATTGTGTCTATAAAATTTATCGAGGTGGATCCAAAAAAGGTTCAAATTATAATAGAGATGTTTCCACCTTGCAACATCAGTAAAATGAGAGAGCTATAGGGAAGACTTCAATCTATTCATTGGTTCATATCATAATTAGTAGATAAATCATAACCCTTCACTAAAACTTTTCATAAGGGTGTGAAATACAACTAGAATACAAAATGTGATCTAAGCTTTACACAGATCAAACAATATCTTGATATTTTGCCACTACTAATGCCTCCCATTCATGGGAGGCTACTCATTTTTTACATCTCTATAATAGACTCATCTCTAGGTATCTTATTGTATCAAGAAGATAACAATAATAAGGAGTGAGCTATTTACTACCTCAATCATACATTGTTCTTGTATGAGATGAATTACAACATTATTGAGAAGGATTGCTTGGTAGTTGTTTTTGCTTCTCAAAAGTTGATACATTGCATTCTCTCTGATACTACAAGACTGGTTGCAAAGATTTATGCATTAAATTATTTTCTCAACAAAGCTACTAATAGGAAGACTGACTAAATGGGTTATTATCCTAGGTGAGTTTGACATTGAGTATGTAGAATAGAAAGCTATCAAAGCATAAGCAATCATTGATCAACTAGTAGTTGAACCATTGCAAAGTCACCAACAACTAAATGTTGAATTTCTTGATGAGTCTATTCTATTACTAACACACAAAACATGAGTTACATTCTTTGATGGATCATTCAAACAACAAGGATCTAGTGTTGGACTTCTATCCATCACCCCATAGAAATATTCTCTACCTAAGGTGTAAAAGATTCTATTTCCTTGTACAAACAATATTTTTTAATATGAAGCCTTGATCAATATGATGAAAATGATTGTTGAATAGAGGATAGAAAAACTAAACATCTTTGGTGACTCAGAGTTGGTGATCAATCAGGTTAACAAAATCTATCAAAAAAAAGATGAAAAATTGATGCCTTACAAGAGAATGGTTGATGATCTGAAAAAGTACTTTGCGCATGTTACTTTCCAGTAGATTCCTTGACAAGATAATAAGGCAGTCATTGCAATGATCACTCTATCTTCTATGTCACAAATGCTAAAAAATGACTTTCAACATGAGTTCCTATTGGAGACATTATCCTACCCTACCTATGATTATCCTAAATCTTGAATGACTTGTCCTGTCATAGGACAAGATTCATCTCACTACCATCGCATATACTCCTACTTATGTGACCAAATTGTTTTGGATACTTTGACCTAGAATGAGAAAAGTTACCTTATCCAAAATACATCATGGTATGCCATCATCACTAATGAATTTTTTAGGAAAGGTCTTGATGGTACACTCCTTAGGTATCTAGAACACAAAGAGTCAAAACATGCATTAACTAAGGTACACAAAGGCATTTATGTATCACACTCAAATGGATTGACACTAGCTTGCAAACTTATTAGAGCTAGTTACTATTGGCTGGAAATGGAGAAAGAGGCATTCAAATATGCCAAGTCTTGTAAGCAGTGCCAACTTCACAAAAATCTGATTCATGCTCTAGCCAGGGAGCTAATTCCTTTCATCACACTTTGGCCATTCCAACAATAGGCCTTTGATTTGATGATTTTGATTCATCCATCTTCTTCAAATGAACACAAGCTCATCATAACAACTACATAGTACTTCACAAAGTGGGTAGAGGTAGTCCCTCTTGTTGAGGCTAATGGGAAAACTATAGCTATGTTCATTCTCAACTATATTATCTGTAGGTATGGTGTATCATCATGCATTATTACTAATAATGGAGGACAATTCAAAAGAAAATATCTGAAAGAGCTATGCTCAAAGTTCAAAATCATGCAACATTGGTCTTCCATCTACTAACCCTAGGATAATGGACAAGAAGAAGCATATAATAAGGCTATTCTCAAAATCCTACATTGCACAATTAATAAATCTAGAAGGGACTGACACCTTCAAATCAATCCATCTCTATGGGCTTACAAAATAAGTATTAGAAATCCTACAGGAACAATGCCCTTTTCTTTGGTCTATGGAGTGGATGTTGTGCTTCCAATTGGGGTTGAGATTCCTACTCTATGAGTGTCTCTAAAGGGACTCATTATTGATGATGACTATAGAATATCTTGGCTACAAGAGCTAGAATTACTAGATGAATGTTGGCAAGTGGCATTGGATCACCTATGAGCTTACCAAAAGTAGATGTCTAAGAGTTACAATAAGAAAGTTAAAATACATGACTTCTAAGTGGGTGACCTAATTTTGAGGGAAAACCCTAAGAATCAGCAACCTCATGTACACAAGGCATCCTAGAAGAAACAATAAAATCTTTGCCAAGAAGGTGAAAACCTAGTAAAAATGAGCCTCTTGTTTCAAATGCTATATCTTGTAGCACATCTTCTGGCTCCTATACAATTTCTTTCATTCTTCTATTACTTCACGTTCCTACTTCAATTTTCTCCTTTTTCTCATGCATAAACTCTTAGTTATCTTTGAGACTCTACTTGAACCTACATGGATTGAAACTAGGCATAGTCTTGGGAACAAGTCCATATGGTTTTAGAGGATCTCCTTTGCATCAGTCATCAGTTGTCCTAATTGTATCTATCTACTATTGTTTACTATATTGATGAGATTCCTCTCAAAGAAGATCTCTCTAACATTAGTCACCAGTTGTCCTAACCATATCTATCTACTATCACTTAGTATACTAATGAGATTCCTCTTGAAGAAGATCTATTTTGTGCCAGTCACCAATTGTCCTAACTATGTCTATCTACTATTTCTTAGTTTATTGATGAGATTCCTCTTGAAGAAAATCTCTCTAATATTAGTCACCATTTTTCCTAACCATGTCTATCTACTATCATCCATCTACTAAAGAGATTTCTTACAATGTGTTCTAATAATCAACATTTGACATCAATCTTCTAACACTAAAATTGAATTGAAAAAATTGAAACTATTTGACCTATGATGAGCTTTTCTTTGTGTTGTGATTTTTCTTTGTTATTCCCCTTTGAGAAATTTGAGGATGTCTAATTTGACTAGAGAATCAAGGACTAGGGCCATGATCTAATTGATGGTTTAGTTCCAATGATCCAAAGGATCTATATAAAAGGGGTGTTCATTAAAAGAGCCTCTATCTTATGTTGGATGGCCATGTGTACCTTGACTCATATTTTATGGAAACTTCAGTGAGTTTGATTCTTCTCCTTGACTATTTGAGTGAATTATCTATGCTACATTGAAATATTGATACACATCCCATGAAGTGAACGAATGAGTAACAACAAGTATACTTAGCAACCTTATGTATCAAGTTACGAATACAAGGGTCATTGCAGACATAATACTTATTGGTTACTTAGCATGAGAAGGACCTCTCACATTTCTAGTCTATTTGTACACAAGAAACATTTTGGTCATCCTAGAATTTATGCTTCAATGCTTATGTTCACTTGCTATGTCAACATGAAAAAATGTTATGGTCATTTTGGTTTCTTGTGCCTTAATACCTACATCTAATTCTGAAAAAACTATGAATCATGTCATATTCATATTCTCATGATTGCAATTTCAATTTGGATTGTACAATATCTAGTGGCCTTAATAGAATGCTTTGTGACGAAAACTATATCTTATGAGTTTAGTAACTAGTCCTAGGATTTGCATCTAGCATAGGCCTGCATTTCATATTAAACTTGAATTAGTGAATGATTTATTTTACTTATTTAATTGCATTTCTCCCATTGAGATGTTGAATATTTCTTACACATATCACATTTCATCTTTGACTACACAATTGTTCCATTCCATGGTTGATATTTTTGCATTTTTTGGAGTACCTGTCATGAGCAACAAATACAAATCCTACATGAGATGTTAGTACATATCTATTTTGCATTATCATATCATTCATTTACATTTCAACTTCATGTCATACATTACATATCTATATCTCATCAATCAAATCTCATTTCCACTACACATGCATACATCATACTTGAAATCAAAATCAAAATCTAACACACTTGAACAAGTAAAAATCACATTTTAAAATTTTGGGACCAATGCGATCGAATGCTTATGCAATCTATCTTTCTGATACCATATGAATCTCAAAACACCATCAACTCAACATATTCTCCAAAGTTTCATAAAATGTCAACTCTAGTCAACTCTAGTCAAACTTGGTCAACCAGACCTCTAAATCACCCTGAATTGACTCAAATTGTTCTACATTCTTCTAAATCTTCGATCACATAACTATCTTCAAATATATTTCTTTACATCACTATTCTCATGTGCCATCTTTCAATTTCTCTCTCAAGGGAGAAGGATGACTACATCATTGAATCAATTAAATCTAGGATTTATCTAATCTGATTATAATGTCTTCATCACTAGGGGCATCTTTGTTTGCTCTATCTTGCATCATATGCTATCTATTTTATTTATGCATTTATCTAATCCATATATAATATCTTCATCACTAGGGGCATCTCATCACTAGGATCATCTTTGTTTCCTCTATCTAGCATCATATGCTACCTATCTTATTCATTGATCAACTGGTCAAACTCATAGCAGTCCTTGTCATAGCTTGATGGACATGTATTTAGGGGTTCTATCTAGACTCTTGAGGGTTAATCCTTGTTCTAGGGATAATCCTCTGACTCATGATAGGTATTTTTATCTCTTTTATGGACCAGTATTCAAGTGTTCTATGTAGACTATGGAATATTAAACTTCATTCTGAAGATAATCCCAAGCTTTCTTTTAGCCATTGTTTAATGGTTATGTATCAAGGCATTCTAACCCTGATCCCTAAGGATCAAACCTCATTCTAGGGATAGCCCTATAAATCATGATTAATCTTGTCATATTTTAATGAGTAGGTATTAGGGTATTCTAATCCAAACTCCTAAGGATTGAGTCTCATTCTGGGAACAATCCTATGAATCATAACAATCTTTATTCTTTTGGACCGGTATCTAGTTGTTCTATCTAGACTCTGGAGGTTTAAGCTTCATTCTGGAGATAACCCTTAAAATATCATCAATTGGTTTTCATATCATCAATCTTAGAACTAGGCTTAGTTCTTGTTATATGCTTCAGACTTTAATTTTATTTGAATCAATGTGCTACTCACACATTTCTTCAAAGTGAGGCAAATGTAATACCCCTAAATTGGTACATTGGCATTTTGAACCAATTTTGGTGCATCAATCCTATAACATCAATTTCTACTTCATTTAAGTCCTATTGTACTAAGCATTTCTAATTCTGATTATCTTTACTTGACCTAAGTGTCAAATACAGAAAACCCCTAACATGTATTAATCAAATACAATATTTTATTCCTAAATATTGATCTAAATTGGCTAAATTAACCTTCTAATAGAATTAATTTAATTACAAGTCTTGGCACTTTAATTAGATTAAAATCCACCCCCTTTTAGCTAATACACATGAAAATGGAATTAAATAGATTGATTTAATTAAATATCCTCATCGTAATTTTTGAAACTAATTATTTAATTAATTAGAATATTAGATTGTGAGGTCATATTTGAATGGATCAATATTCTTTCCTAATTCATCTCACATGAAAATGGAATTATATATATATATATATATTGATCTAATAAAATATACTCATCATAATTATTGAAACTAATCATTTAATTAATTATAATTATGAGGTCATATTTGAATGGATCAATATTTCTCCCTACTTCATCTCATTCAACTCCATAAAAATGGAAGACTCAATCTTTCCTATAATTTGAATTGTACGTCTAGTTTAATCTTGACTGTTGATTAAGTCCAAGCTTCTATAAAAGAGACCCTCAACCTCTCACTTGAGGAGGATGCAAGTGAAGGATATCGAGTCACTATTGGATTAAGCACTCAAGCATTCTATATTCACAACTCCATTTCTTTCACATGCTTTGTCATATAGATTACAATGAATTCATTTAGATTATTTTTCTTATCCCATTCTTAGATTAATTCATATATATTTGCATACAAGATATCAAAAACATAGGTTAATTTTTCTTTTTCATTCATTTAAATACTTCATACTAGTTTGGTTTGGTTATGAGACTCTCAATTCTAAGAGTGCATAGTAAAACCCCTTCTAGTTAGAAGGCAACAGATCACCTTGTGCAGACATGCCATATGAATAATCTCATCTTCATTATAGGATGTACTTAACAAATAATGATAATGTTGAAGTGTGTGGTTGTAGTAGAGGCCCATATTTAACACTCACATGTATTACATGATATTAATGACATTTTTGTTGATGCTTTCGAGGTTCATGATGTTAATGAGCAACATGAAATTTTGGATCAACTCGTGTATATATTTGATAAAGTATAAACAAAGGATATAGAGACTAGTGATAGAATGTTGAGATGGTCTGAGAAGATATTTGAGCACAAACTTTTGGAAAAATTCTCAACTAAACTTGCAATCAAGCATGTAGAACTTTCTAAACTTACCACTAGTTTGGAAGAAATTTTGAAATTAATTAATTCATTGTATATGAAACTTTGTGATGTTGATTTCTTCACATTAGAGAGTCAACACTCTATTGATCTAATACAAGAAGACATGAAGGCCTAATTGATCTACGTATTTCAACATTAGAGAGCCTAATTGATCTAGTTGCTCAACTAGAAATTCACATTCAAGTCATGGAATTAATGAGATCTAGACAACATCAAGAGCTTGAAGAGATTTTGGCTTCTCATCAAATATTTTTGGACAAATATAAGTTGACCCCTACAAACCCCAAACCATAAATGCCAAAAAAAAAGGAGGAATCTAATTATGACAGAAACCAAGGGGGAGACAGACACAGTAATGGAAAGGTTATCATGATAGAAATCATTCAAAAATGGGGGAATCATTTCTACATAGGAGAATTCAAAAGATTTGATGAAAAATAGAGTTATCAGATGAGCCAATATTAGAGTTTACATGCATGTATATATTGTATAGAAGAGTTAAGTTTTTGAAGACTGAATCACAATCTCAAAGGGAGTGCTATTTTTGATATTTTGTAATTTTGAATGAATTGCTAAGTCATGACAAGGTGCTTTTGCCACTAATGTCAAAAGGGGAGATTGTTGATCTCTAAGCCTAGTTGCTTATTAGTGCCCAACACTTAGTCATTTTCAAGGCAACATTGGCCGATCATCACTTTGAATGAGCCATCCAAAGAAGGCCAAGATACAAAGGACTTGTTCATATATCACTACATGCTGAGAAAGTCAAAGGGTTCCAAGAACCCCAGTAGAGATTGGGCTAGTATATATGCTGAGTAAAACAATGGAGACTGAACAATCTAAAGTTAACTTATGCCAAGTGAGTCAGTATATGTCAAGACTCTAGAAGCCAAGTGCTAGCATGAATGTTAGTTATGAATGAGTATCGTGACATTCAATTTCCAAGTAAACCAATTTTGACATATGTGAACTTGTAATTTCATAAAAACTTATGTAAACCATTTTGGATGACTTCTATGCAATATTTAAATATTATAGAGATAGTCAAGTAGAAAATTATGCATTTTCTCAAAAGGCATTAATCCTAAGAAAAATTGATTGACCAATTAGAAAATTAGAAGGGACAAACATAAAAATGATGAAAAATGGATTGTTGATTAAAGTATAGAACATTCTATGATTATTTATTTAAGAAGGGATATAACCCTAAATTATTATGGAAAGCAAGAAGAAAATGTGAAGGTACAAACAAGCTAAGGACAAAGTATGGGAGGCTGAGTTTGATAGAAATATAAGATAGAGAAACCTAGCAATGAACGGAAGAATTGAGAAGATCAAATAAGGAGATTAGTTTTGAACATTGAAGAGAGGATATATGCTAACATATTTTAAGAGAAAACTAAAGGATCGGGTATTGAGACATTCTAATAAGTGAACCAGGGAAAATATTTTAATAGAGTGGTTTTAACAAACCTTGTTTTAATATCTAAACAAAGTGCTTACATTATTGTGAGTTTGAATCCTTTAATGAAGGCTAACTTAACAGTCTTATATTTCTTTTAACCAAGAAAACCCCTCACATGGTAGATCATCAAAAGTGATCAAATTATAGCCCTAATAGGTGAATTTTATTGTTGCAATAGAAAAGATTTGTGAGTTTCATCCCCACCCCAATTTTACCTTCGCTTTGGAGGGTTTCTGGTTTACCAAAATATTTGTGTTATGTGTTTATATTTTCATGGATGCTATGCTTAGATAGATTTAATTTCAACATTATATTTTATGATTATATGGTATGAGCTCTAAGATATGAGATGGTATAGGAGTAAATGTGATTAATATATTATATTTTTTAAGTAGTGAAAAGTTTTATAGATTCTGATTCAACCCCCCCCCCGCCTTAGAATCTTTTCTCCCATTAATCCTTCCAAAAAGAATTATTCTTGATGGCTTAATTTATAATGAAAAATATAAATTTATTCATAATAATTCTCACTATACTAGTGACTTTTTTAAGAGGGGTCTAGATGGAACACTTCTTAGGCGTTTAGAGAGAGACAGAGAGGAATCTAAACATGCACTAACTATAGTCTATGATGACATTTTTTGGTCTCCCTCTAATGGCCTTGCATTATCTCAAAAAATTCTAAGGGTTGGTTACTATTGTCCCATTATGCAAATAGATATAAGATATTCCAATTCATGTAAGAAGTGTCAAATGAATGGTAATTTGATTCTACATGTATTAGGAAGATAACTCACACTATCATTCACACATTTTACTTATAAACTATGGGCCTTTTATTTGGTAGGAAATATTTATACAAACTCATTAGGAGGTCATAAGTTCATAATCACTGCTACAGAGTATTTCACTAAGTGTGTTGAAGTTGTGCCTTTGTCTATTGCTCTAGAAAGAAAGTCTCACTGTTCATCCTCAACTACATTATTTGTTGGTATTGCATACCCTCCTCCATAGTTAATGATAATGGAGGCTAGTTCAAGAATGAGGACCTAAAACAACTTTGCAAGAAGTTCAAGATTATAGAACATTGGTATTCTATGTACTTCCATTAAGGGTATGGTCAAGTTGAGGGTTCTAATAAGGCTCACCAAAAAGTCTTGTATAGAACTATTAACAAATCTTGGAGAGACTAGCATCTACAAATTAATCTATTTTTTTGGGCCTAGAGGACTAGTAATCACATGCCTACTAGAGCTACACTTTTTTCACTCATCTATGGTTCAAAATATTTTTCAGCACTTGAATTTGAGGTTCTCTCACTTAGGATAGCTCTTAGAGATCATGTAACATATGAATATTATAGTCATGTGGCTACATGAACTTAAAATTTTGGATGAACGTAGAAAAAATCCTTTTGATCCATAAGATTCTATTAGATATGAATGTTATAGAGCTATAATAGGAAATTTCATCCTAGAGAAGTTTAGGTTGGAGATCTATGTTGCAATTACAATAGGAAAGATAAACTTCTGCAGGCGGCAGGTGAATCAGTAGTTTAAACTTCTAGCCATAAAAACGTTCACCACACATCCATCTCATACATTCACTAAGTAAAATAAAATACCATGTAAACCATGTACATCTAAAACATGTAAACAAGTAAACACATATGACACCAAATGTGATTACCCAAAAACCCTCCAATGAGAAGGTAAAACTAGGGCGGAGATGACACCCACAAATCTTCAGTACTATAGTAATAAAGTATAACCAATGAAGGTTACAATGTTTGATCATGAGACATGATCTGCCCTATGAAAGGTCTTCCTTGTTAAAGGCTTATAAAGATTGTTAGGTCTTACCCTATTAAAGGATTGCAACACCCTATTAGAAGTATGCTTCGTTAAAGGACTTCAACTCACAATTAAGTACCCTGTTAAAGGATTTCATTATAGCCTGTTAGGACTAATCTATTAAGAGATTTAACTAATTCACCTACTAGAATGATTCAAAAATGATCCTATGGTTAGCACTTGATTGTCTAGTGATAGATCACCTCTATGCAAATGTATTCTTTATCCTTCTAATTAGATCTCTCACTGTTGTATCTTTTTCCTTTCCTCTATTCTCTTTCAACTGATTCTCTAATTTAATCTCTATTCATAACTCCTTAGCCACCATGAATTCTCTATTTCCACATTCAAACTTCTCTCTTCATAGCATAGATATTTTAGGGTTTTTCCTCTTTAAGAATACTTTGGTGACTCAGGGTAGGTATGAATCAATAGTTGTGATCCATCCATTTTGCCACTTAAACCTTCCCTTTTTCTAATTGTCTGCATGCAATGCATTGGGAATCCAAATTTGGATTTTTCCTTATCTTTAAATATCATAATTTAGTCTTTAAGTTGGCTCAAAAATGGTTTACATAGTTGTTTTTCCCATTACAAACAACTATGACAAAACTGTCTTACTTGACATTTGATGTTTGGCATATACTGTTCTTTATACTCTGGCTCGGCATTTGTATCACTCACCATCCGCTATTTGCTCAACACCTGAATCACTCAGCATACACTATCTACTCAGCACATGAGTGGCTTGGCACTCATTGTGGACTTGACATGCTCCATTATATACATATTGTGCTTAGCATGTACTTAATTATTCAGCATGAACTAAGTAAATGACTAAAGTGTGTGGACACTTGCTTGTCAAAACCAATCTAAGACTAAAAATCTACCCCTTTGACATGAGTGTCAAAAACACTTGGATATGCATTTATATTCTTATCCTTACAAGCATAACATATCTCTTATTTAGCTTATATACAAGACTTCAAATTTTCAAAATTTAATAACAACTTGTACCTCAAAATCTTATAACTCCCCCTGAGTTGATAGGTCTATATTGTATTCAAAATTTTGCACTCCTATCAAGTAAATGTGTCTCTACTGATGCACTTTCACTTCATGTTGTTTGTGTTAGCTCCCCCTTAGCTTCTGTCTTTTCTCTGTCCCTTTTCTTACTCTCTACTCTGTATCTTCCTCTCTCTCTTTTCTCTCCCATTGCTCATTTCCCCATTTTCTCTCTATCTCCTTTTATTTCCTCAAAATTTATATCTTCCCCCAAAATCTATTTATCTCTCTTGTTTATTTCTCCCTCTTTTTGACACTTATGTCAAATGGGCTATACACTTATAGTATTTTTGTCCAAAAAGGATTTATGGACCTCTAGTATAATCTTGAGAGTTGCATCCCAATTTTCACACGCTACATCCAAAGATTTGATTTGGATAGCTAGCTTGGTAGTAAGGTGGACTAGGACATCTAATGTTGAAATATTTGGATCTTTCTTCATGAGGTTTTTGACATAGCCTAATTCCTTGTGCAAAATTTCCATATGTGGGGTAAAAGTTTCTTGGATGCTAGTCAATTTAGCCCTTATATTGGCTTCTTCTACTAACAATGCAGCTAATTGACTTTGGTTTTGTAGCAATGTTCTAAAGTGCTTTTCACTTTGAGCTAGTGTCATAGGCAATTTTGCACCTAATGCACTAATCTAACTTTCCAAAATCAAAATGTGACTTCTAGTCTCTTGTGTCAAGAGTGTTGGATTGCATAAATTTTTGTATAGTGAGAAAATTTCTCAAGTACCATCTTCACACTTTCTACTTTGGTTTCCAATGCAACTTGTATGACTGCTTTGTCACTTGATATTTTCTCATTTACTCTAGAATTTCTTTTCTAACCATTCTAACAATTTTGTTGTTTTTGGGTTTGTATCACTAACTTTCTCCACTATGTTTATTGGTTGTTCAATGAGAAGCTTAGTCTCATCTGGAGTCAATAGACTAAATGCATCTAAAAAGATGTCTTTGATATCTTGTGATGGCCACTTCTTCCTATGCTCCTTTCTGAGTAGTTCCTGATGCTTCTTTCTAGCTAGGGCTTCTTGTAATATGCCCATCTACTAAATTTGTATTCTATCATAATCATATTTTGGTAAAATAATTTCTTCATCAAGGTTGAGATCTCCATATTTATGAATTCTTTGGACTTTGATGAGCTTAGGCTCGATACTAAGATTTGCAATGGTGTTGCTTCTATGCTTGGCTTCTGAAGAGTGTGACTTGAAGGAGTGCTAGATTCTGGGAAGGTTACCAGGGTTTGAATTGCTACTTGTTCCTTCACCTTAGTTGTCAATTCTATCTCTTTAGTCTTATCCTTGACTTCCACAATGCCTTGTGATGCACCTTGTACTTGTGTTGTAGGTGTAGATAAGTCTATCTAACCTATTTCATTTTGTGTTTCTATGGTGGCTTGAGTTTCCACTGAGTCCTTTGTAATTGTATCAACGTTTTTAGATATAGATTTAGGTACCTTATCCACAGGTTGTGCATTAGTGACTTGAGGGGTAATAGCAGGTGGTTCTTATGGATTCACCTCTTCCCTTGTAGGTTTAGTCACTTGTTTCTATATCTCATCTACACTCACCAATACCAGATTATCACATAACTTTTCCTATACTGTTAACTCATCAAGTATCTTCTTTAGGTCTTTCTCTATAAGGGGATTGATGTTCTAAGTTGTGGCATCATATACATCCTTACTATTATTGTTTCTTTATTTGTGCTTGTTACATATTGGGGCCTGACATTAGGGAGTTATGTATCTTGTACACTATGTTCCTCTTGTTGCTTTGCCTCAGCTATTGCCTTGTCATCTTCTTTCATTTCTATTTCACCCTCAACAATTTCTTCATTATCATCATCTTCATCATCATCCTTCACCTCAATATGCTCTTGTTCACCTCTCTTTACTGTAGCAAGTCCATAAGTTACCTTCCACATCTATGTGGACTTCTTCACAACATCTTCAATGTTGTTTTGTAATATGCTAAAGGCTCTATATTTAGGTACAAAATTAACTACATATTTTTTCATGGCCATAGAAATCTATGCCTTATTGAGTTCAAGCATTACTTATGCAAGTGAAGTCTCACTTATTTGTCTTTCCAAGTTTAAGCAATAGTGCCATTTTTCTCAACTCTCTCATATAGGCTCTTAGGCATTGAGTTCGAAATGTCTAATGGGGCTTTCTTAAAATTTTCCATCATGGCATAAATAGCTTCCTCTACTTGGTTTTTCTCAACTTTTCCAAGATTATCAAAATCAACATGAGAGAACCTGATAAATCTTAACTATTCTTAATATTTTCACATAGATTTTTTAAGTTTGATAGAGGATTGTGACTCACCACTTTAAATTGGCTATTTTCATATGATTCTATTTTCTCCTCATTAGATTTTTCTTGTGCAATGTACTTTCTTCTTGGTCTTTTCTACACTTCACATCCCTGCTTTGTTGGTTTTATCTTTTCTTTTGCCTTTTGTGTAGTAACATGTGCACTAGCCCTTGTTGTAGGTGTTGTATATTTGGGTTGACTTGGCTTGGATGCTTTCTTTTCTTTTGTCATCGGTTGGGCCTTAGCCTTCCTCTTCTTTTGGTCTATGGGAGTAGGTGCTTCCTCAGCTTCTTCTCCCTCAACAGCTTTAGTCTCCTCCTATAGCTGGTCTTCACCCATTCCTTGTGTTAAAGCTAGAGGTGCTTGTGCTTGGGTGTCTTCTTCCCCTTTTTCTTCTTCTTCTTCATCTTCTTCCTGCTTGTCACCTTCTCCAAATTTAGCTTTTAATTTTTTCACCAATTTCTCTTTCTTCTTAATAATAGAGTCAATTTTTAGTTCCATGGTGATTTTGGATTTGGCCATTTCATAGTTTCCAAATGTTTTTTCATTTTTATCAACTTCTTTTTCAAGTAATGTTGTAATAGTTGCAAAGCCTTCATCTACATTGATTTCATATCCAAGTGGCCTTAGCCATCTCACCCTTGGTGTTGTTGCTTGGACAAATGTAGTGTCAGCATCCACTAGAAAAGATACATCATCATAATGCTTTTCTACTAGTGACACTGGAATTCGCAATCTCTTTTTCATTGATTGTTTGAAATCCTCAAAATAGTTGGTCATAACTAATTCAAAGTTTTCTCCCAATTGTTCAAAAAAATCACCAATCTGTACTGCCACTGGCCTATTGGTTTTCCATGCAAATGTGTTAAATGTGGAAAAAGTGTTTTATACATAGAAGAAAATGAATATCAAAATAGAACCAAACTTTCATTATGCACTCTTTTTCTTCCTTATTGCTTCTAGGTTTTCAGCCAATTATTATAGTTGTAACTCTGCTAGATCATATGTGTGATCTTTCTTGACAATCTTGTATCCAACATCTATTGCAATATAGGGCACACTGTTCAATTTGATAGATTTATAAAACTTATGTGAAATAACCCTCACTACAAACTCTATCAAGGGACTTGTAATGGTATCAATAGTCATTCCTCTCTTATTCCATATACTTCCAACATTTTTTTTCAATAACCTCTTTTGAGTCACTTCTTAGGGTCTTAGGCTGATCTAGGGTTGGATACCCTATTACCCTATGGATTATCATTTTGTTTATCTTGATGGGTCCATTATTTAACTAAAGTGAGTTTTCATGAATTCTACTTAGTACTATCCTTATCCATTCCATTTTGAATACATTTGAGAAATCTAGGGCTTCTGTTAACCCTTTCTTTTCTACAATTTTGTACTCTTCTCTTAGCACACCATTTTCACAAAGTTTTTCATGTGCTTGCCTAATCTCCATATCACCAATGCTTCCAATTTTATAGTTATAGCATTTCCTAACATCTTGCACCATTAAAACTTTTGGTGGTATCATGGATAATGCACCAGAGGGGTCTTTCTTGTAAGTGATATCAAGTATGGCTTTGAATATTGGTTACTTGACCTCATTACTAACCAATTGAATATTCAAAACTTCCTTTCCCTCTAAATTCTTTGAATTTGATTCCATTTTGTGAAACTAGGGTTTCTAAAAATATAAATAGTGTAACTCGACACTTGATAAGTACCTTGTAAGATCTGATGAAATGATGTAGAATCGCTGCTAAAATATTTTGCAACTACTTTGGATGTGTTTTCTGATCACCTTCTACTCTTATTATTCTTTCTTGATTTTGAAATCATGTTAAATAGGTTAAAAGTTGATTAAATACCCTTTTGAAACCCTGCAATAAATGTTAAGTGCTTATACAGTTATAAGCTCAGCATAAACTAGTTTCAAGTTTACTTGGCATCTGTTACCATTCCATTTGTTCAGCAACTATTGTAAGCTTGGCATCAACCAACTAGTCTGTTAGTTTGACATCTTCTATCATTCCACTTGGTAGTCATAGGAAACATTTCATACTCAGTGGTAACATTAAAAACTTAGAGATTTTCTTGGATTCCAAATAACATTTTACATCTTTGTTCATGCTCATATAGTCTTTTCAATACTAAGTCCTTTTGGAATTGATGCATGAAATAACCTTTAAATATCAGTCCCACATATGTCTTGATTGATTAATTTGATGAAGTGTGATCACCTAACCCATTGGGTGAAGTGATCTCTTCTCCATTTGATGTGTTGCAACCATCCTTTTTCATCCATGTCTTGTTCATATTATTTCTAAAATTTTCAACATTGTCCTTGCCTTTTCCTTTATCAAATTCACAATTTGGTGCCTTTGACCTTGTTGGATAGTAGTGATTGATGTGACCAACCTTCAAACAGCTAAAAAATGTGGTTTGACTGAACCACCTTTTGTAGTCACCTCTGAAGTGTGTCCTAATACAATTTTCAAGAACATGTCCATATTCTTGACAATAATGACAGCTATATCTTGTGTTATAATCCCAGTTATAAAAGTTACCATTTTTCCTTACCTTTGTTTGCCTATTTTATGACCACATGGGTTTGGATCTACACTCAAAAGATCTATGTCCACACTTTTGATAGTTATAATAATATCCTTCAAATCTTTGTGTGTGCATGGTCTTGGTTCTACATTCATTTGCTTGATGTCCTTATCTATTGCACTTATGGTAGTGAACCATGCTTTTATGCTTGACATTCTGATTTACAATCTTTCTCCTACACACATTAGCAGTATGTCCTTTCTTATCACAATTATGACAAGTATGTTTAGAGTACTTAACTTTTTTGTTCCTTTCTTTAGCACTTTTGGATGATTCTCCTTCTTTAGTACTTGTGTATCCAAATCTAGATGTGTCATTATTGGATCTAGGAGATCTCAATAATTTCTCAAAGTATTTGATGGCTTCATTAGGCTTATTGAAACTCTCAGTAGATTATTTTTCCTTTCTTAGGTCACTTTGCAATTTCTCATTCTACAGTTTCAATGTTGTTATCTCGATGTCCTTGACATTCAATTCATAGTTGGCATTCATCATTTGTCTTAGAGTATCCAATTGCATGTTGGAAATATTGGTTAGCTTTGATGACTTTTCTTCTAATCTATTTGTCAAAATTATTTTCTCATCTTCAATCATGGCTTTGTCTTCCATAGATTTCATTTTCTATTTAGTCACATCACATAGAGGTATCGCTTGTGATTCTTTCTCTAGCTTGAAATTTTTTATTTCCTTGGCTTGGGCTCTATTCTTTTCCATTAGATCTACAATTTCTACATCAAATTCATTAGATTCTCCATTATAAAATAGCTTATTAGTGTTTATCTCTTTATATTGTGTGTTATTCTGCTCTATGGAAATTTACTTCCTTCTCTTCAAAGATTTCTTTAGTTCTTCTCTTGATTATCTAGTTGATGTAGAATGATTTGTATTTCAATTCCTTGATTCTCAATGATCTTATAAACTTCCATTTTCAAGATCTTTCCTCAAATCTACAAAGCTTCTCTTATAGAAAACAAAGCTCTAATACCAATTGTTGGAATTACAATAGGAAAGGTAAACTTCTAGGTGGGGGGGTGAATTAGTAGTTTAAACTTCTACCCATAAAAAATTTAACCACATGTCCATCTCATACATTCACTAAGTAAATTGAAATACCATGTAAAGAATGTACATCTAAAACATGTAAACAAGTAGACACATATGACACCAAATATGATTAACCAGAAACCCTCTAATGAGAAGGTGAAACTGGGGTGCGGATGACATCCACAAATCTCCACTACTACAATAATAAAGTGTATCCAATGAAGGTTACAATATTTGATAATGAGACATGATCTACCCTATGAAAGGTTTTCACTATTAAAGGCTTACAAAGACTATTAGGTCTTACTCTGTTAAAGGATTTCAACACCCTGTTAGAAGTGTTCCTAGTTAAAGGACTTCAACTCACAATTAAGTACCCTATTAAAGGATTTCATTACAACCTATTAGGACTACTTTGTTAAGATATTTAACTCATTTACCTGCTAGAATAATTCAGCAATGATCCTGTGGTTAGCACTTGATTGCCTAATGACTGATCACCTCTATACAAATATATTATTAATCCTTCTAATTAAATCTCTCATTGTTGTATCCTTTTCCTTTCCTCTATTCTCCTTTACCTAATTCTACAATTTAATCTCTATTCATAACCCCTTAGCCACCATGAATTCTCTATTTGCACATGCAAACTTCTCTCTTCACAACATAAATAGTTTAGGGTTTGTCCTCCTTAAGAAGACTTTGGTGACTTAGGGTTAGGTATGAATCAATGGTTGTGATTCATACATTTTTTCACTTAAACCTTCCCTTTTTTTGATTAGCTATATGCAATACATTGAGAATCCAAATTAGGATTCATCCTTATCTTCAAATATCATAATTTAGTCTTTAAGTCAGCTCAAAAATAGTTTACATAGTTGTATGTGCCATTACAAACAACTATGACAAAACTATCTTACTCAGCATCTGATGCTTGGCATATACTATTCTTTATACTCTAGCTTGGCATTTGTATCACTCGACATCCATGGTCTACTCAACACTTGAATCACTTAGCATACATTGTCTACTTGGCACTCACTATGGAATTGGCATGCTCTATTATATACATGTTGTGCTTAGCATGTACTTACTTATTCTACATGAACTAAGTAAATGACTAAAGTTTGTGGACACTTACTTGTCAAAACCAATTTGAGAAGAATCAACATAGTAGATCTTAGAAGGGAAAGTTTGAACCTAATTTGTTGGGTCCCTAGAATATTACTATAACTTTTGGCTCTGGTACCTAGTTGCTTTTAAAATATAAGGGAAAATAGCTCCTTGATCCCATCAATTTCATTCACCTCAAGAGGTTCTATGCTTAGTTCTTGTAATACTCAACATTTTGTACATACATTATGATCTTGAAAAAATATAAAAAATCAAATACGATCCTGAAAAAAATCAAAAAATATCAAAAAATCATTAAAAAGTTTTGAAAAAAAAATTCCAAGTGGTAAAAACTTGGAAATATGTGCTACTTGATTCCTATGCACCTCTATCAATTAGCTTATGATTTTGACACACAGCCATTTTACTCCATTACACGTACATGTCTCTAGGTATGGAATTGGTCTTTGTCTAGGTATTGGGGGCACAAATTGTGCCTTATCTCCTAGGTCTCTAGGATGTGTTATTACTTAGCAACTTCACCACACAAATAGTATTTGTCAATTCTTTCCTTGACATTTATTGTCTTGAGCTTACAAGTTGTTGCTAGTCTCGGGTTATGATATTTCTCACTTGCATACATGTATCCTAGAGATTCAACACTTGCTCTTTCATTTTTTCTTTCACATCATGCTTAAATTAAAACTAAGTGAGATATTCTTAAACATTTTCTTTGTGTGATTTTTGGGCTGATTTTTTATGAGTATTCCCTCCTTTGTCTCTTCAAGATGTCACTGAATTAGAGGAATGGGGGCATGGAGCACATTTTATTTTGTTTTTTACTTATGGGTGTATCTTTGATGATTCTAAGTGTCTCTTTCTTTGACCCCTTGGACATTTAGGAGATTTAGGGCATCATCCTTGTCTGATACATCATGTTTTCTCATGCAAGACCACACTCGAGGGTGATCATGGTGCTTATGCCTTGGTAAATTCATGTTCTTGCAATATTAAACTTAGGGAATCCACTAGTGACTCATATGGACCTTAATGTCTTGATTCTTATGCTAGGTTCCCACATTTTGGCTTGATGATAAAAAAATGGGATCTATCTAATTGACCCTTGCAATTTCACTTTGTATTTTCTTGATAACTTGCACTTTAGGATTGAATTTCTAGTTTATACTCAAGTTAGGAGAGAGCCTCCTTCATCTTTCATGGACGTGTCAGTCAACTTCCCTTGATCATTCTTTCCTTCTCCTATCTTTCACTTATCATCTTCTTTCTTTTCCTTTCATCAAAAAGAGTTAATCTTATCATCATTTCTAATCTACCCTTTTGGTCCCCTTATATAGATTTTTGGACCTAACTTTTTAAAGTCTTGGATTTCCAAAAAAAAAATATCCCTTATCAAAATTTGACATCCTAGATTTATTTTTGGGATCAATATCAAAATTTGAGTTCAACTTGATTGTCATAATTGTGATTTAAAAATATCTTCTTCTATGTGTAATTGACTAACCCTTTTGAGGCTAATCCTTCCATTTTTTTGAGGTGATGATCATTTCTCCATTTCTTGATCATTTATTCTTTCTTCACCTCTATTCTCAGTCCTTTCATTTCATTTCATTTCCTCTTTCTTCCATATTTGATCTAATTCTTGTGATTTTTCTTTTTGGTCATAATTAGTTAAACTAGGGCATATTATTAATTCTTGATAGTCAATTTTTGATGTTAATCTCTTATATGTCATCATGTAACTTATCTTATATTGATTTGATCATATATATCTCATTTCTGCATCTCCTCTACCTCATTTTTATTTTGATCCCAAGGGGGTAGGAATAACTTAAACTATACGTCTGGTCTACCTATCTACATTGGACTTGCCCATCTTATCATTATGGGTCATGATTCATTTTGGCTTGATCTATCGATCTGATGATTAGTGCTCATATTATCATTATTGTTCCTAATTGATCTTGGATTTATCTATCTATATGATTATTATTTCTCATCTTATCATTACGGGTTCTTATTTGTCTTGATCTATCTATTATTGGACATATTAATGCTTACCTTGTTGTTATGAGTTATAATTTTTACTATCTATCTCTTTGTACTTTGTTTGATCAAGTTAAGAGTCAAACATCTTATTTACTATCTATTTTCTTTGTCTTAATGTGTTCCTAGATCACTCACATGTTAGTCAAAGAGGGGAAAATGTAATCACCCAATAATGATTTTCTAGAACACAATCCCCCTTTCTACCAATTCCTTTCTATTTATCAATCACTTATCCTTGATCAAATAATCTCAAAAATATTTTATCTATTTTAACTTATTTTGAGCACCTTATCCTAAGTCTTTATTGAAAGAACATGACCCCTTTTAATTAAATAAATCCCCTTTATTCTTGTAGGGGAGGAAATGTAAATCAAGGATAAATCCCTAAATTTATCACATACCCTCACATACATATGCAAGTATATGGTATAGAAAGAGAAAAGATAAGAAAAAAGAATTATTTTAATCTTAATTCTAGAAAACTAGGTCTAGAGAGATTAGAGATTACTGAATGAACAAGGAGCATTAATACAAACTAGATCTAGGAAGAATAGAGGAAAGATGTCTATTTCCCTAAAAACCCTCAATTTTTGTATGTAATTAAAGGATTTGAGCAATACAAATCCACAAAACTCAAAGAACACCTGCATGCAAGAACCTATCTGAGAGAAGCAAAGACAACGAGAAGCCAAGGGTTTGGCTCTAAAATATGGAAGAATATATTATTAGATTGAAAGAATGAATTGAAATTTATGATTGATCAATACCTATAGAAGGAGATCATAAAATCTAAAAGGGAAACCCTAAGAGGTCAATAAAATTTAACAATTAAGATTTAATGATTAAATGGGAATGCATGTGCATAAAGGGAAATCTTAAGAAGGAAGTGAAGGTAATTTAATAAAATGAAATGAAATTAATCATTTTCTCTAACATCCCCCCTTAAGATGAGAAAAAATGCAACTATAAACAATGCATGAAGAAGCAAGGAAACTACAATGCAAAAAGGAAACTTGGGTCCTGACAACAAGGCCTGAAGAGGTACTTAATCACATCAAAATCTCTATGAAATGGAGAAATAAAGAAAACCCAATGGGAAAAAACCCTACTCCAAAAAGGGATAGAAAGGAAATTGCAAATGATATGTCTCAAGAGACTCTCTCAAAACCATAAGTACAATGAAACCCCCCATGATAGAGGATTGAGATTGGACATAGTCCCCAAAAAATGGTAGAACTCTTGTGTCAATGAATAAACCAATGTGGATACAATTTGAAAGAAAAAAAGGCATCGGACAAGGAGGATGAAACCCTTGAATGTAAGGTAAAGCTGGAAGTCCTAGATGATGCTCAAAGGAGAATGCATGAGAATCTTGAAATGGAACCTTCAATGGAGGTGGGATAACAAGTGTGTTGAATCTATCATTTGAGAGGAGATGTATGTCCTCTAATATATACTCAACAACTACACTAGGTGGCTCAATGACTAGAGATGTGATGTTAGGAAATGCTGAGCAATAATCTTATGCAATAGATGGAAACAAGAGGTGGAGATGTAGAAGTCACAACACTGGTCTCAATAACAACACATAACTTTAAGTGACCCAACTTCACCTCAATAATCTATCATGAAGAAGGAGAGTGAGTCTTTAATAGTGGAGATTGTGGACCAAAATGAGAGAAAGAGTATAAGTGAGAAAAATGATCAAGAATCCCTATAGCAACAATATCATTTGTCTCACTATCATTATTGTGCATTGAATCTTTTGTAAACTCAACTATATTCCCTATCCTACTATGTGTAATTTGATAAATAAAGAAGGTTAGAGGACAAAGATGGAACACATAGTACATAATGAAACATACCATCATCATTGTCAATAGAACCTTTCCCACATAAAGTCATAACAATGTTGTTCCCCATCAAAATGTGTGGAGTAGGAGAAGTCTCAAAAGAAGAGAACAAATCCTTAGAAGATTTCATTTGGTGTGAAGCACCTAAATCTAGTAACCATCTAGAAGAATGTGGAGTAGTAGTTGTGCATAGTGCATCACCCTTTCATATGTCTTTACCATCTAACTGATATGATGAAGAAGAAAATCTGTTAGAAGTAGAAGAAATATCAATGTTTCTCTTCTGAAGGAGAGTTGTGAAATTTGAGAGTTGTTTGGAATAGTCATCTAACTTCTTCTCATAACAATTGGACTCATCATGATTGGGCTTATTAAAATAAGAACACTTTGATCTATTTGGCTTTGATTTATCCCCCTTAGGAGGAGGTGGGCCTGATGAGATGTGAGGGCTAGAATCAATCTGAGACTTTGTAGGATGTGACTTTTGTTTCTTCTCCTTCTTTCTAGAAAATGTTTGAGCTACCACTGCATAAGTCTGCGAGCTTATGAGAGAATCTAACTAAGAGATCTTATCTTTCTCTCAAGTCAAAAAATTACAAAAAAACACAAAGGATGGCATGGTAAATCTAGTAGCCAAAGCATCCATAGTGGAATGGAAGGTAGAATAAAAAACTTGAAAATTTTCATGAAGCTTAGGAAGAATTAGGTAAATGCACTTAGTGTCAGTCTTGGTCCTTCCACAACCTTGCAAGAAAGATCTCTATTGTTTAAAATTCATCAAGAAGTCCTCAATGGAAGTAAAATAATCTGGTACAAGAGAGGTAAGCTCTAACATGATCTAAAGTGCCCTAAACTCATTCATTGTAACAAAAAAGCAATTAAGATTGATCTACATAGCTAGAGGGGTATTACACCCATCAAGATGAAACTGCAAACTATCAAATACCTGTAAAGAAATCAAACCCATCATGTCATCCATCTTGTTCCTATGTTTCATGACTTCAAAAGGCCTTTATAAAATTGGTTGCACTACATCTAAACAAGACCATAAACCTTTTGACCAAAGAAGTTGTGTCATCAAGGACTTCCATGTATGATAGTTATGAGGGGTCAAAAGTTCTAGAGAAGAAGAGGTCTCGACCATTGTCTTAGAAGGTATATTTTTTTGAGTAGTTTTGGTTTACTAATGTAAATGATAGAAATGATAATATAAAACACCCCCACAATGAAAAAAAGTGAACTCGAGCTTGTGGAAGGAATTCATATACAAGGAAAGAGAAATTAAGATTCAGTTGAGTATCACAAATACCTAGAAAAAAAATACTAGTGAAATAATAGAGAATCTAAAAAGTGTTCGAGCAACTTTCTAACACTTTTTTTGGATCAAAAAATAGAGCTAAAATGAGCAAGTTATGCCCCTAGAAGGTAAAAAGCATCATCTAACTTTGAGAAAAAAAGGTACAAAAATGGAAAATGTTCCAAAATGTTCCTTAATAACTATCCATCTTAGAATCAGCTCTCCAATGATATAAGATTTTTCAAAAAATACCTCTGTATGCCCAAGCTACAACCAAAAATCCATCAATAGGTCTTTTGGACAAAATAACTCAAACAATGAGAGATGAATGGCAGTCAAATTTTGGTTCAAAAAATGTTGACATCATGACTTGTGGCTATTAGACCTTTTGTGTTCATACTCTATTGATGTCAACACTATGTAGACATCCTTTACAATTTAAAAAAAAAAGTTTAAAAAATCAATGCATGCACCTTTAATTTGTTCAACCTTTTTTATTTTTCAATGCTACCTTTTTTTCTAAAAAGGAGATTTTTCTTTGTGCTTGTTTATAAAAAATATTGTACCTACATTGGGAGGTGTGTTAGGGCCTAGTATGCAAAACAAATTTTCCTTCCCAGTCAACATTGTCCAAAATTAGCAAATTTTATATGAAAATAGGGATTTCAACTTGCTCTAAATCCAATGGTGATGTCTATTTGGACTCAAAGAGCTCCAATTTTTAGAGATCCCCCTATTTTCACAAAAAATACTAGAATTGATCCAATAAACCCTAATTCCCACTTTCTTCAAAAACTTAAACAAGCTACAACATATCTGACTCCAATACCTACAACATATCTGACTCCAATACCATGAAGGATTTGAGCAATACAAATCTAAAAATCTCAAAGAATACTTGCATGCAAGAACCTATCATAGAGAAGCAAAGACAAAGAGAAGGCAAGGGTTTGGCTATGAAAATATGGAAGAATATATTATTAGACTGAAAGAATGAATTGAAATTTACAATTGATCAATCCTTATAAAAGGAGATCATAAAACCTAAAAGGGAAACCCTAAGATGTAAATGAAATTTAATAATTAATATTTAATTATTAAATGGGAATGCATGTGCATAAAGGGAAATCTTAAGAAGGGAGTAAAGGTAATTTAATAATATAAAATGAAATTAATCCTTTACTCTAACAGTAATGAAAGATAGATAAATGTTGATATATTAGAAAGACAAAGGAGGAAAAGGAACATATCTTTGAGATATGTTTGTACTTGTTGTTTTTAATCAAAAGGAGTCAAAGTTGTCAGATCCAGGCCTGAAAGTACGTAATAAGTGAAACCCAAAAATCTTTCAGTGAACTATTAGGAGTGAACTAAATGTTCAAGAGGGAGATGCATCATCAACAGTGCAATGCACCCCTAATAAAAGGTGTGCAGCACTAATTTTGAATTTGCAATTTCAAAGAAAACCAAAAAGGGTACTCTGATCTGCAACGTCTTCATTGATTTGGTATCTGTAACTTGCAATAAAAAGGGATTTTTTTTTTCATGGGGGATTTTCCTTGGTGAAAATATATTTTTGGAATTAAACTTGAATTAAAATAATTGAAATAGCACTATTGTAAATTAAATGTATAAATTCACCTTATAAAAATTGGAACTCTTAAATTGAATGCATTGTGCTTACTACACCAATGGATTTGGACCAAGAAGATCACAAAGATGAATGTATGTAGAAGATGCAACAGATCTTGAATGGATTGAAGAAAATCTTAGAGATAAACTCCTTCAATTTCTTGAGTGCATAAATCCTTAATCTTCAATAGAGGAAAGCTTTCATGAATGCTTGGAGACTTAAAGGCTAGAAACTTGAATGCTTGAGAGCTATAGCTTGTGGATGATTGAATAATTGTGAGCAAGATGTTGTAATTCATGGATATGAAAAATGGAGAAGATAGAAGGGGTTTATATATATTTAAGAGTTAACTAACTCTTGTGGGCTGATTGACATAGAAATTAACACCTAAACATCTTGGAGTATAGGACCCAAAGATGGGAGCCAAAATAAAGATTCATGAGGGGCATGGTGCACCCTAGATTGGACCATCAAGGATGGACTATGCCTTTGATTGGTAAAGGATGCATAGCTCCCCTAATGATAAGGTACAAAAACCCCCAAGGCTATCTCAGGGCTCCAAAATAGGTCTTGAGATCCAAAGATCAAATCTAGATTCCAAGGGAATCCCATTTTAGTGCAGGGAGTAGATTCTAAGAGGATAGATGGACAAAAAGGAGGGACATAGGGGAAATAGATCATACCTTGACCTTAACTCCATGAAATAAAATCTTTAAAGAGGATCTATTAGGTTTTACCCCAATTTCACCTAGGGGAAAGGACAGAAAAGGGAATAAGAGAAGAAAGAGAGAAGGTGATTGATGATCTAGCATTATATAGGTACCAAACCTTCATTAAATTAGAGTGCTAATTTAAGATAGTATATTAGACCCTAGTTTATTCAGAGTATGGACTTAACCCAAACTCTTGGCAAAGTAGAGCACAAGTCATGGAAAATCTTATAAAAATCTAGGAGAAAGAATCAAGCCCCCTAGGGATTGAAACTTTTCTAACTCCCAAATCATAATGAGAGAGATATTTATAACTAAAAAGAAAGAGTGATTATCTCTCCCAGTATAGTTCCCACACTACTATGAATCATCAGAAGAGGTGTTGCAAAAGATGAGACTGAAATAGTTTAATGGTGTGGTAACTTGTTAGTCAACCCATTAGAAAACCTATACATAGGTCAACGTTATATGTATCACCATGGTAAGTTTTACTAAGAATGTGTTACCGATATATAGGACTTATAAAATTGGTATGTGTTACCCATAGATGAGGTTTAGCATGTGTGCATGTAAAGGAAAGAGAGACCCAACGTCAAGGATGCTCACTTCCTGGATTGAATGTGTGCATAGAGAATCCATTATTTATGATTATGCATAATCCATAATGGGATTTGTGAGATATGTGTAATAAATATGAGGATTAAGTAGTAATGCATATATTTTATGGTAACTTAGGAAGCATACTAAGACACCAAGGCTATAGTACCCCAATCTAGACTCAAAATCCATATTCACTACCTAATGAATGGAATGCAAATATGAGTAGAGTGTATGCCCTAATGTTAAAGTCATTGCTAACACTTTAAAATGAGAAATGGCTTTAATGGAGTATATGTAAACTATTCAAAGGAAATTTCCACTATGAGATGGCTACAAAAGTACACAAATCAAGGGAAATGAAAATATAACATGCAAGAGCACAAAGGGATCTATTAACTATGTCGTTGGTATGATTAGATGATAATATGTAAGTATTATATCAAATATGTAATTTCATCATCCTCTAAAGGAAGTAGAACTACAACACAATGGAAGAAATATTCCTAAGAGTTATGAAGAAATTTCTTTTTTGGATCACCATCATGGAGACCAAAAAAACATTGGTACCACCATGTCACAAATCTAAGAAGACAACACAAGGATACAAGTATGAACAATAATACATGTACAAAATAACGTAGAATGATAGATAGAAGAAGTAAGATAGAAATAGAAGAATATTAAAATTTGATGATTTATTTATCACCTTATGATAACAAAGAAACATGAGTCATTCAAATAAATCTAAAAATGCATTTAGCAAACATGATACAAGGGAAGCACATAACAACAAGAAAATAAACAAAAAACTTTTATGCTAGGGTACTCACTTCAAGCATGTTTCCCTCCTCTCCTATTTTGGTTAGTAGTAATAAGAGAAGGTGGATAACTTGCAAGAGGAGCTATGTCCATTATAGTAGGAAAAATAGCTAATTCTAAAGAAGGACTCTCAGGAGAGTCACTGTGCTCAAGTGTAGTTGTAAGTGTAAGATGTATAGAAAGCATGTTAGGTAAATAAACACTAATATCAATAATCTCATGCTCATCATCATCTAATGTTTCACCTCTATCAAAATTTATAGAGATGTAATCCAAAATAGGAATATGCATATCATTAACTTCTTCCATAGACATAGGATGGTGAGATTCATCTATACAAGCTTTAGCATGAGCTTGGCAATTCTTTTGATATTTACGAGAATATTGGTTATGCTTTGCTTTATTAGAAATATGTTGAGAAGACAAAGGAGGATCAATAACCATAGGTTCCTTACCTTTTAATAAAATAATGGGAGGAACAAAAGAAGACTGAGATGTAGAAGGAGGAACCACACTAGGAAGATCAGGAGATGCAAGAGGTGGTTGACCATTACAAACAAAAGAATCATATGAAATAGGTGTAGAAGTTTTATGGAAAACACTTAACTCAAAAATATTTTAGAACTTATATTCTTGATATGAGTAGAACATATAGTTTGGACAAGTAGGAGGAGTAGTAGGAAGATTAGGCCCAAAGAAGTGAAGATTAGTACAATGTCTAGGTCTATAAGGATGATAAAGACTATGATTGATTGCCTTAATCTCACCATCATAAGGAAATTTAATACATTGATGAATAAGAGAAGTAATAGCTTGCATGTTAGTCAATCAAAGTAAACCAAGCTTCACTTGGAGTTGACTAGAAGTAGGAATGACAAAAAAAGTACTATTCACCACTTTACCATACAACTCAACATGAAAATAGATGGAACCTTGCAAAGCATACAAGAAACCACTACAAGTGTAAATTCAACTATTAGTTGAATCATAGAAGTCATGATGTTTCTTCTTATTATAGAGTTGTTCCTTAGTGATGATACTAATCATAGAAGTAGGATCAACAAGACACACAAAATAAGGATATTTAAAAATCTAAGTAGCAAAACAGAGAGGACCATCTAAAACCTCAAACTTGTTAGTATTAGTGAATGAGATAGTAAGGGATTTAGTATTCTTGTGATTTAGTTTAGGTTTAGATTGAGTATTAGATGCAAAGGGAATGTCTTCCTTAGGTGGAGCTGGAGGTTTAACTACATGTTCCATATCATTAACATTATTATCATTCTCTCATCATAAGGTATTATAAGCAACACTCACTTCAGGAGGAGCAAAAGAAGAAGTATGCTGAACAATAGTATTAGTAGTGTGATGAGACAAAGGACTAGTGTAGATTTGAAGATTTTGATTAGGAGGGGCCATAAATTTGTTCCCGCTATCTTGACCCTCAATAGATAAGGCATTAGCATCAATCAAATCCCAAATCTTACGTTTCAAAGATTAATAGGCCTCATTATCATGTCTAGGGTGATGTTGAAATTTAAAAAAAGCTTGAGGACTAAAATGAAAACTTGATTTAGTAGAATGAAGATATAGATTAATAGGAACAAGTGTAATCATATTAGAACTAACTAACTTAGTCATAATAGAATTTACAAACTTAGAGAGAGGAGTAAACTTACAATTCATCCAAAAAATAGAGGAAGACGTAGCGACACTCCAAGATGAAGCATCTACTTGATACTCTATTGTATTCATGGTTTTTTTATCTTGAAATAATTTTTATGTTTGTGGAATTTTTAGGTTTAGGTGCAACATCACTATTTTCAACAGAAATAGGATCAATTGGAGTGGCACTCTCAAGCCAACTCACATATAATTGAAAATGATGAAGTACTGTATACAATTTTGAAAAAGAGGTAAAATTAGTAATAAAAATCTTATCTCTAATGTATTTTTATAATTTACAGTAAAAATATGTTGAATATCAATATTGGGCACATGATAAGAAATTTGAACATTCAAATGTTTAAATCTAGCAATAAAATCAGTCACTTTCTCTTTACAACCTTTTTTACAATGCATCAAATTAGCCAAAAAAATAGAAGGAACAATATTAACTTTGAAATTTTTGTATGAAAGCATTAGCAAGTTTATGAAAATAATCAATAGAAAAGGGTAGAAAAGAATAATACCATTGTAAAGATTTTTCATAGAATGTGCAAGAAAACAACTTAGCTAAGGGTTTCTTCGGTTTGTGGAATTGTAGAAATTGAGATTTCTACAAATCTTGATTTGACCAAATAAAGGTTTTGCAAATATTTATTCCTATTTTTGAGATTTTACTTGGACTATTTATTTCACTCAGAAGATGAGTGGAAAGATGCAATTCTTTGCGTAAGATTAGAGTTGAAGGAAGAAAACAACAAATAGTCCTGTCTTATTTTTTTACACTCCTCAAAAAGTATAACCAAGTTTTGATTTTCAGTTCCTAGTTGCTCGTGGGAAGTTTGATAACCTTGTTTTGAGACAAAATTAGAAGTCTAGAATTCTAATTCCATTTTTCCAATTTTGAAACAAACACAATTTTTTTCAAATCCCAATTATGAAAATTCCAATTCCTACAATCTTCCACAAACTAAAAAAACCCAAAAATCCTATGGTCATGAGCATAGTCACTACATAGAACTTGGAAAGTCTTAAGACATGTCAGATTATCACCTTTACCATTTTATATGTCAAGGAAAGGCATAACATCTTGTAAAGGAGCAATAGTATAGATAATGTCAAAAGACAATGGACTACCCATATCACATGTAGGAATATTATAATTAGATTGAGTGAAGGAATCAAGTTGTTGCAAAAAAGACACCATTTGATAATCACTAAGGATAGTGGAATGCTTAGAAGGAAGAGATGGAACAAGAACATTCAAGACTCTAGGAAAAGTGTATGAATTAGCTAGAATGGGAGAAACTATTGGTGGAACACTAGGAATCATAGTAAAAGGGTTAGGATAAGTGAAATGGACACTCTTATATGAAGGTTGTGAAGTTGAAAATGAAATATGTGGAACACTTATAGGAAAAGAATGGATAGGAAGGCTACTAAGAGGATTAAATACCTAAATAGAAGTACTCACAATAGGAGGGACATAAGTGGAAAGGCTAGAGATACATACAAAAATAGGCAAAACATGATTAAGAGTAGAAACAAGAGGAATCAACCCTACTTCAAGAATAACTTGATTCAAGGGATTCACATGACTATGGAAAAGGTGAGTAAGACCATGCAAAATATTAACACCATGCTCATCATTATGGATCACTTTTTTAAGAGCATCAAAATAAACAATAGTCGCATTATTTTTATTTTCTTGTAAAAGCCAATCATATATTATCAATCTTAGTAGCTAGTTTATCAACTTGTTAAGGAGAAAATATTAAAGTCTCATCCTCATCATGAGATGAGTGGGAAGAGTAATGCTCCATAAAAAGGTTAGAATAATAAGAAATCATAGGGTCACTAATGTTTTGAAGAAGAGGAGAAGTGTAATCCTTATCAAAAAGAGCCATGAGTCTATGACTTCTCTTAACAAGAATGCTATAAGTAGGAATAAAAGTAGTAAATCTCATACACCAAAAAAGAAAAGAGGAAAATAATAAATCTAACCTTATGATATGAACTTCAAAGAAATATAATGTAAAGATAGATCAAAAGGTAAAGAGCTAACTTTGAAGGAAAAATTATCACAAAATCAAAAGAGGAAATGTATAAGTCGTGTTCACCAATAAATCCATAACATAACCTCACACACATATGCAATTATATGATATAAAAGGGGAGAAGATAAGGAAAAAGAATACTTTCAATCTCAATTGTAGAAAACTAGGTCTAGAGAGATGAGTGCTAACTAATTGAAGAAGGAGCACTAACACAAACTAGATCTAGTAAGAATAGAGGAAATATATCCAACCTTAAAAAATATCAATGTGTGTGTAATAAAAGATAGATATATGTAGATATACTAAAATTATAAAGGAGGAAAAACATCACATCTTTGAAATTTGTTTGTACTTGTTTTTATTGATCAAATCAGTAGAAGTTGACACATCTAGGTCTAAAACAACATAAAAAATGACACCTAGAAATATTTTGATGACATCAAGGGAAAAATGGATCTTCAAGGATGAGATGGATCATCAGGGCTTCAATGCACCCCTAACGAAAGGTGTTTGATGTTGGTTTAGATTTCATAGTTTCAAAGAAAGACAAAAAGGGTGCTCCGATCTGCAACCTATTCATCAATTTGGTATCCACAACCTACAATTAAAAATATTTTTGTTGTTGATGGGGGATTTTCCTTGGTAAAACCATAGGTTAGAAATTAGCCCTAGATTGAAATAGCATGAAGGTAAATTAAATATACAAATTCACCTTACAAAAGTCAGACCTCTTGAATTGAATAAAATGTGCTTACTTCAGTAACAGATTTGGACCAAGACGATGAAGATGAATGGATGTAGAAGACGCAAAAAAGGATCTTGAATGGATTGAAGAAGATCTTGAAGACAAAATCCTTCAATTTATTAAACACATAAATCCTTGATATTCAATGGAGGAATGCTTGAATGAATGCTTAAGACTTAAAGGCTTGAAACTTGAATGCTTGAGAGCTAGAGCTTGTGAATGCTTGAGCACTTGACAGAAAGATGTTGTAATGCTTGGATATGAAAAATGGAGAAAGTGGAAGGGTTTTATATAGATATAAGAATTAACTCAAATATCTAATACTACAAGACCTAAAGAGGGGACCCAAAATAGGGTTCAATTAGGGGCATACAACACCCTTGATTGGAAAACTAGGAGTAGAATGTGCTCTTGACTGGTCAGGGGTGTAATGCACCCTTGATTATTAGGTGCAAAAATGATACAGGCTATCTTAGGGCTCAAAAATAGGTCTTGGGATCCATAAATCAGGTCCAAACTTTTAGGAAATCTCATTTTGGTGTGAGGAGTAGATTCAAAGTGAATAGATGGATGAAAATAAGGGAGCTAGCAAAAATAGATCCTACCTTGAGCTTAACACCACAAAAATAGGATCTTTAAAGAAGATCTACTAGGTTTTACCTCAATTCTATCTAGGAGAAAGGATGAAAGGGGAAGAAGATATGAAAGAGAGAAGGATATTGATGATCATGCATTAAATAGGTGCTAAATCTTCATTAAATTGGAGGTATTTCAATTTAAGATGGTATAATTATTTGTATGCACATAAAAGGAATTTCTAATTTAAAAATAAAAGAAAAGGGCATTTTTTTCCTACGCTTGAATGTCCACTTTCCAAGGTAGTAGAACCTACTTTTTCCTCTTATTCTCCTCCACACATATTTTCCTCTCAAGCATAACTATTAATCTCTCCTCTCAAGATTCTTGTGCACAAAATTCAACTTGAGGTTTATTCTCAACTGTAGATTTTTCCTCTTAATCTCAATTGTTCATTTTTCTTTATAATGGGGCTTTCTCCTCACTCTCTCTTGATTAGACTCTCACACTATTGTTATACTACAAGTTTAATTCTAGAGAACTTGGAGCACTAACCACACTCTTGGATTTCTTGCATTATTGAACAATACTTGCATTCTAGTTTAGTTTTTTTTACATGTATTTAGACTAGAAAACCTAGCTTAATTAGGGGTTATTGTAACACTCTTTTTTTTTTTATTAGATTGAATTCTCATTTGAGTTACTTTTCATTTCATTTGCATTCACTTGATTCTTGGATACTAGCATCACTTCTCGTCTTTGAATATTCTATTCTATGGTGCACCATGCAAGGGTCGCTATTAGGTTCATTTGAGAGCCAATACTACTTGATTATTTCACATCATGTATAGAGAGCTATAAGGCTTTATATAAGTATGAAAAATTTTGTGCATTTACTCTTAACTTAAAACATCTCCAATTTTACTCTAATTAGCATCACAGTCAACATGAATTTTTCTACTAAAATCAAGTAAAGAAAGAACATGTAATTTTACAACCATTTCTTCATTATTTTAAAGCTTTTATTTTCTCCATGTGTCCATTTAAATTCATTTTTATCACCTCTCCTAGTATTTTTCATAACATTACATACTAAATTGAATTTTTTTATGAACTTCCTATAGAAATTTGCCAATCCATGAAATGATCTAACTTCCCCAACACTATCAGTAGCATGCCACTCAAGAATAAATTTCACTTTCTTAGGATCCATCTTGAAACTATATGTAGAAATCACAAAACCAAGATACATAATCTCCTCTTTCCTAAAGGAAATTTTCTTTAAATTTTTCAACAAATGAAAACCCTTTATCATGGTCAACCTAGGAACTTACAAGCTTACGATCATCAATTTATCTTATGGTTGAGGGAACCTTCTATAATATCTATGATATTATGATCATCAACTTATTGTGACATTGGGCCCTCCTTGAAACTCCTTTATGATCTTTCACCACACAATTGCTTTATGATTTCACAACAGAATAAAGACACAATAACACCATTATTTCATAGCTTCAGAAGCCCACCAAACTAGCCTTAAGATCCTATGATCATGCCCTTCATTGTAGCATTGAGCCTATATCCTATCTTATGATCCTATGACTATAGGATCTCTTGAAAACACCCTTGGTGTATGGTCATGGATCCTTCAATTTCCTTTAACAATGCTACAACACTATTATCTAACCCTGCGATCTTACAATCACAGTCTATAATGACATCAAAACATGAACATATAACTCTCATGATCCTATGATCATAGTTAGCTAACCCTTTTCATATATTCTTTAGTGGTCTAAAAGATGGTGAAGGACTAACCACATGTGACTAGGAGATAAAGTGGTAATTGAAAGAACACAACTTGAAACATTCACCAGGATATATCATGAAGGATTTGGAACTTAAGGATATAAAGGATAAGCTAAGATTTTTAAATGTATCCCTATAAAATTTGAATATTTGGATATTTTAAAATATGACTGTTGGCCATGTTGTTACCTTTAAATTTAAAATTTTTGATGGGAGGGTAAAAATAGCTAACAATTATGATGACTCAGAGGGGATGCTTGCTTGCTAACCATATGACCAATGACCTTAAGCATCCATTGGGCTATGGATTCATAAAATGAAACTTGTGCCTTGTGAAACCATAACTCTTCCTTTGTCTTCTCTAAAACTACAAAACTTTCAAAATTTCTATTTCACAAGGAAATAACCTATGCTCAGCAATTCTTGGAAAACTGAAACTAACCTAATATGTATAGAAAATCCTAACCCTCTTTAGAAGAAATATTTGAGGTAAATTCCATTGATTGGAATTGGTAGAACATCTCCATTAGGCCTAAATAACTAAAAAACATTGGCTTCTTTATAATTGGTGATAACATAAGGCCCACTCCAGATAGTATCAAATTTAGAGTGCCTAAATGGTTTAGCTCTATCTGGATTCCACTAGAGAACAACGTCTCCCTTTCTAAAAATTATGGCTATAACCTTCTTGTCAAAATTTCTTTTGACCTTTTTTTGGTGAGCCTCAAGTGTATGCATAGTCTATTGCCTTTTTTTCTTCTAATTCAACCAGTTCTTCTAACCTAATTATCATGGGATCATTTTCCTCTAGTTCCAATTGATGAGCTGACTCAAGAGAAGGGAACTCCAATGAAATAGGAAGCCTAACTTCCTTTCCATATATACTAGCATAAAAGGTAAATTCCCTATTTCCCTCTTTGGTGTGATTCTGTTAGCCCAAAGGGTTGTCTTTAACTTAGTATGCCAACTCCTTTGATTGTCTTCAATTGTCTTCTTCATGATCCTAATAATGTTCTTATGAGAGGATTTGACCAAGCCATTTCCTTAGAGATAATAGTTTGAGGAGGTGTTCAAATATATCCCATGTTCTAGAGCCCAAGAGCATATATGAGTTGCATCAAAAGATTTGGCATTGTCAGATATAATGGTTGATGGAACACCAAATTTGGTTATAATTCCATCAATGAATTCAACTACAGAAGCCTCCATTGTATCCTTGAGAGCCACTACTTCTATCCACCTTGTGAAATAATAAGTGGCTGCCAAGATCTAGTTGTGACCAACACTAGAGGGTGGGTTTATTGGACCAATAAAAGCCAAACCCCATTGAGTAAAAGGTTGATCAACTTGAATGGGATGGAGAGGAAGGGTAGCCAATATTTTCTTTCTTCAGAAGAAAGCACATTTCTCACACTTCCTTACCCACTTATAGAAATCATTAAATAGGGTTGGCCAATAATAAGCAACCCTCATTATCTTCATTGTAGTAACTCTGGTAGAGAAATGACCACCAATAGGGCCATCATGGAATTTTTTTAGCAACCTATTGATCTGATCAATTTGTATACATCTTAATAGGACTCCATTAGAATCCTTCCTAACTAATATCCCATCCACACCAAGACATAGGGAATAGCTTGTAATCTAAATTGTCTTCTCGTTTCTCTATTTGGGCCTTTGGGATATCTTCCTTCTAATAAGAAGGTTGTCATGTCATGCAACCAATCAGACTGACTTTCGTCCTCTACTGGTTGCTCACCTTGAATCAAGAGGGCAGTCTCCTCAAGTGTCACAAAAGATGAATCCATCTTCTCATAAATCCCTTTACCTCTTACCAACTTGGGGATTTTGATATCAATGTCATATTCCATGACACTGGTAATCCATCCGGCCCTTTTCTCATTGATATCTTTGTTCAAGAGAAAATCCATCACACTTGCATGTGGAACTAAAAGTTGGACTTTGTTGTGAGACAATAAATTTCTAAATTTTTTCAGAGCCCTCACAACAACAAGGACCTATTTCTCTACATAATTGTATATTACCTCATAATCATTAATTCCTTCATTAAAGAAAGCAATGGGCTACTCCAAATTTTCATCATTTAGCTTTGTTAGAATAGCTAATATACTTGACCCCCCTCCAAAGGAGTAAATGATGAAGTCCCTATCAAACTTGGTATTGATAAGAGTGGGAGCTGAAGTAATTGATTTCTTAATTTATTCAAAACAAGCCCTCCCTTCCTTAGTCTAGGTGTAAATCATACTCTTTTTTAACATGGTTGTAAGAGGTTTGACCATGGTAGCAAGATTAGGAATAAATCTCCTTACAAAGTTAATTCTACCAAGGAAACTTTGTAACCCCTTCTTATGGGTGGGAAGTGGGAGAGAAAGAATTTCTTCTACCTTCTCTGGGTCTATTGTTAACCCATTTCTTGACACAATGTTTCCTAGAAATTTTCCTTTCTTAGTGGAAAACACACATTTCTTGGGATTTAGGGACACACCATATTCTCTACATCTGACAAATACCTACCTCAAATGATCAAAATAATATGTTGCATGCTTTGAAAAGATATTTATATCATCAAGATTCACTAGCACAAATTTCTCTTGTACACCTTCTAAAGCCATCTCCATTTCCTTCTAAAATGTGGCACCTATATTGGTTAGTCCAAATGATATCTTAGAATAAGCATAGGTGCCTCTTTTGGTATTGAAGGTTGTCTTATGTTGGTTTGATTCCTAGAGAAGTATTTGATTATAGCCTAAAAAACCATCTAAGAAATAAAATCTTTCTAAAATACTAACCTTGGATTGGATTTGTTCCATAAAAGGAAGGGGGGGGTGATCTTTAAGAGAAGCTCTATTAAGGTCCCTAAAATCTACACATAGTCTAATTTCTCCACTCTTTTCCTAATAGGGACAAGATTAGCTACCTATGATGAATTCTTGATAGGGAAAATTATATTAGCCTCTATGAGTTTTGACAGTTCTTTCCACATTAATGGGTCAGTCTTGGGGTTGACTTGTCTTTGTTTCTGTCTAAGAGGCTTAGCATCTTGGTTTAAATAGATGGTATGCTAAAATAAGCTTGGATCAAAACCCTTTTAATTCTTCATATGTCTAGGCAATAACATCATTAAATTCCTAAAATAATTTAATGAAAACCCCCTATTTAGCTTTAGTATATACCTTTCCTAAGTTGAGAGTCCTCCCATAAATAATAGTGATGGGTGTGTAGTCATCCTTGCTTGTAGTTAGATTTGATCCTTTGCCCCTTGCTTGATCATTAGAGTTGAAAATGCCTTCTAAGGCAACTAGACCCTTAGGTAATTTTTTGGAGTTCAAGTTCATGATTTGGTCCCCATATTGAATTTGGAGCTTAGACTAATTCCTAGCAAATAATTCTACTTCATTTTGCAAGAAATTGATAATTTGCACATCAGAGTCAAACAATTTCCAATTTGTGCAATTATCAGGAACATTAGGCCTTACCAAAATTCTAATCTATTTCTCCTTTTCATTAGCAACATGCTCTGGTATATCATAATGAGCACCAATGTTTGCAAGTCTATCAACATGTTTTTTCTTGTTCCTAGGAACACTCTGAATGTTGAATGCCTAAAAAACCTTCAAGAAGGTCCCATACTTTGTGCTTGAATGACTTGAGGAGGTTGTTCTTTGTGACATTCTATTTCCTCACTTGGTTTACAACCAACTCACCATCTCCATATACCCTTAAGATCATAATACCTCCCCTTTGTGCAAGTTGGAGACCTTGGATTAGGGCTTCATATTCTACCACATTATTGGTACAACTATATTGGAGTCTATAAGAAAAATAGTACTTCTCTAATTCAAGGTAAATTGGCATGATACTAGCACCTGAACCATTTTTTGTTCCTTGAGCCATTAAAGAAAATATTCCACAATCCATTTGTATCTTTCTTTTGTTTTTATAATATTAGAGATAGGAACATTCTCTTCAAATATACAATAGGTCCCAAGACCTGTCTCTCTAGCTTGTTGTATTGGGTCAAATTGATAGGCAGTGGCCCATTCATCCAAAAAATAGTTAGGTGCCTCTGTCAAGCAAGTAGTAGGCTCATTTTCCATGTCTCCATCTTCTTCTTCATCAATAGTGCAATAAATGTTTATGAGACTTGTGGTATAGGTTTCTATATGATTAAGCACTAGGGTATCTAACCCTTATGGAAGCTTTTGTCCCATATCTTGTTCTAAAAAACATATATGACCAGTCAGATGCAATATAGCCACCTATTTGTGTAGTGAAATCCCTAGAGAGGTAGATAGAAAAATGTGGCTTGACCTCAACTACTAATATGTTTTATGTGAGAGTACAACTAGGACATGCATGTAATACCATTTTCACATCTTTTAAGATTCCTACTATCTTGATAGAGCTACCATCCAACTAGAGCACATCCCTAACCAATGGCTCATACTTAATGCCAAGATGGTTAGCTACACACCTAAGCATTATAGAGCTATTAGCCCCATAATCAATCATGCAATTATGGACTAGCTTATCACCTATGATCAAAGAGATATAAAATGGGGGAGGTCTATTTTTCTTACTTATTTATTCTTCTTTTGTTGGCTACACTAGGCTTGTTGCATTTTCTTCTCTAGGTGACTAACCTTTTACCTCTATGCTTTCTACCTCTTGTTGCAGTAGCTTCTTTTGTGATGGTATAGTAGCAACAACATCCCATATGGAGAGATGAATAGTATTCTTCTTCATTTGATCTACAATATTAAGAGGAGTACTTACTACTTTGGTTGAGACCTTAGGAGCTACAAAGACTGATGATTTCCATTGTGTAGTCTAAGGTTCAGTAGACTTCTTGTTTCCTATATCCTATCTTTGCTGAGGAGTAGCATTTGGTTGTGCATTCATCACTAACACATGAGGATCTACATCTAAAATTGAAGCTTGATTTAGTGGAGAAGGGATAGAATCTTCAATAGCTCTTCTTTTACTCCTAGTGTTATGAGCTATGACATCATGATTAGTATGAAAATGCTCCTCTGGTTGATGGTTCATGAAAGAAAAATCATTCTGCTATTGTAAATGAGAAACATCAATAGGTTGATTAGTATTATATTGTTGCCTTGTTGCTTTCTCTTTTGTAGTTAGTTCTAGGAATGATTTTGCCTTTTGACACATACAATATCCATATGAATAGTTGCAAGAAGGACAAAATTCTTGATCCCAAGCAAGATTATTTTGTGGGACTAATGCTCTATTTGGGTTTGTATTTGTATTTGTAGCAAGGATAGTACCAATAAGTCTATTCTGGTTATGTGGAGTATAACCCTGATTTTGATTTGGAGGCCTATTGTACATAAGAACTTGATAATGGAGCTGGGGAAGCTTATTATATTGAGCTCGTTGCCTCTTAATGGTCACCAACTTATTACTCTTTTTTTGCATTACTGCATTCTTGTCCTCCATCTTCTTTTTGATCTTGCAACTTCTTGTCTATATTATGCATCAACATTTGCATCATAGCTTCAATCTTATCAACTCCATTAGAAGATGTAAAAGCTATTGGGACTACAACAAGAGACTGACTTGTAGAGGAAGTAGGAATAGGGGATATTTTAGGTTGGTGATTAGGCATGTCAAGAAAGAAAGGCATTGGGAGTCTTGGAGTTAATATCCCTCCTTGAATCAACATATTCTCTACCCTTATTGCAATTTCATAGGTCACTGGTAAAGTATCATCTCCCATGGATTGTAAAGTGGTAACAATATCACTATTAAAGGCCCTAAGGTAATACAAGAAAGCATTACCAGAAAAAGTCTTTACTATAGTGGGTATTCTATCCCATGTCTTCTAAAATCTATAATTGAAATCTATCATATATTCATGGGGTGCTCTTTTAATAGTTTTTAGCTTCTCTAAAAGTGATAGGTGATCACTTTTATCCTCAAAGTGTTTTAAAAGCCTTTAACCTAACTCATCCTAGTTAGCAATAGAGTTATGAGGCATTCCTTTATACCATTGAAGGGCCTTTCCTTTTAGTGATGAAGCTAAAAGTTTAACAATGACATCATCTTTGTAATACCATGTATATTGCAGACATTTTAAATTTCTTCAATATGTTCTAAGGGAGAGATGGAAGTTTTAATCTACACCTTTTCAATCTCAATGTCCTAGATAATCCAAGAAGATAACATAACTGGAGAAGGAATATAGTGGATTCAATTAACCAAATCAGTTATCAAAGATGAACATGATCACATGATATTGCAATCGTCAAAATGCATTCAACAAGTGAGGCTACAAGAGTGCACAAACTTAACTAACAAATAATGGATATGATAGAGTAGATTTCTATTGAGTAAGAGGCAAAAACAATTATAGAGAGTATCTCTAAAACATCAGAAAGGAGAGAACCCTTTGAACAACAACAAAACTTTCCTTTATAGGGTGTAGGCATAACCCATATAACTTCTACCCTAAGGTAAATCTTAATAACTACATTGAAGGTTGTAGAGAACAATCACTACAAATCTAAAGAAGATTTGATTTTGGTACTCATTCAAATGTAGGAAGTCAATCTTTCATGCAATATTTCAGCTCTAAGAAGACAGAAATGACAACCATTACCATTATATTTGGGTAGATAGTTAAATCACAATAGTAGGAGGATGAACTTCATTAAACAAGCATGGAGAACACCAAAGAGTTGTTGTAGATGATCCAAGAGATCCGATTTGCCATTGAAGAGTTACTTTTCTTCATTCTCGACATGCCAAGTTAGATATATCAGAAAGTCAACTATATTCAATCCCCATTCTATACCTTTCTTGATATCTCATTGGTCAAAGTTCCCTTTGTTTTCCAACTTGGACAAATGAAAACCCTTTATCATGGTCAACCTAGGAACTTATGATCTTATGATTGTCAATTTTTCTTATGGTCAAGGGCACATTCTATAATCTTTACAATCTTATGATCATCAACTTATCATGACATCGAGCCCTCCTTGAAACTCCTTTACAATCTTTTTCCACACCATTGCTTTATGATCTCATGATAATAAGATGACATGACAACAATATTATTTTGTAGCTTTGGAAGCCCACCAAACTACACTTGAGATCCTATGAACATGCCCTTCATCATAACATCAGGCCTCTATTCCATCTTACGATCCTATAGTTGTACGATCTCTCAATAATATACTTGATGTGTGGTCATGGATCCTTTAATTTCCTTCTACGATGCTATGAACACAATTATCTAACCCTACGATCTTACAATCATAGTCTATCATAATATTGGGGCATGAACATATAACCCTCAAGATCCTACAATCGTGGTTGGCTAACCATTGTCATATATTCAATAGTTTGAAAGATGGTGAAGGACTAACCGTGTGTGAGTAGGAAATGAATTGGTAATTGCAAGATCGCATATTTCATTTTGATCCACATTTCATGAGTAGTAGCACAATCTTTGACTTCATCAAATTCAATATGATTGAGAGTAGAGGCAATGTCAATTATCATTATGTTGTGATTCTTCTTTTCCACAATTTGATCCACACACAAAGGTCTAGCAGGTGCCACATATTTCTTTCCTAGATATTTCAAGCCCATGTCACCAATGGTTGCCAAATGTAGCTTCATGAGTTCTTTCCATTCTTGGAAGTTATCTCTGTTCAGCTTAGGAATCCCCCTTCTATAAGACATATTGATCTTTAGCTTAGGTCCTTGAAACCTTATCTACAAGCACCAAATTCTCTTATACCAATTGTTGGAAATGGAAAGGATTAACTGAGAGGAGAGGGGTGAATCAGCTACTACAAAAAAAATTCAAAAGTCCCTTTAAGATGTCAACACAATATAAAACCAAAACTTGTTGTCACTCAGTTAACACTGAATATTCTATTGTAACACTATTAACACTAAATATAATATTGTCACTTGGTTAGCAAAAATATCTTAAGATATTAATGTGATTAGAATTTATTAACTTAGTTGTAGAAACATAAAGGAAATAACATGAACACAAGAGACACCAAGATTTAATGTGGAAACCCAATTTGAAAAAACCAACAATTGCAACTAGTTACTATTTTTCACTCTTCTGAAGTGAGCCCTATTAGGAGCCAACTCTGTTAAAGGTTACAAAACACACTATTAGAGTATTTAATTAACCCTATTATGATTGGCCTTGTTAGAGGTCTTTAGACACTTCAATCTAAAAATGTCATCTTGTTAGAGGTTTTGTTGGATAACTATTAGGGTAACTCTGTTAAGAGATTTGATTCACTACTACAATTATTAGAGAGTAACAATGACTTGACTCGATTGTTGATGCAACTAACTTTTTTGATTTAGATCTTAGTTATGGCTTGGTTACTTTATCCTCCTTGATTATAATATTCTTTGTAGCTTGATCAACTCAGATGCTCTGCCCTTTATAGACATCCTTCAAACTTGCTTTCTTAATTCATCTTCTTCAATTCCATATTCAATCCTCAACTTGACCTTTCATATATATGATTCACCTTGTCAAGTTAGCTTGAATTCTCCTTTAATCAATCAAATATTAATCCTTAAGTCAGTTTGTACTAACCAATAAATTTATCAAACTTAATATATTGACAGGCAGCTAATACAGAATTGATTACTCAGTCAACACTGAGAATCCCTTCACTAACTGACCCAACTTAGTTAGAATAGGGGTTTTGCTATTAACCAACCCAACTTAGTCAATACTGACTTCATGCTAACTTTCCTTTGGTAACCAAGTGAACTCATTTGATGCATGATTTTCTTCATTAACCAACTAAGCTCAGTCAAAACTGTCTCTAAACTTGGTCATCACTGAACACTCAGCATACACAGGAAGCTATCTTTGATGCCCAAGTGAGATTAGCTATCACTAATTGCTTGGTAAAGACTTGAAATGTTGTGTTACATCAAAGACAACATACAATTGAATAATTTTTTTCAACAATAACTTCCTTAATTGGTGATAGTGGAGGTTGTCATCAAGGAAGGGATTCTACATTCATCCTTCTACATTCACATTTGATTTGATATATCCTACTAATATTGTAAAGTGAATTCATGTATTTACTTTACATTTCCATCATTTCATTTATTTCAATTTCAAGGTTAATTTCTAAACTGGGGTTGACCAAGGTAAACCCACCATCAACAAAACAAAACAAAAATTCTTGTAGGTTGAAGATTTTGGAAGGAAAAATATAGTGTAGATTCACATAACCTTTTCTTAGAACTTCAAATATTTGAAATATGTTTCCTAATTGGCCATTGCTAATCAAGGACACTATTTGTCCCTACCATATCAACCCTACTCCTCTAGATGAACCTTGTTAGTCTAGATCAACCTTGATCAAGAGCCTAAATATTTCTATGTTTAAGAGATCTTACTATTTTAGGTTTAGAATTGAATTTTCTCATTGTTTGGAGCTTCACATAAATCAAAAAATCAGATCCAATACTCCACCTCACTTTTCAAGGAAATTCATTTAATTATTTTATTTATTTCAACACATCTACTTTCCATTTCTATAAACATAATTTCATTTCATAGCTCTTGCTACATTACAGATTTAAGGGAATAGATCCTTTCTTTCATTAGTACTCCTTCATTATTTGGATTGTACTAATCTCCTTAGATCTAATTATCTTAGATTTATAATCAAAAGGATCAATCTCCTTAACTTCCCTTTGATGTGTAAGGTTAATCTTGAAATGTGGAGTAATTAAGTCCTTTATGATTTCTTCACATTTCACCCTATAGATCTTGGTGAACTAGACTTCTTTCCCCTTATTTTTATTTTGGAATTAGATTATTTTATTCTATTATATTTTATAGTTAGATTATATTATTTAGTTCAATACATCTCTTGTTATTTCTCTTTGCATGTTGTATGTATTTACTTTCACTATGTGCTTTGTATTATAGTTCTTACCTCAAGGTTGGATTCTCTCTATGTGATCTTCCTTTTTCCTTTCTTTGTACACATTATTACCTAAAGCCCTACCTATAGTATTCTTGTTTAGGAAAAGTTGTACAATTCTGACTTTGTTTAATTGATCTAGAATCTTCTTCCCCCTATTTTGAAACCTTAGTGATACTTTGGTTTCTCATGATCCTAATAATTCTATGGATAATGCTCTTCTCATTCACATCTTGATGAAGATGACACTTTAAGAGTTCCTCCTAAATAGGTTCATAAGCTTACTAATGGGATAAATAAGATGCACAATTTGCGTATTCAAGAGAATAACAATACTGATTATATTTATTCTTTTGATGCTCTTAAGAAAGTGATACATGTTAGAGTAAATTGGACTTTCCCAATTTCACTCTTTACTTAAGTTTACTTAGGTGAGTTTAGTTTTATTATTTAGGCAATATTGTGAGATATTTATGAGACATGTATTAATTCCTCATAGGAATTAAACACATGTCTTCATTTCTCACATGCCATCTACCTTTGGTAGTTACCTTTGGTAGGTGCATAAATTTGACTCTTGCCTATATAAACATGCTAGCTCACATGTAATAGATTACCAAGACAACACATATTGAACATATTGTAATTTTGTTCTTATTAATACAATTTTCTTATTGGGAACTATCTTTGTGCTCATGCTCTAAATTCTTCCTTATAGCTAGTATCTTGTTGTCAGATTATAATCATGGCTCCTTTGGATTTGTTATACAAATTCTAACAAAACATAATGATGAATATGGTGTTAATCTCTTTCATGGTCTTAATTACCTTTCTCATTCCCATGTCAAGGCTTTGACTCAAGCCACATCCAAAATAGGAATGGTTCCACCTATCACTAGTGTTGATCCTTCCTTCATTATTTCTACTCCTATATCTATCATTCCTACTTATATTCCTCTTATTGTGGATGCCTCTATTCAACCATCTAATCCTCACACTACAAGTCTTCCCAATTCTTCTCTTCATGTGTGTGTTCTTCCCACTTCATTACCTACCTCAAAACCTTCACATAATAATGTTCCTTACACTTATCCTAATGTTCCTACTACTTTGGTTCCTAGTGTCCCACTATAGGAACTTCTATTCTAGTTGGCTCATACACTCTTCTTAGTGTGTATGTGTGTCATTCCCAATTATTTCCTCTAATGAATCTATTATCATTATCCTTTCTCAAATAATTTATTCCTTACAACAAAAACTTCCTTCCTTACCTCAATCTAAGTTAAATGTACCTGCTTGTGACATGGGCGGTCCTTTATCCTTAGACCATTTCCCTGCATCAAGATGATATGCCATGCCTTGATACTTATAATGGTAAGGATGACCCCATGACCCATCTTAAAACATTTCAATTCCTATGTAGTGATTATGCCCATGACCATAGGATTTTATCCAAGTTATTTTCCCACACCTTTCATGAGAAGGCCTTGCAATGGTATTGTTCCTTGCCACCTTATTCTATTGATTCCTTTCACAAACTTTCTAATGTCGTCAACCAAAAATTTTAGAACAACATTGGTCCTCAAGTGTTGGAATTATAGATGAAGTAACTCAGAGGGGGGGTGAATCAGTTACCACAAAAATAATTCCACAGGTCCCTTAGATGTCTTAAAATATAATTACTGCTTATACACGGTAGCAAAAAGAAAATTTTGTAACTCAGTAGATTAACTTGTTATTGATCTTTAAGAATTCACAATTATTAACATGCATGCAAAAGGAAATAACATGAACACAAGAGACACCAAAATTAACATGTAAAACCAATATGGGAAAAACCACCAAGTAACTATCTACCAATTTTCACTCTTCTAAAGTGAGCCATGTTAAGAGTGGCCTTGTTAGAGGTCTTTACAAAAATTTAATGGAACTGTCCACCTTGTTAGAGGATTTACAAAATGGCTATTAGACCAACTCTATTAAGAGATTTAGGAATTACAGTTACAATGGTTAGAAAATAACAATGAAATTATCTGAATAAGATGCCACTGAATTTGCTGATTATAGATCTCTATTCTACACCATTAGATCCTCCTAAATCAAATATAGCTTTGTTGCTCCTTAATGATCTCTAATCATCCTTCAGAATTCACTTTCACAATAATTAGTCCACCTTCACATTCATATCACATCAAATCCATCACACTTTAAAATTCGCAACTTGACCTCTCATATATACCATTTAGATTATCAAGTTGGTTCAATTACAAGTCACAATCACCTATAATCATTACCATAGTTGGCTATAAATAATACTTAAAACAATTAAGCATTAAATCATAAATTAACAATTTTTTTTACTGGCTGACCCTGCTCAGTAAACACTACTTCAGAAACAATTTCCTGAGTTAACTATCTCAACTCAGTTAACACTACAAATTTTGTGAAATCCTTTGGCTATCAAGTGAACTCGGTAAGAACTAAATTTCCTTCTCTAACCATGAGAGCTCGATAAGAACTAAATTTCCTTCGCTAACTATGAGAGCTCGATAAGAACTATTTTCTGCCACATTTTCTTTTGATGACCGAGTAAGCTTGGTAGAACTATTTTCTACCACATTTTCCTTTGATGACCAAATGAGCTCGGTAGACACTTAATTTCCTTTGCTAACCTTGAAAGCTTGGTAACAACTATCAGCACAAGGTAAAGTTTGAGAATTCTCAATAGACACTATAAATCTTCTTGCAAACCAATTGAGCTTGGTAAGTGCTAACATATGACTTGTATGACATTTGTGTAACATCAAAGACAACACACAATTGGATAATTGTATTCAACAATCTCCCTATTTGGCATTGATGGAAACACAACATTTCATAGCATAATGAAATTTGAGAACAAGACTTTCTCTAGTAGAAGGTTTTCTCCCTCTAGAATTTTACACCTCAAACTTAAGTTATCTGCAGGAAAACTCTCCCTCCTTCATAGTAATCTCTCCCTCTTACATAAACTCACTTTCTTGCAAATTTTAGAAAGGTATGATAGTAAACTCTCCCTCTTTGACAACACATGCCAAAGACAACACAACTCAAATGAATTTCAATGTACCTTTAGTACCGATTCATGTGCAATGTCTTCATTACTTTGTTGCGTCAACTGATAGATCTTCAACTCTTTTCCTGTTGATGCATCACTAAAATTGTATTTTAGTGAGCTTGAGATAGAGTAATGACCCCTAAATTACCTCTTAGATACAAGAATTCATCCTTAGGTAGTGGCTTAGTGAATATGTCAATAATTTATTCCTTTGTATGGACATATTCCAATCTAATCTCCTTATCCTGCACCAATTCCCTGACAAAGTGATACTTTATTGCAATGTGCTTAGTTTTTGAATGGATCATTGGATTTTTGGATATTTTAATTGCACTTGTATTATCACAAAACATGACAACTAGTTCTTTGATTTCTTCCTTCATACCTTCCAATAACTATTTGAACCAAATAATATTAGAATAGTTTATTGCTGCTGCAACATACTCTGCTTCTGTTGTGGACTGGGATGTACAATTTTTCTTTTTACTTGTCCAAGAAACCAACCTCTTTCTAAGAAAGAAAGCTCCTCCACTTGCACTCTTTTTGTCATCAATGTTTCCTGCCCAATCTGCATTAGTAAACACTTTTAAATCCAGATTTCCTCCAAGTTTATGCCATAATCCATAATCTTCAATGCCTTCCAAATATCTCATGATCCTTTTGATTGCCATCATGTGATTTTCTCTTAATTTTGCTAAAAATCTTGCTACAATACCAACTGCAAGGGCAATATTAGGTCTTGTATGCACTACGTACTACAACTTTCCAAACATAGATCTATACAATGTCTAATCCACTTCCTTTGATTCATCATCCTAGTAAGTTTCAATCTAATACACATAGGAGTCCCAATTGGTTTGCAGTCTTCCATACCAAACTTTTTCAGTATCTCCTTGATGTATTTTGATTGAGTGATGTAGATACCATTCTTATTTTGCTAAATTTGAAGATCAACAAAGAATTTGATCTCTCCAAACATTGACATCCCAAATTCCTTATTCATTTGTTCTGAGAATTCTTTGCAAAGATCATCATTTCCTATGAACAAAGTATCATCCACAAATATTTCTGCCAAAATAATCTTATTATCTAATCCTTCTTTGATATACAAGCTACTATTATCCTTAGTTCTTTGAAAACCAATCTGTATAAGATAGTTATGCAATCTCTCATACCATGCTCTAGGGGCTTGCTTCAGACCATACAATGCTTTATGTAATTTGCAGACCATGTCCTTCTTGTCTGGATCAACAAAACTTTCAGGTTGTTTAATGTAAACCTCTTCATCTAGTATATCATTGAGAAATGCTAACTTGACATCCATCTGATAAACTTTGAATCCTTTGTATGCAACATATGCAAGTAAGGTCCTGACACTTTCCAATCTTGCAATAGGAACAAAAGTTTCTCCATAGTCTATTCCTTCTTCTTGAGAGTATCCTTTGCATACCAGTCTAGTTTTGTTTCTTAACACCTTACCATCTTCATTTAACTTGTTTCTGAATACCCACTTAGTTTCAATCACATTTTTATCTTTAGGTCTGGGTACAAGAGTCCATGTTTTGTTTTTCTCTATCTGCTCTATCTCTTCATTCATAGCCTCAATCCAACTTTCATTTTCTAATGCATCTTTTACACTTCTAGGTTCAAAATCAATAAATAAACAAGTTCCTTTCAACTTACTTCTTGTCATAGTTCCTTTAGATTTATCTCCAATGATCTGATCTGGTGCATGATGCCTCCTAACATACTTAGCTAATATAGGTTCCTTGCCTTTTGAATTCTTTGCATTTTTATCCTCTTGCACTTCAGCTTTAGGTTTTGACTGTTCTGTCTATTGCTCGAGTCCTTCAAACTCGGTAGAAATTAGCTCGATAGCATTAGAATCTGACTCGAGTTCATGTAGCTCGGTTTGAATTTCCTACAACTCAGTTACTGAAGACTCTAGAGTAGAAGATTTTTTATTGACAAGTGTACCTGGCACTATATCAAGTTCAATGAAAAAAAATATCATGTAGTCTTCTGGTTCCCTTTTTCTTTCTTCTTCAGTTCTTTCTACAAACTCATCAACTTTCACATGTGCACTTTCTATGACTTTGTGAGTAGACAAATTCAAACATCTATATGCTTTACTCTTGCAAGAATATCCCAAAAATATGTCTTCATCACCCTTCACATCAAGCTTACCTTTTCTAGATTCTTTCAAAATGTAACATTTGCTTCCTCATAACTCATAAGGGGTTTTGAATGAGTCCTTCTTCAATTGTACTCAGTTCAAGGTATGAAATGTAGTGTTGATAGCTTCCTTCCAGTATTTGATAGCAATGCTCTTTTCAATCATTAAGGTTCTTACATGATCTATGACAAATCTATTCCTTCTTTTAGCTATTTCATTTTGCTCAGGAGTTCCAGGGGCTAATACCTGTCTTTTGATTCCTCTTTCAATACAAAAGTTATTGAACTCATGTGAAATGAATTCACCACCTTTATCTGACCTCAAGCATTTTAGTCTTTTGCCTGTTTCTTTCTCTACTCTAGCCAAATACCATTTGAGAACTTCTCAAATGCTTTTGATTTCTCTCTTAGGTACATGACAATCATCATTTTTGAGTAATCATCAACAAAAAATATGAAGAATTTTTCACAAGTATAGCTTTCAATTCCAATAGATCCACACAAATCAGTATGCACAATTTCTAAAACTTCTTCAGACTGATAGTTCTTACTTTTAAAACTAGTCTTTCTCATCTTGCCAATTTGACAATTCTTGCATAAACCAACCTCAAGTTTCTTTATGTTAGGAATGCCTCTTACTTTCCTGAATTTACTTAGTTTCACCAAGTTATCAAAGTTCACATGACACAACCTCCTATGCCATAACCAACTTTCTTCAACTTGAGCAATAAAGCATGAACATTCACTAAGTTCAAGATAAAACAAGTTACCTTTTGTTTGAGTGCCTGATCCAATCAACTTTCCTTTTCCATTCAGCAGTCTTGCTTTTCCATGCATGAATTCCACTTTGAATCCATTATTGAGTAGTTGTGCCACACTCAATAGATTGTGTTTAAGTCCTTCTACCCAATATGCATTATCACATACAAGTTCTTTAATTAGTGAGATTCTTCTTCTTCCTTTTATGCAACAAGGTTTATTATTACCAAACCTCACACTACCACCATCATAGTCTTCAAAATGGTCAAACTTAGTTTTATCACTAGTCATGTGATGAGAATAGCCACTATCTATAATCCATGTATCATTTTTTCTCACATGAGAAATAAGTGCCATGCCATTTCCTCATCATTATCAATCTCATCCTTCATAGCAATGTAAACAATTTCGTCTTCTTCTTCATCATCACAATCATTTGAGTCCTTAGCCATGAAACATGTTTTCTTACTTTTTTCCTTGAATGATTTGAAGTATTTCTTGCCATTGCACTTGTGACCTTTCTTCTTATCCTTGTTCTACTTATTTGGGCACCTAGCAGCAATATGTCCAATTTCTTCACAAGAAAACCAAATTAGAGGAACCTTACCTTTGTATTTCACTTTGCCTCTTGAAAATTTTCTTGCTAGTAGAGCTTCAACCACCTCAAGATCGCTATCTAAACTTTGTTTTGATTCTTCTTCAGTATGTTACTGAGAATCCTTAATCTTCTTTCCTTTCTCCTTAAGTGAAAACTTGGCTTCAAATGTTGATTCAATGTTCTTGGTAGCTAGAACATAATTATCATAGTTATCTAGCTCGAATGCAGTCAATCTTCCAACTATGGCATCTAAATTTATCTTATGATTTGCTTCACATCTTCTTTCTTGAATTGTAGAAACTCTAATTGCATAAATGGGAAGTAGTGTTCTAAGAACTTTACTTATAACTATTTCCTCTTTGATATCTCTTATAGAAGCTTTGATTGCACTAACACTTACTTTGACTCTTTCAACATATTTTGCAATGTTTTCACCTTCTCTCATCCTCATTTGATCAAATTGACCTCTCAAACTTTCTACTTTGGATCTTCTCACATTATCATCACCTCCATAGATATCTTTCAACTTGTTCAAAATTTCAAAAGTAGTTTTGCAATCCTTGATATTATCAAGTTCTTCATAACTTAGGGCAGATGCAATATATATCATCATGTTGTTGTGAGTCTTCTTTTCAGCAATATCATTGACAAATAATGTGCCAGTAGGTTCTACATATTCTACATCAAGATACTTCAGCCTTGTATCACCAATAGAAGCTAGATGAAGTCTCATTAGTCCCTACCATGCTGAGAAGTTGTCTCTATTAAGTCTTGGAATTTCCCTCTTGTAAGACATCCTAATCTTTAGCTTAGATCCTTGAAATCTTTTCCTGAAAGCACCAAAAGCTCTGATACCAATTGTTGAAATTATAGATGGAGTAACTAAGAGGGGGGGTGAATCAATTACTACAAAAACAATTCCACAAATCCCTTAGATGTCTTAAAAGTTAATTACTATTGATACATAGTAGCCAAAAGAAAATGTTGTAAATTAGTAGATTAACTTGTCATTGATCTTTAAGCATTCACAATTATTAACATGCATGCAAAAGCAAATAACATGAACACAAGAGACATCAAATTTAACGTAAAAATCCAATATGGGAAAAACCACCAATTAACTAGCTACCAATTTTTACTCTTCTAAAGTGAGCCCTATTAGGAGTGGCCTTGTTAGAGGTCTTTAGAACAATTCAATGGAACTGTCCATCTTGTTAGAGGATTTACAAAATGGCTATTAGACCAACTCTGTTAAGAGATTTAGGAATTACTGTTACAATGGTTAGAAAGTAACAATAAAAGGACCTGAATAAGATGTAACTGAATTTGTTGATTACAAATCTCTATTCTGCACCATTAGATCCTCCTCAATCAAATATAGCTTTGCTACTCCTTAATGATCTCTAATCAGAATTCACTCTCACAATAATCAGTCCACCTTCACATTCATATCACATCAAATCCATCACACTTTAAAATTTGCAACTTGACCTCTCATATATACCATTTAGATTATCAAGTTAGCTCAATTACAAGTCACAATCACTTATAATCATTACCATAGTTAGCTGGAAATAATACTTAAAACAATTAAGCATTAAATCATAAATTAACAAATTTTTTTACTGGTTGACCATGCTCGATAAACACTGCTTTAGAAATAATTTCCTGAGTTAACCATCTTGACTCAGTTAACACTACAAATTCTATGAAATCCTTTGGCTACCGAGTGAACTCAGTAAGAACTGAATTTCCTTTGCTGACCATGAGAGCTCAGTAAGAACTAAATTTCCTTCGCTGACCATGAGAGCTCGGTAAGAACTATTTTTTGCCACATTTTCCTTTGATGACCGAGTGAGCTCGGTAGAATTGTTTTCTGTCACATTTTCTTTTGATGACCGAGTGAGCTCAATAGACACTAAATTTGCTTTGCTAACCTTGAAAGCTCGGTAACAACTATCTGCACAAGATAAAGTTTGAGAACTCTCAATAGACACTATAAATATTCTTACAAACCAATTGAGCTTGGTAAGTGCTAATAGATGACTTTTATGACATTTTTGTAACATCAAAAACAACACACAATTGGATAATTGTATCCAACACAAGTGTCTTTGATTGATTTAATGCATTGTGAATGAGCTCCTAAGGAAAAGGCAATTGATTTTATTGGTAGAGTTAAGCATTTGTATGCTCATATTTCTTATGCTACACCTAATATTGATATTCAAAATATTTTTATTCCTAATTTACACAAATATATTAGAGATAAGATTCTTCTTACTAAATTTACCTCTTTTTCACAACTTTGTGCAGTGCTTCATCAATAGCAATTACAAGTGAGCCATCTTAAGAGAACCACACCAATGGGTCCTATAACCATTGGTAAGAGTGATGTCATACCAAGAAACAATTTTTTATAGAAACCTAACAAATATGTCAAGATCAACAAAAATACAAATATCATAGATGAACAAGTAGTTGTTGCATCCAAAGGTGCCACTACTTCTTCCTTCATTTTTTGGATTAACTATAACGTTAATGCTCTCTCTAAGTATTTTTATTATATTATGAGAAGTTTAGTAAGTGCTAATATTATTACACTCCCTCCTATTAGACTAGTTATTCCTTCTTCAACATCAAATTTGCAATTTGATTCCAAAGCATTTTATCAATATCATCACCAACCTAACCATGATACTGAATAGTATTATACCTTGAAACATAAGATTCAATACTTGATTAATTCCAATTATTTGTCTAGTGATAATCATGGTAGTGGGAATAAATCTATCACACCTCCTAATATAAATCTGCAAATCTACACCAATCCTTTATCTCAACAAACTACTAATACAATTTCTCAACCTTCTTCCTTTGTGACTAATCTTGCTTATGTTCAACAAAGGGAAGAGGATGACCATACCATTAACACTATGTATCATGTACCTCAACCTCTACTACAACCAACACCTAAGGTTCAATCTAAACCTACAGATCAACCTAATCCTAAAATTACCCTTAAGCATGCTTTGGACCTTACTTTTGCATTTTACACTTATGATACTATTCATGCTCCTAATGGTCCTCTTTACATTTCTACAAGGGTTGCTAAGTATCCTTCTTATGGTTATCTTGTGGTTAATTTTGTCATAGAGGAACATCTTTTTGCCAAACAATTGCATTGTGACTTTTATGATTCAACTGATACATGGATTCAGACTTGTAATGGTTTTTTGTATTCTCCCCATGGTTCCATTTATTTTTCTAGTGAACATTTTGGTAAAGTGGTGAATACTACCTTTGTGTCATTCCTAATTCTGATCAATTCCAACTAAAGCTTGGTTTATCTTGGCTAAATTCCATGAAAGCCATTACTTCTCCTATCCATAAATGCATCAAATTCTCTCATGCTAGTGAGATTAAGAGGATCAATAATAGTCTTTATCATCATTATAGGCATAGAAATTGTGCTACAATTGACTTCTCTTGCCTGTTTATTCCTACTATACCTCCCACTCATCCTAATTATCTTTTCCAATTGTATCAATCTTATAAGAATAGAAATATTACCAAGTTGATTATGCCTAATTATATTATATGTGGTCTTTTTTCTACCTCTTTCTTCAAATTATTCCATCTCTAATAAGAAACCACTTCTTTCATCCAATGTGAAACCTAGTGTGGTTCCACTTCCTGCACCTCAATCTACCATGAGTTATTCTACTCTCTTGTTTGAAGATGGAATGAAACATATGTATGTTGATACTTCTTCTTCTCAACCGATTTCCACCAAAACTAAACATAACTAAGATTCCCATGATTATTGAAAGAAGCATCAAGATAGAGATAAGACATGATTGCATGCTTCTCATTCTTCTTCTCCTTATTTTGACCAACCTATGTCTATAAAGGAAGTTAATCATAGTGATGAAATAGATAAACATGATGTTCTTATTTTGGATCCTATTGCTATTAATCTTGATGAAGAAGATACATGAGATGATCATACTGATACTAATGATCATTAATATGTGACTATTGATCTTTATAATGATTTTCCAAATGTTTTTTCAAAAAAAAATTCACTTGCATCCAATTTTGAGCATATAAACTCTCAAGGGGGTCCTCGTTTAGACCAATCTAGTGTTCCTATTTTGTTGGATTTTACTCCTCTTATGACTTTTACACCTTCCCTAAATGATACAAACTAGGATTGGGGAGGTGGGTAATGCACTTAAGTGGTTGATCTAGGATAGTATCTTTTTTATGTTTGTCTCTTGTGATGTACTTCCCTTATATTATTCTTGCTATATGTTTTCTTAGATTTATTTTGAAGATCCTTGTTTCTCCATTGGTGAAAGGTGATAATAGAATCAAAATTCCATATCATTCTTATATTTTTATATTCAATACTTCTTTATTTTGTTACATGTTGTCTTGTACATGTGCTCATGTTTGTGCATATGTATTTTGTTTGTCCGCTTGGATTTACAACATAGTAGCACCAATTATTTTTGGTCTCCATGATGGTAGTCGAAAAGAACTCTTCTTTGTAACTCTTATTGTCTTTCTTCCATTTTATTGTAGTTATACTTCTTTTGGGGAATGCTGAAATTACATTTGCAAAATATATATTATCTCATGATCATACTGACCCCAAAATTAGTAGATCCCTTTTTGTGCTCTCTACATGTTATGTGGTTATTTCCCTTGATTTTTCTTCTCTTTTGGGAATTTCATGGTGATCTTTTTTATAAGTGTATGTATGTATACTTTGTTAAAGCCATTGCTACTATTAAAATGTTAACAATGACTTTAACATGCAGACATACACTCTTCTCACTTTATGTAGATACACAAACTTACTTGACAACTTATACATACACTTATCAATCCCTTTATGGATTGTGTACAATTCTAAAGAATGATTTCTCCATGCACACCTTTAATTTCTTTGAGGAAGTGAGCATCCTTAAGAATGGGTCACTCTTTTTTTTCACATTCAATATGCTAAATCCCATACATGAGTAACACATTCAAACACATATGTTGAATCCCATAAATGGGTAACACATTCAAATACACATGCTAAGTCCCATACATACGTAACAATTTTTTATTTTTTTATTTTTGCATGATTCACTATGAGGTGTACATTTAGCATTGAATGAATTAATCACACCCTCTTATTTCTCTTCTTCTCTTAGTCAATGATTTATCTCTTATTATGATCTTGAGTTAGCAAAGACTCAATCCCTTGGGGGCGCAATGGATTCTCTGTCTTCTTGATTATGTTAGGATTATCTTATGTCTCATGTTCTACTTTACCAAGAGTTTTGGTTGAGCTCATACTCTCTCTTAAGTGGGGGCTAAATTTACCATCTTAAATTTGAAGAACTTCAATTTAATGTCAGTTTAGCACCTATTTAGTGAGATTTAATGTTAGACCTACATTTAATTCATGTTCTCCCCTTTCTTCTTATATATTTTCATTCCTCCTAGATAGAATCAAGGTAGGATTTAATGATCCTCCTTGGAATTTCTATTTCATGCACAAAGCTCAAGGTAGCGAATCATTCATAATCTACAATGAAACTAGGTTTTCTCAAGATACACACCTAATTTCCTAAAATGGGACTTGATATTTGATCCCAAGGAAGTCCTAGGGGTTTCTAGACCTAGAAATTATGGACATAGTGCATCCCTAATGATTTACTATGTTCCTTATAGGGACCCAATTTTAGGTCTCTTTCTTAGGCCTTGAATTAGAGTTGATCTAAGGCATTTAATTTGTGTCTAGTTGGCTAGCAGGAGAAAGACTATTTTGAGCCCTTTATAAGCCCATCAATTTGCCTCATTTTTCATCCATCCATCCATTGCATACATGCATCCAATAACTCAAACATTCAAATACATTCAAGGAATACCTTTTGCAAGCCACTGGAAAGGAGACGTCTTTCATTCATGGTTCTTTCAAGAAGCTTCAAGGAGTTCATTTGGGGGATTCATCATATCTTCCATGTTCATGCCACTAACTTTAAATATCTAGATTCCTTCATTGGTGATAGTGGAGCTTGTCATCAAGGAAAGGCTTCTACATTTGCAACCTCTTGATCCATTTAATTGGCAAAAAGAGCTAGCATATTACATTTGATTTGAGATATCCTATTATTGTAAGGTAAATTCATGCATTTAATTTGCAATTCCAACATTTAAATTATTTCAATTTCAAGGTTAATTTCTAAATTGGGGTTTGACCAAGGAAAACCCCTTATCAACAAAATGAGACATTTTTTCTTGTAGGTTGCAGATCTTGGATCAACCCTACTCCTCTAGGTTGACCTTGCTAATCGAGATAGACCCTGATCAAGAGCCTAAAAAAATTTTGGGTTTCAAAGATGTCACTATTTTAGGTTCATAACTAGATTTTCTCATTGTTAGGACTTGCACAAAAAAATTAAAAAATTGGATCTAATATTCCACCTCACATTTCAAGGTAAGTCATTTAATTATTTTCTTTACTTCAATACATCTAGTTTCCATTTCTATAATCATAATTGTATTCAATAACTCTTTCTATATTAAGTTTTCAAGGATCTTGCATTCTTTCTCTAATTCTATAATTATTAGATCCTTTGCATTATTGCTAGCACCAATTGATAATGTCGTAAATATATGTCAAAGAGTCATATCAATCTTTAAATTGTCATTGATGTCAATCCTAAATTGGTAATACATTATGCTAATTCAGTAGAGTGTCATATGATATGATTGATAAAGAGGATTTGAAGAAAGTATAATGATGCAAAAAGTGTTGATAAGTGTTAGAATTTGACAATATAATGTTCAATTGATTTGTTTACATGATTTTATTAAGTCTTGAGATCATGTATAAGAGAGTTGTGAATTCATGAAGTGAGAAGACAAAAAAATAGTAAGTTGCATCGAACTAGACTATTTGGTCAAAAAATGAAGAACTCAATGATTACTAAGCTATTATAGTTGTCACTGAGCACAAGTAAAGTAAATGAAGGATGAGAATTATTAATCAAGAAAAAAAAATGTAATCAAGCATATTGTTGATTGAGGGAAGTGTAGTGTTAACTAAGAAAAGGAAAGAGGAACAATTTCTAGAAGAATTAATTTGAGGCCAATCTTTGATAAAAATAAAGATTGGTTGAGAATTTTTGAAGATAACGATGAAGTTAGTCATGAAATCTATGGCTGGATAAATTCAAAGAAGATTTAATAATTTGAATTAAAGCACAAAGCTCAAGGTAAAGGCATGATACTCAAGTGTCTAGATTCAATTAATTTGAGATGGATGAAGATCAAATGATTGTGATTAAGTGAAAAAACTTAGAAGAACTTGGAAATGTGAAAATAAGTCATCTCTTTAAGGGATAAACAAGATTTTCATTGTTACTATTCAAGTTGTGTGTGAGAAATAAGATAGAAGGTGAAATCAAGCTAAACAACATTGTGAGATCTAGCAAGTTAAGTACAAAGTTGATGCTGATGGTTTATGTTTGGAAATTATATATTTTGATTGTATTTTGTTGGCTAATTATGTAATTGATGACCATGAAGGTCATCAAGGCATCACTGACCACCTTCCAAAGGGACTAAAATGTTATCCTAGAGAATTTAATAGACTACCCTACTACAAGTAGCTACAAATTGTGCATTTTTTTGATACTACACATATTGGAAAGAATGTAATAGAGACACTGTGAAAAATGTTGGATGGAAGGTGTCACAAAGAAAAACTTTCCAAATTTTGTAGTGAAATTCATGATTCCAATCACGCAATGAAAAATGTCATTGAATTAAATAGCAATGGAGACTAGATTAATGCAAGTTTCCTTCCTTGGTTATTAATGGAGTACAAAGTAATGTGCTAAAAGAAGGCATATGAAAATTTTGATTTCCTACAGGATTTTCTATGAATATAAGCAATCTCATATCAAAGAAAAGTGAATTTGGGCCAGGGTTGAAAATGCATGATTGACGTACCTTCATCAAAGTAAATCATGGTATTTTGTATTTACAATATATTTATGAAACTGCATTCATTTTTTGTTGTATTACATTAGAAAAAATGGTAATGATTAGTTGATAATTGTTGCAATATGTGTTACCCCTATCTCTCCCAAACAACTTCGACAATAATATCAAACAAGTGATATGTTGGCTCCTGATTTATCAATTTTACAAACAACCAAGAAACCAGACAAATGCATCTAAGGCTAGCAACTCCCTATGATGAATGCACCTAGCTGTAGTCCTGGGCCAACTCTAAGGCTAGACCCTTCTTCTACTTCAGGCTCTACAAGACCTAGGCGGGTAGACCTCAAATTCAATTGATATTGTACCAATACAAAACATATCCCTGAATCTATTTACTGCAGATGAAAACCCCATATATCTGCTAATAACTTATGGAATGACAATAATCTATAGCAGATAAATGCAAATATATGAATCTCACAAGTTGAGTGAGGGTTAGTTATTTTTAGCCCACAACAAAAACATGAAAAACTGAACTGATTTGATTAAAAGATTTTGAATTCAACAAAACCCTTAATATGCAACAGCATGAATAAGTGATCCCATAAACGATCAATGCCTTATCTATTGGGCAATTCCATGAATTAATCACATACATATAGATATCTGAGACATTTTTGTATCTTTAGATATACGATCTATCGATTCACCTTGTAAATGGACATCCATGTTCAATCTAAATCTCATTCTTACATGATATCCTTCTCAATAAACTTGCAATCCTGTTGATTTCCTGAAGCATTTACATAACTCCTTGAGTCATAAGCAACAATAAAAAAACATACAGCCTTACCTAAGCTCTTTGTTCAAAGATCATAAAACATTGAAAATTTATTGAGACTGGAGATGAGAATCAGAATGAAACTAATGAAATTCTTGCTCTTTTGTATTCATTTCCTTGAAACAATACAATCAAATGCATGCAATCAAAACATGAAAACACCTAACATATCAAAACTTTCTATATTATCCTTCCTACTGCTATTCATACAAGAGAAATATGCTGAAAAATATGTGGTATCATAGTATGGGAATACATCAAAACTGGATCCAAAACATAGTATCACAGCAGTGAGTGGTTTTTTCTCAAAAAACTAGAACCTGTACAATGAGAAAGAAAGGGAATGATATAGGAAGGAGTGAATTCTCGGATCTGTTCTACAACTAACAGGTGTCCACTTAGAATTCCTTCCCAAGAAGATGAAAAAACCTCTTTCTACCATCTCTCTTCAACTGCATATCAAATCCCATCATTTGGCCTCTATAAGGCAGAAAGATCTCATAACGTAATGATAAAAGAAAGTAATTGATTTTGGTGTTAAAATGAATTCACAAGGTAAAAGTAACAAATTAGTTGAAAATGGCCTCAAGAATGCAAAATAACCTTTTTCAACTTATCTTTACCACATTCAAACTTCAAAAGGCCTTCAAATATGCTCTTTAACAAACTCTGATGCTCAGTGATCAAATTTGTTTGTACTGTCGCCAATGCCTTGGAAATCACAAACTGACCTATAACACGAACTGCTGAAGACCTATGCACAAACTGACCTCATATTTAGAGAACTTAGATTCTCCCAGTTTTGGTGGTATATTGGAGTGACCATTTTCGATAAAAATTGCCCCTGTTATGGCCTTCTGAAGTTCAGGTCTCCATTCACAGGTTTGCACATTTTTGCAAAAATTTAAACTTTTCATAAAGTTCAAACTATACTAAAATTTAGACATGATTTAAAATGTCATGATTGCATGTGATTCTAAGAAAAAAATGTTTAAAAAATAACTTTTTAAAACCTTCTAAAATTTTCCCCACAGGTTTCATTCTGGGTCAAACATAGTTTGACTACCATTGCCACGTGTTGTCTTATGATTGGTTTGAGCCTGTATAATTGGGTGCCACATGTCACCACATTATTGGTCCTACTCATCACCATGTCATCACACCACCTAGATGCCATGTCATACTCACTATGTCGTTATACTAACGAGTGAGCAACTTCCTCTTAGCGACATAACGACGACCCCCTGATCTACCATGTGGCACGATCTGGCACATCTAAAATATATGTTCACCACATCATGGCCTACCTTGGAACTCATGCCACATGGCACCTTGTGATTGGTTCAGAGATCCACATCATCACTTAGTCACGCTGTCGGATGCCACTTGGCACTACCCGATTTGCTGCTTCGTACCCAGGCGGGACCCATGTTGTTCTTTACCTTGGAGTTTACTTTCGCCAATTTTTAGAAGTTTTCCTGCGACTTGCTATGTTGCTAGCTGAAAAACCTTGGACTTTCTAGCTAGTGAGGTAGCGACCGCCGAAATTCCTCTTTTTCGATGACATTTCATGTTTTCTCGGCAACCTTTTTTGGCCATGCACTTCGTCAAAATTTATTAGCTTTATCTGTCCAACTAGCCAACCACAGGGACCACAATGTGTGGTTTGCCTCATAAAAGGCCGCTATCTTAAGACAACATGTAATCTCTATGTTATTGTTTTTAAAGACGAAGGATATGGCCAACACGGGCGATGTGGGATAAAGACCTTCCACTTTTCTCCAGCTTCAACCCACATTTTTTGGTGGTATTCATCTTCTAAAAATGACTCTTTTGCTAGCGGGCATTCCAAACAATACCAAGAAATAGGTTTTCATCATCAAAATGAAAGTGCTCGTTGCTTGAATGTAGCAAAATAAAATCCTTCTACGATTTGTAGCTTGTCACAGTAATACACGACGTCTCATTTTCATCTCAAATTCTTTACTATCTTAATAGAAAAAGTACAACACTCATATTAGATAGACTCTATTAACCAATTGTTTTATTCCACACAGTAGATATCTTCTTGCCAAGTGGAGGCCAATCTCACTTTTCGATGGGCATCTAGATTTTTATTCAGTTCTTTATTTATCTTTGACTGCATATCAAAATGGTGGCCTCCCCAAACTCATTCAATTTTTTCTTCAATGATGTATCTTCATCATGCTAAGATGCCTTGTGGATCTGAGAATGAATCTTCCCTATCTCATATTCATGTCGGTCTCTGTTACAAGGAAGATGCAGCTCCCATTGAAAATGGTTGTCCCTGCTATGGCATCTCCTTTTAAAATGTGGAGCCCTTTTTTACAAAAAAAAAAAAAAGTGGATCTCCATTTGAATGCACTGGGTGCTTCTTTTGGATGCATGGGTTACCCTTTTTATTGGCGTGATTTGTCTCCTTTTAAATTTGTCTCTTCCTTGCATGATGTGTCTTCTATAAATGGCGTGGCATATCCTTATCTATTTAAAGTTTCTGTAGAGGCTTCCTATGCTTAGACTATGCCTCTTTCTTGAGTTTCCCTTAAAACTATGGGCCATGGCTTCTCTAATCAGCAGCAAGGTCTTTCTTTTCTTTGCTCCAAAATAGCAGACATATTTTTTTTTCATCTTGTTCTTCTTCTTACATGGCTTGACTTTGACTTGGGCTTATTTGCCTCTTCTTTCACATGGAGCTCCTTTCAACTATCGTCCTCTTACTATATTTTCACATGGCTTCTCTCCTTGGCATGGGCAGCTTTCTAAAATGTGGCTCGTAGCCATGAATAAGATCCCTACCTCTATATCGCATAAGTTAATCCTTGTATTGTTGTAGTTCCTGTTTTTCATAGTGCTTCCTCTGTGTCTTCCATAGTCACCTTCTAGGCATTGGCAAGGTCTTCCCCTCCTATAGCCTCTTACCAAGGGTTCTCTAGAATTGATTTTGGATGTGCTTTCCTTTCCATCACATTCTTGCATCTAAGAAAATTAGTATAACAGTTCCCTTGTCTCCAATGTGCATTCATGAACGATGAGAATTTGGACTTTCATCCTTTTCTTGAAAAGGAAAACCATTTAGGCATGGATTTTTGATCTATTCCACCCCTTAGGAGAATGTTCACTCCATGAATTGTTCTCAGCTCGCACTTTTATATTCGAGATTCTATTGGTCCATATCTAAATTTATCATGGTCAAGTACACTTTTGGAACCGTGCATAAAACCTAGGGCATTCCATCATCATCATCATCATCATATGCAGCCCAGACTTGATTTGCCTGAAAGTGTTATACTCTCAATTTGTTAATCAGCAACTTTATAAGGTTTGAATGATTAAAATCATTATAATCATTTCTTTTAAAACCAATGCCTCATCAATCTACTGAGTCAATACTTTCATAATCTCATGACATTCAAAACCTGAAGGTTTTACATTTTTTCTTTGATTATATGGACCTTTCTCTTATTCAATTATACATAGCTTTTCCCTTTTTAAAACATCTTGTATTCATCACGTCAATGATGGCAGAATTAGTCAGGCCCCAAAATGGGTCCAGCTAAAACAAAATTTGTTTTCAAACACCTGAACTGTCCAACTGATCCATAGAACATCTAATACCGATTTGAAAAAAATTCAACCATTGAAATTAAATTTGAAGCTCATTTTACATCTTTTTTCAAACTATCAATTTTGTATCAGGAGGTCCTTTGACTGGCCTTAAAAACTAACCTAAACACTTGAATGGGCTCTGAAATCTGACCCACTGATTCTTTGTTTTGCACACTTGTACCATGTCGAATCTCATCTCATGACGAATTTGGGGTCAAAATATATTGACCATCAAATTTTCCCTCTCAGAATTGCATGCAAGAAAACATGTCCGAAAACAATAAATCGCGTTTGGAATCGGCTTCGAAAACTAGGTAAACTGACACTTGGGAAAATGAAAACTAGGGCATTGATTCTCTATCACGGGGAGACTATGAATCTAGGATTTGGGCTCATGATCAATAACTGAGCGAATTTGGTGAGTGGTCAAAGTAGGCTACTTAGAATTTGATGACTAGAAACAATGGTAGAAAGTATTTTTTGCAAATGGAATGGACCTGGGAAAGTGTGTAGACGGATTCGTCAAAATTTGAAAATTGGCACACTTAAAGTATTTTCAGAGGACAACATAGTAGTGCAATCCATTTGATCTCACCTATCATAGATTAGGAGTTATAATGCCATGAACAAGGGTACCAAACAATCTACGTTTGTTGACACTAGTAAAAAGATAGAAATTACGTTTGGAATCGTGTTTGAAAACTGATCAAATGGATTCGTCATGAGCTGAAACTTGAACATAACAAGTCTCTGACATCTAAAATGCAACACAAAAGGAATTTCAACATTTGGGTCAACTGGGTCAAAATTATAGCTCATCAAACAGGGTTGTACAATGTGCATCAGCATGAAAACAGTAAACTACCAACTTTGGGAGATTCAAAACCTAGTCAAACAGACTCGAAACGACTCAAAATCTGAAACATAGGTTCTTTGGTATGGACACTAGATACTCCCAAAGCTGAAAGTCATAAAACATAACTGGATGCAAGATATTCAGTTGCAAACATGGCCTCCTATCAGTGTTTGATACTAAGGTGAAAATGTAGATTTGGAATTTGCTCAAAACTAGACTTCACAAAATGACTCAGAATGCCAATTTAACCTCATGATACACATGGATGCACTAAATGAAAGGTGCTAGAAGCATTAAACACCTCACGGAGCTCAAAGGTACGGTCGGGTACATACTCATCAAAAAGCATTCATAGGGCTTAATTTCTCAATGGTACTCAAAATTGACCATGCAATTTTCAGTCCCAACATGATATATGATCTTGAAAAATATATGAGGTAAGCATTGATATTTGTTCAATATATAAAACAAGGAATATATTATAAAGTCTTGTAGTTATAAGTTTTTGTGTCTTAAATCCCTTATAGGTGGTTGTCATCTAAAGAAATCTATAAAGAAGATATAAAATATTGGAAGAAAAGAATTTGTCTACTAATGTGTGAAATGTAAAAGTGTTTACTTTGAACTTTTCTCAATGCACAAGAACACTACCACGTACACCAAGATGGGGAGATTGAATCGTGTGGACCTGTACAACCTTTGTCAAATGTGGATGGTTGAGAGACACTTGAAATTTTTAAAGGTTTTGGTTCGACAAAGGGCATGTCCTAAGGGTTCTATGATTGAGGGATATATGGTATGCCAAATGATGGGGTATGTTACTCAATATCTTTCTAATATTGCAGCAAAGACCCATATAGATTGCATTTGTGATCTCGACTCCATTAAAAAATTTGAAAGAGAGAACTTCATGGGGAACGATAGATTTAGGAAAGTGAAAGGTAATAAATTATGACATGTTATTGTAGTTAATTCATTTTTAATTTTCAAAATAAATCTGTTCTAAGTCATCTATTTACTTTTGTACAGCTACTAAAGAGTGGGATGCAATACATTTATTTATTACAAACAATTAAAGATTGGATGAGGGTATGGATTGAACAATGTCAACATTTTTGTCATAGATTAAAATGGGAATCTGTGTCTTTATTGGTTAAACAAGCTCATTGCAATGAAGATCCTAGTGTTACACAAAATGAAATAGATGTAGCATATGGTTTAAGAGATCTCCAGGTACTTATAAGTTTGTTAATCAACTGTATGTTTTTTAACTTGTGATGTAATAAATTATACATTTTTGACATTCTTGTAGGTGAAACACGACAAAGCTATGTTATGCAATGGTTATAAATTCTACATCAAAGATTTTGATGACATGAAGAGAACTTGTGATTATGGGATAAGTGCAATCTTCCAAGTGACCAATATTTCATCTAAAAATGACTTACATCCTCAAGAATCTCAAAATTGATAAAATGACATTTTGGTTGATATACTTGATTGTGACTTTAATTCCTTCAAATTAGTTCTCTTCATTATCAAATGGTACAGACTACGACTCAATCAAAATGATCCTTATAGAACTATTATTGAGCATGGGAATGGATTTTCAATAATTAATACAAGGTTGTTTGAGCCAATTGGGGATGAGCTCTATGCTCTTGCCATGCCAAAAATACAAAGGGCAAAAAAAAAAAAAAAAAAAAATTATTTTTAAGATTAATAACACCACTAAGTTGATAAGGGATTTTGATAAAGTTTACTATGTTTGATTTACCAGTTAAACTATGGTATACTGCAAAGCAAATATATGTTCCCCTAAAATTACTTTAAGACTACATCTCAGTTTATACTATCGTGTAGGAATAGATTGTTAAATTAAACTTTCATTATTAAATCGATTAATTAAATTAAACAATACAAATTCAATTAATTAAAAGAACTAACACATTATTATTTTTATTTATCTTTAAATTATTACATCCACAAAACAATAGTATACCAAGCCTACTAGTAAACATAATTTACAATTAATTTAAATCCTATTAACATTAATCAATAAAACCTCAATTAAGCAAAATATTAATTAACAAGATAATTTATTTATTTGAATAACAATTTAAATAATGTAAAACTAATTATTCGAAACATTGAAATAGAAAGAACTTACTAAAACATCACATCTAACATACAAATATTTTAACTTTATTTTAACTTAACACAACAAAACATCTTTTAGATTACTATATTCATTATAGTTAATTATAATCCCTAAGCAACAATTCCACATTAATTTAAAACAATTCATTTTTTTTATAGTTACCAAAAAAATATAAAACAATAATTATATAAAACTAAAAACTAAATAATAAATAATACTACTAACTAAAACCTAATAACTAACTTACTCTACTAGCATAATGTTAATATTTTAGAATAATACTAACTACACTTTAATTAATACTAAAACCTAAATTAACAAATACTAACTAACATTTAACTAACACTTTTTAAAACACTAAAGTTGTCTTAATAAAACTTTTCAAAATATAATGATAAACTAAATAATAATAAAAAGATACATCTACACTCCACTAACTTCCTACTTACTTTTAACATTATTAAATCTAAACATACTAAAAAGCTACTTCAATAACACTAACTACATTTAAAATAAAAACCTATTTCAAAGAAATGTTACTACCCCTATACTCCTCACGTGGACCAAAAAGTAGAGGCAAGGGAGATGGTGTTAGCATGTAATAATGACACTTTTGACTTTTTACAAAACCTTTCATAAATCTTTCAGCACTCCTGGGTTGACGTGACCACCCATGGAGTGTAGGAATGTTTTAAAATTGCATGGGAAGAAGGAATTTGGTGCAGGGTTTTACCAAAGGGCTCTCCTCCAATCACGTGAAGGTGGGGAACAAAATGTCGGATTCCCTTACAAACTAATGAACACAAATTCCTCCTTTTTGCAAAAAACTATTTTTTTAAGCGCCACTTTTGGGGAGAGGAAAATGGGGTGACATCAGCACCCAAGTGGAGGATTTATGTAATAAAGTTTTGTTGGTGAAAAGAATAGGATAAGGTAAAATATTTATTTTTAGCTTATTAATTTATTTTTAATTCATTTTTAAATTGTAAGACTTTTCTTTAAAATGATATCTAATGGAATCAAAAAAAGAATATTCCCTATTTCATAAGAAGATTTTTTTTTCCCTCATACAAACTCTAGAGAGCTTTTTGCTCTAGGGAGGTTATTATTATTATTTTACAAGCCCATTTTTTGTCTAAGTATAGATTTTCAAAATTTATTAAATTACCCAAGGGGGGAAATATATATATATATCCTTTCTAAGTTGATTTAGGAATAAATATAATACTTGGATATTTGAGTTGAGATATTTTAACTTCCTACTATTCACAAAAATTACTAAATGATGTGCCAATCATACAACAAATTTTCCTTAACATGTTCTAAACCTTAAATTGCATAATTATATCATCTTTTTTATCTAATTAACCTTAATCAATGAATATGATTTTGAAATATACGAATGTTGTAGGAAGGATGAAACATCGTTGTATCAATTTTTGATACACACATACATATAACTGAATTACAAGAAGAAAATCATATGAAAGAATACTACTCATTTTTTTTATTGAACTACCTAATTCAAAGGCTCTGTTGGGAAAGAACCAGGAAGAAAATCTGACATTGTAGCCATTTCCACAATAAGTTTAAAATGACATTTTTACAAAGGATTACTATCTCGAGGAGAAACCTCCCAACAAATTTGAATTTCAATAACAATTCTAAATTTCCTTCTTGGCTCTACAACAAGGAAACCATTACAAAATTTGCAACACATCAAGGTGATCATGGAGAGAACAAAAACTAACCGAGAGACAACCAATCTTAACATGAAAATAATTTCAAACATTCACTCTCATCCAAGTTTTTACAATAGGTTCATCATTGAACTAGACTAGGGAGAAGGTGAATTTTTCCAACAAGAGACATCGGTGACAACACCATAATAGGTGCCCTTTCGGGGCTATAAACTCAAGAACTTTTATTCTTCCATTTCTTAAATTTCAAAACTCAAAACATAGTTTGTGCTGACGAGTAGGGGCCCATAACACCCTTCTCTCTCTCCCTCTCCTCGTCCTCAAAAGAGACTCTGCACTATCAGAATCTAACTAAAGACCTTCTCCCCTACATGGCCAATTCTACCCTATGCGAAGGTGAGAAATGTCAATACAACCCATACAATCCCTTTGAAAATCAAAGCAAAATACTAAAAAAAAATATTTAAGAAAAACTCATTTCAATCCCTCACAAACATATTCTTCAAACACACGAACATACATATGCAAGAAAACTACTTAACCATGAACAAAACATGAACAAAAAAAGCTTGAAGGATTCCTACCTTCACAATAAGGTTATGGCAACTGAACAATTTGAGATGAGCTTCCCTTTATTTTTTCCTTCTCCTTCAATCCTAAATTGCTCTCTAAAATTAGAGGTTGGGTGAACACTCTTCCTCTCTCAAATTTGCCTCTAAATAGGATATTAACTCAATCACCTCCAAAATGCAATAACTCCCCCACTTGCCTAAAGGTTTTAGAGTCTTCTAACTCAACTTTTCATAAGGCTAACCTCAATGTGGAGTTTAACTTATCCAACTCATGGTGAGATATTCAATTTTTGCAATAAAGCAAAAATAGGATATTTGGGTGACCATAAAAGTTAACAAAAGGGGCTAGAGGGGTGGAATCTACCCCCAAACCATACTCATACCCCTTGGGTACTTAGTTTTCATGATTTTTGGCCTCTAGGACTATTTAGGGGCCTAACAAAAAGCTTAGAAATTTTGGACTTTCTAACATCCTTCAAAAATGAAGATTAATCACTAATCCTAATTAGGGTAATTAATCTCAATTGATTAGCAAAAAGGTAACTAACCTAGTCCAACTTAGATCTTTAGCTTACTTGATTAACCCTAACTATCAATCTAAAATGCATATACGAGTCACGAGTGTCAAGCGACACTATAAAATCACTGTTACAAAATATTAACACTTGATGATTACAAATTGATACATTCATTCAATCCACGATACAAAATAAAATATGAACAATGAGGTCTACATCTTTCATTATATTCAACCCTAGTTTTCACAAACTATACATAGGGTTCAATTCTAATTCTCTGTTAGATTTCTTAGCTAAAATATCCTACATACTCATTGCACACATCAGTAGCTCAAGAAAATCACGTGCATATATATAACTCATCAGGATAATCACATAGCTCACAACATAAACCTTTCAATTAATTAACTATTTATCTCATTTTTGCTCAACTACTTAACCACTGAAATTGCATAATCAAAGTGTTAATCATAGTCCTAATTATGCATTCACTTTATGTGCTACATCATCAGTACACATGTTCATAAAACATCAAATAACATAATTAGACATTTGAAAGTAAAACATCACACAACATAAAATAACATAATAATGTTCAGTGTATTTGACAGTTTATCAACATATCAAGTCATGAGTATCAAAATAATAATGTATCAACTATGCTATGATGAGTTAGGGCAATGCCTCACATCCTCCCCCACTAGGCATTGATGGGGACACAACCCAAGAACAAAATGGAACCAACAGAAAGGGAAAATTATATTAACTAAGAAAATAACCTAGTACAAACAGTGCAGAGAAAATAAACTTCAAAACATGCCCTAAGGGCTTACAATAGCATAAATCTGGAGAATATTTCTCCTTTTAGCACCTCCTCTCAAACTCCACTCCGAACTGCCTTTTACAATGCCAGAAATCTCCTTAAATAGACCCCAGAGGGTTAAGGACTAGGAGTACATTCTAGAAAGTGCTAGTAGGCATCCACCGACAAAATAGAAGGTTCCAGAAGCTGCGTTAGAAGTCGGTGCAAATCTAGAAGAATCCAGAAACGGTAGCCGAACTTCCGGGAGGCATAACTTTTGAACCGTAGCTCCGATTGACAAACCGTTTACATTTTCGGAAAGCTCTCGAAGCGCTCTATAGCCCTATGGACAAGATTCACTCGTCCCCCATTTTTGACCCTTTTCGAGGTCATTTAATGCCCAAAATCTGACTTTGAAGCATTCTTAGGAGGTCTCCAAAACCTGAAAAACTGTAATAACTTTCAAATCGTGGGGCCTATTGACCTGATTCTTTTTTTGGAATGCTCTAAATCATAATTACATTCATCTGGCCAATTCACACCTTCTAGTTTATCGAAATGATGGCCCAAATACATGCTTCTATTTTTTTGAGATTTCAAATGCACTGATAGTTGAACTATGAGAGTTGGAACCTTTATTTGAGCCAAATGGGTATCCAAAAATGTAAAGACATACAACAGAAACTAAGTCTAAGTACATTTTTTTGGTGACACAGGATTGCCCTTATACCTCTGGATGCTCCTGCATCAGACACCCAGGGTATATTGAAAAGTGACCCTGTCACTTTATGGATGGTAGAGGAAATCCCAAATGGGAAACCTCAGTTGCTGAAATCCAAGTTGAGTCCTCGATCGGTCATCCTTTCCATTTGACCAAATACTCTTCATACTGCCTGTTTCTGGTACTCCTACCCACATGATGATCTAGAATGTCTTCTATCTCCTCCTTCTTAGAAGCAGGAATCGGACATGGCTCTAAAACCAGCTCCTCATCTGCACCATCATCATGATACTCTGTTAAATCTACAATGTTGAAAATGGGAGAAATGTGAATACCATCTGGCAGCTCCACCTCATATACATTTCCTGAGTTATGTTTCTTCAAAACTTTGCAGGGGCCAAATTTCTTCATTTTCAGCTTGTTGTAAGTACCAACTGGAAATATTTCTTTTTGTAAGTGCACCATGACTAGATCCCCTACTTGGAATTCCTTATGTCTTCTCCTTTGATCAGCCCTAGCTTTATACTCTTGATTCATCTTGATAATGTGTGCTTGAACCTCCTCATGTAGATGCTTGATGTGTTCAGCAAATTCTTCAGCTTCAGCACTTTTCCTCTCCCCTTGTTCTATCTTCCTCAATTCTGATGCAGTCCTTGGGCTATTCCCATATACAATTTGAAATGGTGATTTTCCAGTACTCCCATTTACAGAGTTATTATAAGAAAAATCTGCCTGTGGTAGAATCAAATCCCATCCCTTGGGCTTATCTCCAACTAAACATCTCAGCAAATTGCCCAGACTTCTATTTACCACTTTTGTTTGGCCATCAGTCTGTGGGTGATGCGTGGAACTGAATTTCAAGTCTGTTTTCAACTTCTTCCACAATGTCCTCCAGAAATACCCCACAAATTTAGTATCTCTATCAGAAACTATACTCCTTGGAAGACCATGTAGTCTTACCACCTCTTTGAAAAACAAGTCTGCAATATGGACAGCATCATGAGTTTTGTGGCATGGAATGAAATGTGCCATTTTGGAGAACCTATCAACCACCACGAATACTGAATCATTACCCCTTTGTGTCCTTGAAAATCCAAGAACAAAATCCATACTTATGTCCTCCCATGGCCTTGATGGAATAGGTAATGGCTGATATAGGCCAGTATTTTGACTAAACCCCTTGGCAACTTCACAAACTTGGCAACTCTGTACAAAATTATTCACATCCTGTGTAATTTGAGGCCAAAAATAATGTTCTCTAAGAATGGCAATGGTCTTATCTCGACCAAAATGTCCTGCCATCCCTCTACTGTGTTTCTTCCTTAATCAGATTTTCCCTCATGAAACTCCTTGGAATGCACAATTGACTACCTTTGAACATCATGCCATCCTAAATCAAATAGTCTAACCACTTGGTTCTATCTATAGCAACAGGTTCTTTACAAGCTTTCCATGCTTCAGCAAAATCAGGATCCTCGGGGTACAAATTCTTGAGTTCATCAAACCCAACTACTTCAACCTACATTGTTGTAAGCAACAGCTATCTCCTACTTAATGCATCTGCAACCCTGTTAGATTTTCCACTTCTATGCTTCAACACAAATGTATAACTCTGCAAGAATTCTACCCACTTCATATGCCTCTGATTCAATTTACCTTGGCTATTTAGGTACTGTAATGCCTGATGATCAGTATACAAAACAAAATCCTTTGGAAATAAATAATGCCTCCATTTCTTTAAGGCCTGAACTATTGCATAGAACTCTTGATCATAAACAGAATACTTCTTCTTTGCATCATTCAATTTTTCACTAAAATATGCAATAGGCTTACCTTCTTAGCTTAATACAGCCCCAATAGCACTACCACTAGCATCACAATCCACCTGGAATACTTTTCTAAAATCTGGAAGTGCCAACACAGGCTGTTCTATCACCTTCTTCTTCAGCAATTCAAAACTTCTCGCAGCTGCTGCAGTCCATTTGAACTCTTTTCTATCCCCTCTTATTGTATCAGTTAGAGGTGCACATATGCCACTGAAATTCTTAATAAACTTCCTATAAAAACTAACCAGACCATGAAATGATCTTACCTCAGTAGCAGACCTTGGAGTAGGCCATTCCAAGATGGCTTTTACCTTCTCTGGATCCATTTTGAGACCTTCAGGTGATATAACAAATCCCAAATAGACTAACTCCCTTTTTGCAAAGACACACTTCTTTAGATTAGTTAACAGTTTCTCTTCCCTTAACCTTTCAAGGACACTATGAATATGTAGTAAATGTTCTTCCAAAGTCTTGCTGAAAATTAAAATATCATCCAAATAGACAATAACAAATTTTCCCAAGAACTTCTTAAGTACCTCATTCATGAGCCGCATGAAGGTGCTTGGGGCGTTCGTCAATCCAAAGGGCATGACTAACCACTCATAAAGACCCTCCTTGGTCTTGAAGGCTATTTTCCACTCATCTCCTTCTCGAATCCATATCTAATGATAGCCACTATTCAGATCTATCTTTGTGAAGTACTGAGCTCTACTCAAGCAGTCCATAAGATCATCCATCCTTGGCAAAGGAAATCGGTACTTGATGGTTATCCTATTTATAGCTCAAGAATCTGTACACATCCTCCACTCTCCATCCTTCTTTAGTGTGAGTACTGCAGGTACTGCACATGGACTCAGGGTCTCTCGAATCAAGCCCTTCCTCATAAGCTCCTGAACCTATCTATTTAGCTCCTCTGTTTCAGTAGGAGTCATCCTGGAATCAGATCTATCTGATGACTGATTTGCCTTACTGGTGGCAATCCATCTGGAACATTATCAGAGATAATATCTCCAAATTCCCCTAGTAAATATGAAACTTCAAATGTTATTTCACTACTACCTTCTTTATCTTTCCTAAGAATCAAAGCATAGCACATACGCTGATGTTTCATGCCATCTAAAAACTTCCTTCCATCAACAAGACAAATCCTAGCACTGCTACATACCTTTTCACCTTCCTTTTTCATGGGCTTCAATTTGTGGCGAACTCCATCCTTTGTCAGAGAGTATGTGTTTGCATGTCCATCATGTATTGCATGTCTATCAAACTGCCATGGTCTACCCAACAATAGATGGCAAACATCCATCGAAATAACATCACAGAGAACTTCATCATGGTAACTCCAAATTTTGAATTTTACTAAACATTGTTCACTTACCAGGACCTTATGATCATCTTTTACCCAAGAAATCCGATAGGGCTGGGGATGTTTCTCCCTCTTGAGCTTCAGCTTAGAGACCATCTCTTCTGATACCAAGTTATCAGTGCTACCACCATCAATGATCACATCACAACATTTATCCTCACACTTGCATCTGGTACGGAACAAACTCCTCCGTTGTCCTGGTTCATTCTCACCACTTAGTAGGACTCTTTCATTTACCAAGGTCTCTCCTCTTTCTGCATCCTCTGAATGTGATGATTGTGCATCCTCATCCACATGAGCAACCCTAGCTTGGCCTTCAGATCTCCTATCTGTCCTTCCTTGTCATTGAGGGCATTCAAAGGCACGATGACCTTCTTCATTGCAATGGAAACAGGTACCACGAAAGCCTCCTCTTCCTTGTCCGCATCCTCTACCTCTTCCTCTTTGATTTCCAAAGTCTTGATCATGGGAGCAGTTGAAACCCTCATTCCTCTGGTTCTTGCTAGTACCCTCATCTTCATTTTTCTTTTGAGTTTCATTATGGCCTCCAGATGATCTACTGCTTCCCCTTCCTCCTTGACCATGCCCTCTTTGTCTTCCTTCAAACCTTTTACTCAGCTTCTCTTCAACTCGTAGGGCAAACTGGTATGCTTCTTCAACGCTGGTCATTCTTATCAGACTTAATTCCTCCTAGATGCTAGGTCGCAACCCACTGATATAACGAGCAACCTTCTCCTTATTTGCTTCTGCATGCCCTGCTCTAATCAGGAGTCGGTAAAACTCCTCTATATATTCTTGGACTGATCTTCCTACTTGCTTTAACCCATGCATCTTCTTAAACAGATCAAGCTCGTAGTCCACAGGAATGAACTGCTTCTTCAATTTGTCCACCATGCGATCCCATCTTGTGATCTTCTCCTTTCCTCTTCTAAGTCTTTCCAGTTGACTCTCTTGCCACCAGATTTTGGCATGGCCTTTCAGTTTGGCCTTTGCAAACTTAACCCTATCTGGGTCCCTTATATCCTCATACTCAAAGTATTCTTCCAGTTCATTTATCCAATCTATCAACTCATCTGGTTTCAAATTTCCTGAAAAATATACCCACTTCAATTGTAGGTCTTTTCCCAAACTTAGTAATGGCCCTAAAAAGCCTTTCCTCTACAAGATTCAGAACTTCCCTGTCAACTTCCATTACTTCCTCTTCATTGTCATCCTCACTATTGTCATCTACGACAATATTTGCTCCTCTACAAAGCTCCTCTTGCAATGCTTGTACCTGTCTCTGGAGGGCTCTAACCTCCTCAGGATCAATAGCTCTAGCCCTTCTGCCATGCTCTCTTCGTGGAGGCATCTTCTAACTCGAACCCACAACCACACAGTCCTGGTGCAAATTGCCTCACAGTCGGCGCTCTGTCTACACACTCAGGAAAACCTGCTCTGATACCACTTGGTGGCGACACAACCCAAGAACAGAATGGAACCAACAGAAAGGGAAAATTATATTAACTGAGAAAATAAGCTAGTACAAACAGTGCAGAGAAAATAAACTTCAAAACATGCCCTAAGGGCTTACAATAGCATAAATCTGGAGAATATTTCTCCTTTTAGCACCTCCTCTCAAACTCCACTCCGAACTGCCTTTTACAATGCCAAAAATCTCCTTAAATAGACCCCAAAGGGTTAAGGACTAGGAGTACATTCTAGAAAGTGCTAGTAGGCATCCACTGACAAAATAGAAGGTTCCAGAAGTTGTGTTAGAAGTCAGTGCAAATCTAGAAGAATCCAGAAATGGTAGCCGAACTTTTGGGAGGCATAACTTTTGAACCGTAGCTCCAATTGACAAACCGTTTACATTTCTGGAAAGCTCTCAAAGCGATCTATAGCCCTATGGACAAGCTTTTCTCGTCCCCCATTTCTCGACCCTTTTCAAGATTATTTAATGCCCCAAACCTGACTTTGAAGCATTCTTAGGAGGTCTCCAAAAATCAAAAAATTGCAATAACTTTCAAACCGTGGGGCCTATTGACCTGATTCTTTTTTTGGAATGCTCTAAATCATGATTACATTCATCTAGCCAATTTGCACCTTCTAGTTTATCGAAATGATGGCCCAAATACATGCTCCTATTTTTTTTTTTTTTCAAATGCACTGATAGTTGAACTATGAGAGTTGGAACCTTTATTTGAGCCAAATGGGTATCCAAAAATGTAAAGACATAAAATAGAAACTAAGTCTAAGTACATTTTTTTGGTGACACAGGATTGCCCTTATACCTCTGGATGCTCCTGCATCAGGCATGAACTTCCTCCTAGATTTCATCAAAAAGATATGGGTAATGAGATCGCATACTCCAAAGAATACTCTAAATACTTCCCTTTCAAGGGTCTTTGAGAATGCACCATCTAACTAACTTCTGCATAAAGCTCATCCACTAGAAAATGTTGTAGGATCCACTCTTTCAAGTCGGTGCAAGTAGTCACAGATGAAAGCTCATAGTGCTTTCTACTTAAGGCATCTACAACCACATTCTCCTCTCCCTTGATGTAATGAACATCAAAATCATACTCACAAAGGTACTGCATCCACCTTCTTTGTCTAGCATTAATGTTTGGCTGAGTAAATATGTACTACAAGCTCTGGTGGTTGGAATGAAGCTCGAATCTATGACCTAGAAGGAAGTGTTTCCACCTTACAAGGGCATGAAAAATTTCTGCAAGCTCTAGGTCATGAGTAGGGTAATTGATTTCATGAGTCTTCAACTTCCTAGACTCGAAGGAAATAGGTCATCCCTCCTACATAAGGACTGCCCCTATACCATCCAAAGATGCATCTGTGCATACCACAAAATATGTAGAAGGATCTAGCACTACTAGGATCGGTGCACTCGTGAGGGCTCTCTTGAGCTCTTAAAAAACTCTGTCACACTTCTCTGTCCACTCATACTTCTTCCCCTTTTTTTGAAGAGATTTGATTGGGTGTGCCAATCTAGAGAATCCCACGATAAAATGCCGGTAATATCTTGCTAGTCCCAGAAAGCTCCTTACTTCTGTTACACTGGTGGGTGCTGGCCAATACATGATGGCCCTAATCTTTGACGGGTCTACTGAGACTTCATCGCCTAATATGACATGGCATAAATAATGTATCTCAGGTTTATAGAATGTACACTTCGACAAGCTACCAAACAAATGGTTCTCTCTCAACTTCTACAATACTTGTCTCGGGTGCTCTTCATCCTCCTTCTCATCACGAGAATATATCAAAATGTCATTAAGGAATGTGACCACAAACTTATCCAAAAAGGTATGGAATAGTCCATTCATGAGGCTCATGAAGACAACTAGAGCATTTGTGAGGCCAAACGGTACTACAGTGAACTCGTAGTGACCATACCTCGTACAAAATGCAGCCTTGGGGATATCACTATCCACAATCCTCAACTAATGATAACCCGACTTTAGATCAAACTTTGAAAATACTTGGGCACCTTGTAACTGATCAAAGAGATCATCAATCCTAAGAAATAGGTATTGGTTCTTGATGGTTACTTTGTTCAACTATCGATAATCAATACACAACCTAAGTGATTTGTCCTTCTTCTTTACGAAGATCACTGGTGCGCCCCATGGTGACACACTAGGTCAAATATGCCCTTTCTCTAAGAGTTCCTCCAACTGAGTCTTTAGTTCACCTAGCTAATGAGTAGTCATCATGTATGTTGTTCTCAATACTGGCTTGGCTCCTAGCACAAGATCTATGTGAAAGTCCACTGCTCTAGGTGGAGGCATACCAGGGAGCTCTAAAGGAAACATGTCTACAAACTCTTGCAAGATTGGAAAATCATCAAGGGATGGCTCTCCCTCTAAATCTTCCTCTCTGTCACTAATGGTGATATCGAAAAACTAACATCCATTTTGCATGCATCGTCTAAGCTGCATAGCAAAAATCATATGAAGGGATAATAGTCTCTTTACTCTGAAGATCACTCTAGAGATCCCATACTCATCCACACATTCCACCCTCTTTTGTTGACAATCCATCTTAGCGATGTGGACATAAAGCCATCATGCCAAGGACAACTTCATAAGAACCTAGAGGGGTAATGTATAGATCAGACATCATGGTCATGTCTCCAATCTAAATCTGGCAATTATGCACCATAGAACTAACTGACACTTTGGCTCTTGAGGCTAACTCTACTTCTCAACTAACATCCTGTCTAACTACCACTAGCCCACAATGCTCCACTACATATGGAGATATAAAAGAGTCAGTAGCTCTAGAATCAAATAAAATAGTAACCATACGATCCTGAATTATACCTGTAGCCTCGATAACTATGGCCTGATGCTCAGCCTAGCTTTTGTCAACCACAGCAAAAACTTTGTGGGATATGCCCATGTCACCAACTGTCAACTCTGAAATAGCCCCTCTCTGACCACCAGATGATTGCCCCTGGGGACACTCTCTAGCTATATGACCCATGCCACCACAAGTGTACCACAGTCCTCAAATATAAGATTGTACACCTTGTGATCTAGACTATTGTGGGCCCCCTGACCTACTAGATCCATTGTATCCACCCCTGGAAGACTATTGAGTCTTCGTTGACTATGACTGTAGGGCATGTACCTTCTAATCCTATTTGGGACCCTGTGACTACCATTGCTTGGGCTTGGAGCCCTGATAACTCTGTGAGGGTTTCTGCTGCTACTACTAATGTGGTTTCTGTTGCTGAGATTGTTGGCCCTTAGAGAACCCTGCTATATAGTTATGATTCTCTTTCCAAGGGGATTTCTACTAGGTGGAGTTTCAGTTCTGAGAGCAATCCCATGACTCCTGTCTACTCTGAGTATCCTCAATAACTAATGATATCTCAACTACCTGCCTGAAGGTGGTAGGGAAGACCAAATGGACTGCACCCTAGAGTGAGAAATTTAGGCCCATGATGAAGCAATGTACTCACAATTTCTCATCCTTCATGTATTCAACATATGGAAGTAGCTCAAGAAACCTACTCTCATACTGAGCTACTGTGAGGCCCCTCTAATGTAGAGAATGAAATTCCTCTATCTGCTTCTGTTTGAAGTGCTCAAATAGGTACCTCTCCCAAAATCTAACCAAGAATGACTCCCATGTGAGGCTATCCATCCTCACTCCTATAATTTACTCCTGATGCCACCAATTGGAGGCATCTCCCCTTAGTTGATGGACTGCTAGGCATGCCTTTAGATTACTTCCATAAGGACATAATCCAAAGCACTGTTGCAGAATCTATAACTAGGCCTCTTCTACTATTCCATCAGTGGAACCAGTATAATATGGTGGCTGGAGTCGTATCAACTCCCTGATATCATCTCCTACATGTCTAGGAGGTCTATCAAGTGGTGGTCCTCTCTATTGTATTGAATCACCCTCATGCTCTCCCTATCCCTCTACTTGCCTTGGTGGGGGACACCTACTCCTCTCTCTGCCACCGAGCCTGCCTCCTCTGAGTCCTTGTGCTTCCTCATTGGGAATTTTTTGCCCTAGCTATACTACATGTGGTTATCTCTGCTAAACTACTCCAATCAATGTCTGAAGGGCATCCAATATATCTTGATTCAGGTTTGGTGGTGGTGGTGGTGGTCCATCCTCCTGTTTCGCTCTTAGACCTCTTGCCCTATGACCTCTGCCTTGTCGGTTGCTTCATGTAACAACAGGCATCCTACAAAATTTAAAGTTTAGATTAAATTGAAGCGTAATGGTTTTAGATTCCTAGTGTTGAAACATGAGCTTTGATACCAAAATGTCATGCCCAAAATACAAGGGGCAAAAACATAAAAAAGAATTCTTTAAAGATTAATAACACTGCTAAGTTGATAAGGGGTTTTGATAAAGTTTACTATGTTTGATTTACCAGTTAAACTATGGTATACTGCAAAGCAAATATATGTTCCCCTAACATTACCTTAAGACTACATCTCAGTTTATACCATCGTGTAGGAATAGATTGTTAAATTAAACTTTCATTATTAAATCGATTAATTAAATTAAACAATGCAAATTTAATTAATTAAAAGATCTAACACATTATTATTTGTATTTACCTTTAAAATATTACATCCATAAAACAATAATATACCAAGCTTACTAGTAAACATAATTTACAATTAATTTAAATCCTATTAACATTAATCAATAAAACATCAATTAAGAAAAATATTAATTAACAATATAATTAATTTATTTGAATAACAATTTAAATAATGTAAAACTAATTATTTGAAACATTGAAATAGAAAGAACTTACTAACTAAAACATCACATCTAACATACAAATATTTTAACTTTATTTTAACTTAACACAACAAAACATCTTTTGGATTACTATATTCATTATAATTAATTATAATCCCTAAGAAACAATTCCGCATTAATTTAAAACAATTCATTATTTTTATACTTACCAAAAAAATATAAAACAATAATTATATAAAACTTAAAACTAAATAATAAATAATACTACTAACTAAAACCTAATAACTAACTTACTCTACTAACATAATGTTAATATTTTAGATTAATACTAACTACACTTTAATTAATACTAAAATCTAAATTAACAAATACTAACTAACTTTTAACTAACACTTTTTAAAACACTAAAACTATCTTTAAAAAACTTTTCTAAATATAATGATAAAACTAAAACTAAGTAAAACTAAATAATAATAAAAAGATGCATCTACACCCCACTAACTTCCTACTTACCTTTAACATTATTAAATCTAAACATACTAAAAAGATACTTTAATAACACTAACTATATTAAAAATTAAAATAGATTTCAAAGAAATGTTACTACCCCTATACTCCTTACGTGGACCAAAAAGTAGAGGCAAGGGAGATGGTGTCAGCATGTAACAATGGCACTTTGTAAACTTTTTACAAAATCTTTCATAAATCTTTCAACACTCCTAGGTTGATGTGACCACCCATGGAATGTAGGAATGTTTTAAATTTGCATGGGAAGAAGGAAGTTGGTGCAGGGTTTTACCAAAGGGCTCTCCTCCAATCACATGAAGGTGGGGAACAAAATGTTAGATTCCCTTACAAACTAATAAACACAAACTCCTCCTTTATGCAAAAATCTGATTTTTTTAGTGCCACTTTTGGGGAGAGGAAAATGGAGTGACATCAACACCCAAGTGGAGGATTTATGTAATAAAGTTTTGTTGGTGAAAAGAATAGGATAAGGTAAGATATTTATTTTTAGCTTATTAATTTATTTTTAATTCCATTTTAAATTGCAAGACTTTTCTTTAAAATTACTAAATGATGTGCCAATCATACAACGAGTTTTCCTTAACATATTATAAACCTTAAATCGCATAATTATATCATCTTTTTAATCTAATTAACCTCAATCAATGAATATAATTTTGAAACATAAGAATGTCGCAGGAAGGATGAAACATCGGTGTATCCATTTTTGGTACACACATACATATAACTAAATTACAAGAAGAAAATCATATGAAAGAATACTACTCTTCTTTTTTTTTATTGAACTACCTGATTCAAAGGCTCTACTAGGAAAGAACTAGGAAGAAAACCTGACATTGTAGTCATTTTTACAATAAGTTTAAAAAAAAAAAATTGCAAAGGATTACTATCCCGAGGAGAAATCTCCCAACATATTTGAATTTAAATAACAATTCTAAATTTTCTTCTTGGATCCACAACAAAGAAACCATTACGAAGTCTGCAACACATCAAGGTGATCATAGAGAGAATGAAAATTGATCGGGAGACAACCAATCTTAACATGAAGACAATTTCAAACATTCACTCCTAATTAGGTTTGCACAACAGGTTCATCATTGAACCAGACTAGGGAGAAGGTGGATTTTTTCAATAAGAGACATCAATCACAACACCATAACAAGTGCCCTTTCAGGGCTATAAACTCAAGAACTTCTATTCTTCCATTTCTTAAATTCTAAAACTCAAAACATGGTTTTTGTTGACAAGTAGGGGCCCATAACACCCTACTCTCTCTCTCCCTCTCCTTGTCCTAAGAAGAGACTTTGCACTGTCGGAGTCCAACTAAAGACCGACTCCAGTACATGGTCACTTCTGCCCTATCTGAGTGTGAGTAATTCTAATACAACCCATACAATCCTTTCAAAAATCAAAGAAAAATACTAAGGAAAAACATTTAAGAAAAACCCATTTTAATCCCTCATAAACATATTCTTCAAATACACGAACATACATATGCGAGAAAACTACTTAAGCATGAACACAACATGAACAAAAAGAGCTTGAGGGATTCCTACCTTCACAATAAAGTTATGGCAACTAAACAATTTGAGATGAGCTTCCCTTCCTTTTTTCCTTCTCCTTCAATCCTGAATTGCTCTCTAAAACTAGAGATTGGGTGAACACTCTTTCTCTCTCAAATTTGCCTCTAAATAGGATATTAACTCAACCACCTCCAAAATGAAATAGCTCTCCTACTTGCCTAAAGGTTCTAGAATCTTCTAACTCAGCTTGTCATAAGGCTAACCTCAAGGTGGAGTTTAACTTATCTAACTCATGGTCAAACATTCAATTTTCGCAATAAAGCAAAAATATGATATTTGGGTGACCATAAAAGTCAACAAAAGGGGCTAGAGGGGTGGAATATGCCCCCAACCCATACCCATACCCCTTAGGGACTTAATTTTTATTATTTTTGGCCTCTAGGACTATTTAGGGGCCTAACAAAAAACTTAGAAATCTTGGACTTTCTAACATCTTTCAAAAATGCAAATTAATCACTAATCTTGATTAGGATAATCAATCTAGATTGATTAGCAAAAAGGTAACTAACCTTGTCCAACTTAGATCTTTAGGTTACTTGATTAACCCTAACTATCAAGCTAAAATGCATATACGAGTCACGAGTGTCAAGCGATACTATAAAATCACTGTTACAAAATATTAACACTTAATGATTACAAAATGATACATTCATTCAATCCACAATACAAAATAAAATATGAACAATGGGGTCTGCATCTTTCATTAGATTCAAACCTGGTTTCCACAAACTGTACATAGGGTTCACTTTTGATTCTCCATTAGATTTTCTGGCTAAAATATCCTGCACACTCATTGCACACATCAATAGCTCAAGAAAATCCAATGCTTATATATATAACTCATCAGAATAATCACATAACTCACACCATAAATCTTTTAATTAATTAACTATTTATCTCATTTTTGCTCAAATACTTAACCACTAAAATTGCATAATCAAAGTGTTAATCATAGTCATAATTTTGCATTCACTTTCTGTGCTACATCATCAGTATACATGTTCATAAAACATCAAATAACATAATTAGACATCTAAAAGTAAAACATCACACAACATAAAATAACATAATAATATTCAATGTATCTAATATTGTCTCGACATATCGAGTCATGAGTATCAAAATAATAATGTATCAACTATGCTA